>OZ037783.1:25612625-25757625 GCA_964035525.1 Porites cylindrica
AAGTCTATGTAACTAGAGGATGTACGACCGGTTTTAAAAGATCTATAAAATTCAAGTTTTTGAGAATGTTGACGGGTGTTTTGCCAGTACGAGATATATTCCTGTTTCACTGAACTCACAAAGCTTTTTACCATGGCTATATCTAATAAATCAGGGTTAAAGTCAGGAAGCCTAAAGTATTCTGACATATTCATTAAATGAGAGTGGAAGCTATTTTTGCCATTACCGTGAAAGTCGAAGGACATTTAAAAAGCTTGTTTGACGAGAGATTCCTCACCTTTAGACTGTACAGTATATACAAAATGTATTTGAGAATTTTTTGATTGATTGTGGAAAAAGACCAAGCTCTGATCTACAAGCTATATTAGAAGCTTTGTTGTTTACCTCCAAGTATCGTTTACAAAATTGAAGGTTTAACTTCTCGATTTGTGAGCCGTCCCAGGTCTTAAAATCTGGTTTGGTATACACACCCAAAATTTCAATGTTATATGTTAGAATAGCGGAGATCATAGTATCAAATATTTTACAGGCGAGAGCTGCTTTTAAGCCCCATTTACACGGCCGAAAATTTTTGGCACGGCTCGGATGAAAAAAGTACGAGTACCAAAAAAATTGGTTCGGCACGGATAGATTTAGTCATGTAAACGACTTTGGCCCATCCGTGCCGGATCAAAATTTCACCCGTGCTCGGACCATGTCGAGAGGTAGTCCGAGCACGGATAAAACTGGTACGCGATCCTGAAAATCTAGCCCAGCTCGGATAAAGTGTGCAGTGTAAACGATTAGCCGTGCCGAGCTAACTTTTCTCTGATGAGCCTTCGTGCCTTTGGTTAGCACCAATGTGGGAGAGCAAGTACAGATGAGCTTTATCGTTACTTCAATATAAACCAAAAGTTCAATAAACACGACAGTAGTTCAATGACCACACGTTAGTTCACTGATGAGCGTGGACAACATGCAGCTGCGGGGGAAATAGCCACAAATACGTAAGAATTTTTTAATATAAATGTGTAACATTAACTAAGTGGTAAATACTTTTTCGTTAGTTCAGTGTGTTCAATAACCACACAATAATTCAATAACCGCACCAGTATTCAATGACCACCCATTTGTTCCTTGTGCGTAGACTACATGCGGCTTTGGGAATTCTAATGAACTTTTCGTTCGCCATGTTTTTACAGAGGAAGCAGCATGCGCACTAGGCAAGAATCGAGTACGCTGGCCGAGATGTTGAGCCTTTTACCCGTACCAAATCATAATTTCACATCGTTTAGCACGGTAGAAAAAAGAACGTGTACATGAGTAATCAGTACTATTTTTTTGGTACACGTACCACTTTCATCCAAGCCGCGCCAAAAATTTTCTGCCGTGTAAATGGGGCTTTAGTTTGCTAAGATTCGTGTGTCGTGTCAAGCTGAAGAGGGCATGAAGAGCCTTCTCCTTGAGATGTTCACGTGACACTGAAAAAATTCCCGATGAGGACATTCGAGTTCCTAAGTGTACTCTTGTACAACACCAATTATTTGACTATCTATGAGAAAGTGAAAATCAGCATTTTTTTCTCGCACGTTTCTGAAAAACCATAATTTTTGTTTTCTTGGGATTGATTTTCATCATCCATGAAGTACAGAATGACTATAGTTTATCGAGAAAATTTTGTAGTCCTGTTTTGGATCGTGATAAGATGATGACATCGTCTGCATATAATAGAGAATTTAGTTTTGCACCGTTTGGCAAAACAAAAGGATCAGATAATGCATTTTCAAATGCGAAAGGTAGGTCGTTAATATAAAGATTAAAAAGCAGTGGACTTAAGATACAGTCTTGCCGCGCGCCTCTCGCATGACGGAATGATCGCGTTTGTTTTTGGGCAATTTAAATTAAGCAGGAAGAGCTGTGACATAAACTCTTAAATGACAAGTGGTTATATTGCTTGCATGGCTCACGCCTTTCTCTCTCTTCCTCACGCTGACAGTTAGACAAAAATGGCTAATTTTAAACACTCTTTGTAGTATTCTTTTCTGTACTGACATCTGTAACTGCGTAAAAAATGGTATTGAAGTTTTTATAGAAATGGAATCCAATTTTAATTCTTAAATTTTGTCCATCTTCCAAAACATTAACAGCAAACCATACTTTATATATTTCAGTTACGATTAGCTAAAACATTTACTGTGACCGGATTTTGCCAAACCTGTTTGGTTTTCCTACTTCCATTTGAAATTAAGAAGGTGAAGACTGAAAAGAAACTAACTCTGTTGTTACAACCAAAATCTCGAAGGGCAAATATCAAAACGGGAAGGGTGTATTGCTTGAAACCTCTCCTCCAATTTGCCACCACGTGATCTAAAATAGCCAGTAAAATCGCGCGAAGATAAGTCCAGATTAATTTTACAGTGAAACCAGTCGCCTGCGGTTTTCCACTTGATTGAACATGTTGAAATCATTTCTATGGTCGATAAGAGTACAGACCATGGAAAATTGGTGTCAATTTGTTGCATCGAAATCGCTTCTTATCATTATCATGATTATAAAAATCATTATTATTGTTATCAATAAAGCGCTGGGAAGGGATTGTTAAGTGTGAGTTTAAAATTCAACGTGCCATGTTTTGCTGTTTCTGCTTACTTTATTTAGTACTTGTGTCTATTTACAAATTGGTAACTCTGTAAACGAACTTTATTGTAACTTACATTTACATATCGGGTTTCATCAGTGGTTCATTAACAAACTGCGATTTTGCCTTGATTTTTTCCTTTCTAAAACGGTAAAAGGACAAATCTCCTACACATTTTAAGAAATTAGAGAAACCCGCGCGTATGCAGATCAGTTCCTCACCTTTTCGCATGCTTGACATGATTTACAATCTTTTCGACCAGGTCATCACTAAGACCTGGACAAGATGTCTCTACTAATTTAAATGCATCAATGAGATGTTCTATTGAACGTTCCTGGCCACTGTGACTTGAACTAAGCTGGAAAGAAAAAGAAAGAATGCCTTTAGGTCACTTTTAACATATTACGGAAGATGATATTCACTGTTGTTTCAAGTCATTATACTGCATCTGATCATAAGTTTGGGTCTGAATCCGAAAAACAGTCCATAACGGCCTTTAGGCGACTTCTTTTGCAGTCCACAAACAAACACACAACTTTAATAATAAATTTTAGTCCTCGAAGTTTACAGCAATGGGCGAGAACGTCGAATACAGGTGTACTAGATGAGACTGCCCTTAGCTGTGATGTGGTTTAAAATGTTATTCAATAGCTTGATCAGAGAAAGATAAACGTACTTTAATAAGGCAAAAATGTAAACAAAGATTCGCAAATTAAAATCTCCCTGAACATGCGATCTTCACAAGGAAACAACAGAAACTTTGCTAAAAATTAGAGGGGCCTTTTTTTCTTGTCAAAGAGACTTGCAACACTATTTTTACGTCACATTATTATTACTATTATTATTAGTTATAATTATTGTTCTTTAATTTCAAGGAAGCCTTTTAAAAAAATTCTGAAAGAAGGAATACACCAAGGTAGTCAACAAAGACATCAAAGGGTAAAATTCATAGAAAATACCTTGAAAGCGTGTTGTGGATATAAAGATAACACATTTATGAAACGTTCTTTGCAAACATCCTCATATTAAGCTGACAAGTACAACTACAGAAAATGACTGTCATCGCCTTGAAAGTACATAAGTAGCTTTCAGGATATCTGTAGTACGATGTACGACAGAAGTCAGAGTGAGAACCGACAAGCAGTTCTTATTTCACTATACTTCTTGAATTGATTCCAGCGAGGACGCCCTTACCTTGGTCAAAACTGGCAATAAAAGAGTTGATAAATACTTAGATGCCGAATTTGCTTCTTTCTTGTTGTCATTTGGTACCTAAAATCAATGCAAGTTACTCATATGAAGTTTGAACTCTATGCAACGCTGAATGTAAGCTCTGCCTGAGGGAAACTGAGAGTAGTCGGTTAGGAAATTTCCAGATTTGGGGCACTTCTTTAGCACACTCAATGGTTTTTAAATCAAGGCAGTGAGTAATGCATAAGAAAATCCTTTTTTAAGAACTCATAAAAAGTCACATTCTTCAAACCATACATTTATCCTTGCACCCCTTCCAAAAGTTTTCCAAGGTCTTTTTTTTGGCCAGTGGAAGTAACAAAATCTTGCACTTCTCTGATGTATGGCTAAGCTTCTGAGGATATGTACCTCAAACAGTTTTCTAAGAACCTCAACTTGGCTTTGCATAACCAAATCTAACAGCACAACTGTAACTTGTACTTCTATTGTGCGCACTGATGGCATTGATTATCAGTGCACACATGCTTACGGTATCGACAAAAAATATAGCTGCAAAACAGTCAAATAGTACACCAATCAGAGCATCATTGTGCTTCAGAAGAGGTCTGCCATTTCCAAAACCTCTGTTTATATCCAGAGAAATTTAAGGTGGCTCGACTGGATTTTTTGGGGTAGATACCTCCCAAGTTTGAGCATTAACTACGTCGGCATGAGTAAAGATATGGAAAAAAGGTTACCACAACTGTATTATATAAAGATGAAAATTTCCTATGATCTGGATTTTAGTGCAATCAGAGTCGCCATGGCAACGTAATGACGCCATTACGTTTTTCATTTATCGTTGTGTTTCTCTGTGCCAGGAGTTTTTTGAAGAAATCGCTTGAGGGAGTATGTACCTGCCATAATTGCCTCCATTATGGCAAAGTTTGAAGAAATTCTATGAGAGCGTTTTCCAAATATTTTGAAATGCAGTTTTAAGAACCATCAAAGCAATGAAACAGCATGCTAGCCGCACAATTCGCTAATATTTTAAGAAAATGATAAGCTTTGGAATCGCAGCTTCATCTCATAGTGGTTTGATTCCATTGAAAACTGCATACAAAAAAAAAAGGGGAATTGCTCTGGGCGATCGCGAGTAAGAAGAATTTTATTAACTTGCATTCAGCTGCTTTTGATTCAGTTTTGTATAGGTAATCACATGATTTCGAGTGCAATTTGGAATAAATAAGCACGAGTAAATTTTTCAAAGACCAACAAAAGTGCACGAGCCCGTAGGGCGAGTGCACTTTGTGGTATTTGAAAAATTTACAAGTGCTTATTTATTCCAAATTGCACGAGAAACATCATGTGATTACTTATTAATGATATACACGAAAAACATAACTACAACAACAAATTTTGACAGCGCGCGCGTTTTTAGTTCATTCAACTGATTGGCTGAAACAGACTACTACCTTTGTCAAATTCAAACTTTTTCCAGACCAATGCTTTCAAAATCATTCAGCTGAGAACTTGGAAATGTGCAAGGAGTTTTTTTATATGGTCACCAGCCGGTTAAAGATAACTTGGTTTACAACAATCAGGAAAAGTAAGTGTTTTTAAATTCATCCTCGATTATGAGAGCTCGGCGTTTACAAGAAGCGTTTTCAAGAAGTATACTGCCGTTTTGAAATCAGGAGAACGCTTCGAGCAGCCAAGGATGAAAGACACTTGCTAAGGTTTTTTAACGACTGTTTATCATTGTCTGTTCCTGGCCCCTTATCATAGCCGGATTCATGGACAAATGTTTGAGATTTAAAACCCAAAAATGAAGGAGGCAATTTGTTTTCCTTCGACGCTGCCATCGATGGGTGAGTGGAGCCACAATTGTTGTGATGTCGGAAACTGCCAGTATTATATAATATTTGCTTTATATCAGCGCTGGAGTTTTAATTATCTTATTTGGCCTACTGCAAGAGTCATTGTAGCTCTTCTTAGTCGGCTTCATCGTGGTCGTTAAGGAAATTTATACCTCTGTGACCTGTGACACTGACGATATGTTCTGAACTTACAATCTTTGCTTCTTCAGCATCCTGACTGTTGTCTTTCTTGTACAATGATTCGTAAACTTTTTTCTCACTTTCTTTAAGGCAAGTACCAGCTGCGGATACTTTCATTATGTGAGTTGTGGTATTTTCGCCCATTGGTTTAGTTTGGACCAGATGTTTAAATTTTCGGTTTCGTTTGCTACTGAGGTAGAAAAAAACACAGACCATCGCATGGATGTTTTAATAGAGGTCTTCGCTCCACAAGACTCAAAGAGAGCAACAAATTACGTACATGACTTGAAATCCCTGTTGTTATCATGGAATTGTATCCTTGTTCATTCTGTAGCTGTCATGGTTTGTGTGTGGTTGCAACCGTTTTTGTTCTTTATTTTTTTACTTTAGCGTAGTCTGTTATAAGTAGCTTGTATTCTAGTTTCTCTGGCTCATTTTCCTCGATTTTGTTGACAGTATTTTTCTCTTAGCAACGTATTTTCAATACATTTAGCCAGAAAGACGTACTTTTTACTGTGTTCGGGTTTTTGGAATATTTTTTTAACTTTTCTATTGTTGTTTTGCTTACAAAATTAAATCCCGCTGTCGTCTGCTGAAAACCATGGCCATTTTCTTGAATTTTTGTTGTTAAAACATCTCTAATCTGATTGGTTCTTGTTGGTTTCTTTTGTGTTTTCAGCCAATCAGAAAGCATTTGTAATTTGCACTCGTGTTACAAGTTTGCACTCGTGTTACAGAAGAGCTGCACTCCTTTCTCAGCCAATCAGAATTAAGTAATTTTTTCGTGTATATTATTACGGAGGTAATTTGGTCCATGCCTAAAAATTTCGCATTTTTCCAAAAACCGCTCGATAAATTTTTTATAAATTCGACAATCCCGAGATCAATCGTCAAGAAATATTCCCTGCAAGTTTCAAGAACATTGAAAACAGGGAAGGTTTTCAAATAGGGCCTCAAACATAACCAATTTTCCCCCCAGATTTTGTGTTTACAAGTGAGCGTCCTCATTATTCACTGGCATTGTTTTCAAGTTTCATATGCACATGCACAACTAGCAAAAGATATAAATTTACATCAAAAAGAGCTCCCGATTACTTTCCGAAGAAATATCCGAAATATGCTAATAATTGGCTTGTTGTCACAGATAGCAGTGAGAGCCGAAACGGTGAACGTCACGGCTCATCGTGTAGGATGCAATACTTAATTATCTTACTCGGGTTATAACATCACAGAAACTCTCACAAAGAGTTGCTCTGATGTTATAATGTATCACTAATCTCTTTACCCAGTAATTAGCATATCCCGGATATTTAACCGAGGGTCCTTTTTGATGCAAATTCTTTCTTTTTGCTAAATGTGCACGTGTATATAAAACTTGAAAACAATGCCAAAGAATAATGAGGACGCTCGCTTGTAAACACAAAATCTGGGGGGAAAATTGGCTATATTTGAGGCCCTATTTAAAAGCCTTCCCTGTTTTCAATGTTCTTAAAACTTGCAGGGAATATTTCTTGACAATTGATCTCGAGTTTGTCGAATTTATAAAAAAATTATCGAGCGGCTTTTGGAAAAATGCGAAATTTTTAGGCATGGACCAAATTACCTACAAAAAGAGCATCTGAATGCAAGTTAATAAAATCCTTCTTACTCGCGATCGCCCAGAGCAATTCCCCTCTATTTTGGTATGCAGTTTTCAATGGAATCAAACCACTATGAGATGAAGCCGCGTTCCCAAAACTTATCATTTTCTTAAAATATTAGCGAATTGTGCGGCTAGCATGTTATTTCACTGTTTTTATGATTCTTAAAACTGCATTTCAAAATATTTCGAAAACGCTCTCACAGAATTTCTTCAAACTTTGCCATAATGAAGGCAATTATGGCAGGTACACACTCGATTAAGCGATTTCTTCAAAATACTCCTGGTACAGAGAAACACAAAGATAAGTGAAAAACGTAATGGCGTCATTACGTTTCCATGGCGACTCCGATTGCAATAAAATCCAGATCATAAGAAATTTTCATCTTTTTTCCATATCTTTACTCATGCCGACGTAGTTAATGCTCAAACTTGGGAAGTATCCTGCTAAAAAAAATCCAGTCGAGCCACCTTAAAAGAGGATCCTGTGTGGAGATCCTGGCACAAGTGAATTATGTTAACAATGCAGTACGTACTTTGTGGGAAGCATCTGGAATATTGATATCTGCACCAACAACATTTTCAACTTTCTCTGGTTTTTCACCTTCTATGGGCCAAGGGTTTTTTCTTTCTTGGGGAAAAATCCACTTTGAAGTGCCTACAGAACCAACTCCATCTCTGAAATGATACACAAAACAATGATAATGACAATAATAATAATAATAATAATAATAATAATAATAATAATAATAATAATAATAATAATAATAATAATGATACTACTACTACTAATAATAATAATGAGAAGAAAAAATTTTATTGACAACAATGCTAACTATTAAAATGCTATTTACAATTAACTCGCTTGAAAATAAGAAAAAACTATTAATTCAAAACACTATTTACAATTCCTGTCAATTTAACAAGCACTTAATTTAGCTTAGAAAGAGTTAATTTAACTAAGAAAAATTACTCCAATTAAAAAACATTTCATTTCAACAAAAAAAAACTATCAGCCTCTAAAAATCAAAAGTTTCTTTCAAATGTTTAAAAAAATAAAGCAAGATCTAATAAAAAATCAATTAATTCGGGCAGGCTATAACATTTTCGATCTGTAGCTCAGAGTCAACAAAGTCTAGCTGTCGTCTTCTGGATCTTGAGCCTCTCAAGCATAGTATCGCAGAGCGTAGGATTGCGAAAGATACTTAAGCTCTTATCCAGGAAATTGCCCTTGCGTAACTTTCTCCCTTCTTATTTGCGATCAGCTCCGCAAGTCTACTGTGGTACACAACAGACTCATCCGCCATTCCACCTGTGGTCGTGAAAATTGGGGGAGTGAACGTTCCCTGTTCGATCTCCATGACTCTTTCTGCATACTGCCTCTTCTTCTCGTTCTTACGCTTCTAGTAGATTTGCTTAGGAAGAGTCTGTAAGAGTCTGCATTAGGGTGACACACCCGAACGTCGAAGAATGCAGATCTCTGTCTCTCCCAAAAACCTCGAGCATGAATATCCAAACGGGCATCAGGGGCTTTGTTAGCGCCATGATTTAATGTCTCCCCAGTGACCTCCTGAAGGACCAGCTCTACTTCCACATCATTACAGACCATCCTGAGCATCTCTGCTTCCAAGTGGCGCAGTTCGTTATGGCGCTGGATAATGAATCCGCCGCGCTGACACACCATTGCGTGATCCACGCTAAATTGAACACCGCATGCGCAGATCATAGGCGTGTCCGTTATTTCCCATTCGTACCGTAACTTAAATGCATCTCTAAATTCCTTCTTATTCAGATTGTAATCCAACTCTTTGAGGGGAAATACGGTCAGCCAATTTGATCATCCCTTCTCTGTAGCTAACTCAACAGCTCGCTTAGCTTTTGTCGGCAGGGAGTTCTTCACCTGCTCCAGCCGCTCACTTAGACAGTCGTCTTTTTGTTTTCGTGTGCTCAGTAGTAGTAATAATAATAATAATAATAATAATAATAATAATAATAATAATAATAATAATAATAATAAGTAATGGTAACAGGACTGAGTGGAGTCCAATTCGGTCTGTAATCATACGAGTGATTAACAAAGTCGGACGACCGCGTAGCGGGAGTCCGATTTGTTTAATCATGAGTGTGATTACAGACCGAATTGGACGACACGAAGTTCTGTTACCAATTAATCGTAATTTTAACAAAATTTGTGATACAATAGACTATTTTTTAAATCAAAACACGAGAAACTCGAAATTTTGTTTTGCTATCAGTGAAAAAAAAGCCATTTAAGCGCGCGCGTGATGGCGCGCACTGTCCAATTACTTAGGCATGACGCGTACTGTCCTATTGACTGTCCAATTAAGGCTGAAATCAGGGCAGTTGATAGCCAATCAGATTTGACGATTTTGTTATAGTTATGATTATAATAATAATAATAATAATAATAATAATAATAATAATAATAATAATAATTTATCAGAAGTACCGAGAAAATTAGGGACTCAAAGTCGTGGGAGTGGCTTAAGAGAGGGAAGCTAAAAAGTGAAGGATTTCTCACTGCCGCACAAGATCAGGCTCCGCATACAAAGCTAATTAGGTCTAATTAACTCTAAAAATGCAGGACTTTTTTTTCGCCTATCCTTCGCGAAAAAGGGGGCAAACTCCCAGGCGTTCCTAGCAAAGACCGTGGAAACTGGGGATAAGAATCGTGACGAATCATTGTATACAAATAAGTCTTGTGATGAGCATGCGTTTTACTTTCGGCGATGACTGAAATGACGCACGTAAGTTGAACACGTTTGGCAATGTAATTTTCCACGAATCGAGATCCTTCATTTTCGTGTAACTATGCATGCGTATTAAAAAGTCAATACCCCGAGAAAATATTATTAAATATTATTGTGGTGTATTGAGGCAATAAGTTACGGAACGGGTCGGTCCACGAATTCTATCACTTGAAAGGGTTAGTTACTAACTTTAGTGCTCGAAAAAAGAACAAACTTCCAGGTTTACTGGAAAACCAGGATCAAGGATCAAGGATGGGTTAAAAAACAAACCTGAAAATAAAATAAATATATAAATCGTGGTTCGTGGTGATGTGGTGACCTGGGACGCAGACTGTAGATAAATTTCACAGAACATAACCCCGCTCGCTGTACTGACTCACTGAGGACTAAATTTAAGGGATTTAAGTAAAGCACTCCGAGTCTGACTGAATCAGCGATTGTTTTGACGAGAAAGTGAGATTTCCCTGGAAAATGAAACGCTTTATCCCATTGATACTGTGATAAAATGCATGCTGTCTAGAGCTCTAAACATTATACTCTGAGATCGCATAAACATCAACAGTACGAAGGTATTAAAAGCAGATACCAATCAGCCACAGAAAATGTAATTAGTTTCACGCAATTTTGATATCTTCTTAAACGGACAACAAATTCAACATGAATACGTGCGAACTGAATGGACTGTCTGTTTTATTAGCCATTTCGGAGATGCGTAGGGAACTGGGGCGAGTTTCAAATTTAAACTAATCGATAAACTAACACCACCATATAAAAGGTCATGTTGAGATTGGTCATTTGACCAAGTTTGGTGCTCTAAGGTTGAACAGGGATCAAGTTACGACTCTTGAAACATGGTTAAAGAGCCATACAAACCTCTGTAATTTTGTGACAGCGTCCCCCAAAACCATATAAACTCTTAATTTTTTTCACGATTTCTGTGATATTCCTAATAATGGGCAAACACAGTGATTTTCGAATTAGTTCCTTCCAAGTAGTAGATGCATGACGAATTTTACACTTTAAAAGAAAAACTGAAAAATTTCAAAGAGTTTGTATGGTTTTGGGGGACGCTGTCACAAAATTATAGACGTTTGTATGGATCTTTAACAATGTTTCAAAAGTTATAACTTGATCCCTGTTCAACTTTAGAGCACCAAACTTGGTCAAATAACCAATCTCAACATGACCTTTTATATGATGGTGTCAGTTTATCGATTAGTTGAAATTTGAAACTCGCCCCAGTTCCCTACGCAACTCCGAAATGGCTAATAAGGTTCTGCTAAACTTACACCTTTTTCCTGTGCTGGACAAAAACTGTACCAAGCCGTATCTTGGTCCGCTACATAGAAGCTAGATATATTTATACCGATAAAAATCATCGTTCAATTTTTTGAGTGTAAAATCCCTGAAAAAGTTCTCCTCCTCACTGGAGCAATATCAATTCTCTGTTTTCGAATTCCCCATAATACACTCCGTTTGCCCCCCAAATTCTGCATAAACCATTGTTTTTAAATGCTCCTGGGAGTATTGCATTTTCCCAAGAGCATTTTAAGACAACAAGTTATGCAAAATTTGGGGGGCAAACAGAGTGTATTATGGGGAATTCGAAAATAGTCAATATGCAAAAGGTTTTCATCAAAGGCTTCAGTACACTGGTGTAAAGTTAAGATGTGCAGGCGTCCTCTCTCTCCTTACAAATTTTACGTTTTGAAAATTAACATTATGTGATATAACACTCGCTACGTATTCCCAACGAAAAAGTAGCATAACCAGCTGACAACAAAACGAATCTCAAAGCAAGCGAGACTCAACGCTACTAAGAGCGTTCTTGTTGACAATCAAAATGTCTCCCAGGCACGCAGAATATGTGGAGAGAGAGTAGAAGTACAAGTCATAGAGTCATGATGAGGTCGCCCAGGTTATCCAATGGGATCTCAGCGGGAAATGCGGTTTTGAAAGGACAGCAAACTGGTAAGATCACAAACCGGATCCAGGCAGTGATTCTGAGAAGCACAAACTGTAGTTGAGTTTTAAGACCTAAACAGA
This sequence comes from Porites cylindrica, assembly GCA_964035525.1. NCBI lineage: Eukaryota > Metazoa > Cnidaria > Anthozoa > Scleractinia > Poritidae > Porites > Porites cylindrica. The sequence continues at coordinate 25,624,929 of OZ037783.1, forward strand.
CCGTCACATTGAACACAACAAACCTGATATTGTGCTCCTGAATAAGATAAAATAGTGCATTATAATTGATGTTGCCTGCCCATTCGACACCAAGAATAGTAAGCAAGGAAAGAGAGAAGATCGATAATTACTGTGACTTGAAATATTTGGAACTGTCGTTTACTACTAGTCATCCCAATAGTAACCGGTGCACTGGGAACAGTTTCCAGAAGATTTGAAATGTTGCCGAGACAGTTGGGAACGCCACATTGTATGAAACTTTTACAACTTTTTTTAACCTTGCTTGGGTGAGGAAGAGTTCTGTGAAAAGTGCCCGACAATAATAATACTTGGCACCACAACGTCAGAAGTAGTTGCTAAGGGTGGAACGAGTAATGCACAACATATAGCAGACTGTGTACCTCAGTGATCCCTAGATAATAGGGTTCAACTGAACAGGGAAAAGTGAAAAGAACTTAGAATCTCCTTCACTAAAAAGTAGTCTGAGTTCCATCCTATTCTTGTGAATGGTAACCAACTTGAAGCAGTTAGAAGCGCAAAGCTGCTGGGTGTGATAATTACAAGCGATTTATCATGGAATGAGCTCGTTAACGAAACTGTAAAGAAAGCCTCTAAACGTTTGTATTTCCTAGTTCAGCTTAAAAGGGCAAAGCTTCCATGTAGGGATTTAGTCCTCTTTTATGCCATATGTATAAGATCAATCCTAGTTTATGCAGCGCCTGTTTTCTTTTATGCTCTGACCAAGTATTTATAGTGTGAGCTGGAGCGGGTCCAAAAAAGGGCATTATTAATCATTTGCCCCAGTCTCTCGTATGACGAGGCACTTAATGAAGCTGGTATTCCAACCATTATTTCATGTTGCGAGGACATATGTGACAAGGTTCTTAACGATACTGTCGGCAAATAAAAGATAACAAACTTAACAAGTTATTAACTGAAGCCAATAAGGCTCCATATTCACTAGGAAATCACCGACACTTTGCGCTTCAAAAGTGCAAGACGGACCGTTTTAAGAACACTTTTATTTTGTCATCGTGCCTATAGTAGAATTAAATTATTCGGTTTTAATACTTTTTTATATTATATGCATGAATTTTCAACATTTTTAATATTGATGTATTGTAAATTATTCTATTTTTAGCTTAGTTTTATTTATAAAGACGCAATTCAGCCTCTGGCTGCCCATGTATTTATTTTAATAAACTATCTATCTATCTTATAACAATGATAATAATAATAATAATAATAATATGTTGTCAGTTTGTGGAACAGGCTAGATAAAGATCCAAATTAAAATCATAGGGATTTTTTATTGTATCATAAGAATTTTAAACGGAAACTTAGCTAATTTTTTGGGTAGTTATTTTTATATATACTAGATGATGAATTATCGCTTTGTCTTGTATCACTGATAAACTCCGCAGGGGAGTGTACAATAAACTTCTTACTTTTTACTTCTTACTTCTAATATGACTGGGGTCATTAAAACGGGACTGGAAAAATATGTCGACAAAATTCCAGGTACAGCCAGCATCAACGAGCTCCAAAAATTACTATTTGGGGAACAGCTCACATCGTCAGAAAGGTTCTGTCAATCAAGTGAACTTTTTCAGGGTTCATACAAAAAATTCCAACCATTTTTCAAGGACTTTTCAAGGACCACATTAGATTTTCAAGGACAACCTACCAGGGATATAATTTCACAGATTGTACAAAAATGCATATTCCCAGTATATTCTAATAAGACTCTAAGGCTTTAACTGTTTGCTTCACCAAATTCTCTACATTTTTCAGTTCACTTGTCTTAAACTGATAGTTAATTATTGCATTAAACATGGAGCACTTTACGTAAATGACCTTTACATTCACTGAGCTACGATTTATATTCTGTCTTGGACAACCAAAACGCATCAAAAAATTCTTTCCAGGCCACTACATTCAAAGTTGAAGAAAATTCAAGCTCTTTTCAAGGACTTGCACAGAAATTTAAGGACAAGGAAAAATGGAATTCAAGGACTTTTCAAGGACTTCCCCTAAAATTCAAGGACTTTTCAAGACTGTGCGAACCCTGTTTTTAGTACCTAAGGAACCGGTCATTATTTATGTGGGGGATTTTTTTTGTTTTAGCATCAAAGAAAAAACGTGACCAACCCTTTAAGCCCATTAGTTAATTCTTGACCCACCCCCATATAACTTTATATAAGAGGTGACCCACCCCCAACCCCCTTCAATCTATACCTCTATAAGGAGTTCCTGTTCACTGAACGAAATCAGCATATCTTGTGGACCAGTGTCCTACTCTGCGGCCACTTCTTGTTGATGTGCCTTCTTGTATTGTTACAGTATGACTGTCATCATCTGATTCACTTTCGCTTTCACTTTCATCACACAAAACAAGGTCATTGTCACTGTCACTCTCATCACTGTCCTCACCAACACTGACGCTTGAAGGAAATGTAGATTCCTTTGAAGTTTCATAATAGTGTACTGTGATTCACTTGATTTTGTCGATTTTCTTTCCGTTCTTGCTAAGTTTATTATGCTCAATGTATTTGTCCAACTTGGGGACTTTCAGAGTGTCAAGCACCCCCTTCTCTACAAGTGTTTTCCAGTCATAGCAATGCACATCTTTTAAGGCTCGAACTTGCTTCTCTTTTCTTCGCTCTTGCTTACGGATCTCATTGACACTTTGCAGTTGCGACAAGTGCTCAATGTAATTCTTCACCAGTTTTTCGTCTACAATGAACTTGGAGAAAAATTCTGTGATAGCATCCGATGCATTAATTGACAACTTCCCTTGCTCGAAGAGCTTCTTAATATTTGATCGTGGCTGTCAATCATCGGGAATGCGCTTCTTGCCATTTTCATCATTATTGGATGAAGTATGAACGCTCAAGTATTTAAATTCAGAAAGTGCAGATTTGTCTGGAATTGGTCTTGGTATTCTTTCAGTTGCTGGTCCAGTTGCTGGTCCAGTTGCTGGTCCAAAACCAGTTAAAAAAAATTTGCTTTTTTATTGAAGTCATTAAACCAAAAATAGTAATTCAATTAAAAAACGAATTTTCAAACTGTTTTTGATTTGAAAATTGGAAAAATTTGATTTCACTAAATTGAATAATGAATTCAATATCCATTATTGAAACCAATAATGATTTCTAGCTGTTCAAGCTTCAGGTAGTAAAAGTTCCCAGACAGTTATATTAAGAAAAAGAAGCATGCAAGCCTTCTCAATAGGGCTTATGTTTATTTATTGATATTTATTGCCCACATCTTTGATTCTCCATACTTAGGTTGGATTGCCACATGTGACATCCAGTTGTGTTAAATTTTATGTCCAGCATTGCATTAGAATTTATTTAGATCTTCCACATGAATTGTAGAGAGTGTGATTCTTTACAAAACACACAATCACCCACCCTCAATCATCGTGAAATTCTCTTTTGGCCCACCCCTTTTCTCTAAACAAAATAGGCCTGGCCCACCCCATGATTCCCCCCCCACCCCCCCACATAAATAATGACCGGTCCCTAAGGACCATGGTTTGGCCCCGGTGCTTCAGAGACTAACTAAGCAAGTCAAGAATTACAAATGGCATAATTATAAAAGTAAATTATAATTATCACAAACATTATCCCAGAATCCTTCGAGGCAATTTTTTTAAAAAGCTTTATAACTTTGAGAATTTTATACGTAGAAGACTGACAGACCACAACAAGATAATATTTGCCATTTAATATCTTCTGATGTCACATCTAGGGTGATAACGTCATCAGTCACGTGACCATCGCTGAATTAGGCTTTTTTGTTGCTGTGACAAGATTTCATTATTTGGTTAAAATTGAGGTTTGGGCTGTGTGGAGCATTTAAAAATAACCAGTTGACGTCCGACATTTAAAAGGTAAGGGGGGGGATGAACATGAGCGAAAAAGTCGGGAGACTAGACCGACGGCAGAAAAAATTTGCAAGAAAGAAATGTCTATAATTTTTTTCATGACCAAAAAGGAGACGTGACGTCATCAGTCACGTCATCAAAGCGTTTTGAATGTTTCAGTCCATTTTTGACATTAATTGGCAAGTTTTTGCCGTTTTTCTCAACAATTCTTTACACTGTATTGTCTCTGAGCAATTATTCCATTTTCAAAGCAAAAGCAAACAAAAACTGAGCCAGAAGTTTCAAAGCTGCGTACATTGACCGATATTGCAATTTAAAATCGAAAAGGAGATCTACTCTTGAGACTTTTGTAAAATCCTTTTTCAACTTAACTGTTTGTTTGCCGAAATAAATGTTCAACGTTTGTTAATAAATGAGAACTTTAAAAACTAAAAGGATGTATTTGGCGGCCATATTGCTTTTCTTCATTCCGGTGAGAGAGGTCATGTAGCAGCTCTTCTAACCCTGAAAGCCAAATGGTTTACTACCCTAACCTAAAACAATGGAAATAACGATGAACAATGTTGTGTTAATGTTTTCCCCGACCGATGAAAAGACACCTTAGTACGAGAAGAGAGAGAATCGTAAGGTCATTCGGTTCAGTCGGTAGCCGCGCGATCGCTAGTTCATAAATTTCTTAAACGTTCCCCGGCATGGACCAAGCCTGAAAGAGTATTAATGGGTTTACTTGAGCTTTACGTCTAGTTTCGATCAGTTAAAGATATAATTATACTCGGAAATTAAAAAAAAAACGAAAACGTCATTCTTGAAAACTGTCAACACCATAGAGACGGAATGCATACCTCTTTTAAACTCAAATTTTCAGTGTTTACCGAGGTGGTCCAGTGGACAGAGGCGTTAACTTTTAGTTCTAACTGATTCTGATGGTCTGGGTTCGGATCCTCTTGAAGAAAATTTTTCGTAACCTTATTTTATTCTTACCTGTGTGGTGCATATAGCAAGTAACATTATGTGGTAAATTGAAAACAAAGTTCACAGGAATATAACAAATACCGTATGTATCGTAGCTTATTCTACCGATACTTTTAGTAATACTGGACACTGTTATCATTACCCAGCTCAATCGTCGAATTTCACCCGTGCCTAATTTAATTCGAGAGGTAACTGCTTTGAGATGGGACGTCTGAATCAACTAAACCGGACAGTTTCAAATTAAATACGACTTTGCCGCATCTGCGACTGAAACAGTCGAAAATTCGACTTAGGTTCAACATTTGATTTAGAAGTCGCATTTCACATGTGACCAATATAATGCATTAATTGTAGAAAACCTTATCCATATTGGATAACAATTTTTTCTAGAGACTGGGAACATTTACAATAAACGGAGTTAAATTCGGCACCATTATATCCGACGTCTGAATCAACTGCGGCATCATTATATCCGACGTCTGAATCAACTGCCGTATTTAATTATTTTCATCGACTAAAACAGGTGTTATATTCCACGATTCAAAGGGGCCTAATATGACATAAGCTTAGTGGTTTGCAGGCTGTTATTAAGTTGTTTTTTTTCTTTTCAGTAACAGCAATTCCTATCTCTTTGTAATCCATTTTATTAATCGGCTTGTGCCACGACTTAAAAATCAGCTTTAATAGTTGATCTTGCTTTCTCTTTGACATGATTTGTATGTCACTGGACATGATTTGTATATCAAAAAGAACAATCAATTTTCATCCACTCATTTCAATAAAAGCAAATGGCATCACTTCTCAAGGGACAAACTCGAACCGTGCCTTCGTCGTATGAATTTGCGGCACCGAAGAAAGACGAAATTTCAGGTTTTAACTCGAAGCTTTATATAGTGTAAAATCATTATAATTTACTTTTACTGGCATCAGTTCTGGTAGCACAATATCACTTGCGCACAGTCAGGAGAAAAAATTTATCCGTTTCTGAAAAGTATTGTTGAAGAGAATAAAACCTTGTATCCCTAAATGGACCTTCTGCATTTTCAATCTCGATGTCAGTCTTCTTTTTGCCCTATAGCCTCTAAGACAAACGAGTGCACGCCTCAATAATGCAAATGAAATTCGGCTTCTGATCCATCACAAAGTATTGGCATATTACTCCCCTTCCTTGATGGCAACCAGCTCCGCTAATCGGCTATGGTACCTCAGGCATTCCGTTTCCATTCTGTCAATTGTTGTAAAGACCAAAGGTGTAAATGTTCCATGCTCCCCAATGTCTAAAACTCTCCTTCAGTGCGGACGCTTTTTCTTGTTCTCATGCATTTGATACATCTGTTGTGGCTCTACGTCCTTATGCAATTCAGCATGTAGGCGACAGAACCTAACATCAGTTTGCCCAATGAACCATGTTCTTGTACAGCGGTTGCGGTATTTTGTTTTTATTTTCTCTGTACTGTTTGTTATATGTTTGTGTTTATCAGTTTTTATTAGCCTTTTAGAATATGAATGCAGGTTTAGCGATATATAAATAAAATATCTTTATCTTTTATCTTTGTCATTTATTTATTAGTGCTCACAGAACCGACGCACATGGATATCCAATCAACCATAGATATCCAGTCATTAATAATAATAAAAATAATAGCAATAATAAAAGCAATAACAAAAATAACAAGGACAACAGCAACGACAACAACAACAACAACAACAACAATAATAATAATAATACAGATTCACATGCCTGTCATTAAGAAACGAAAGTCAACAAAAATCTAAAATGGAAATCCTCATCCTGCAAAAGTAGGAAATTGCGAAGGAACTTCCAATCTACCACAGACACCCAATACCAAATATCAAGCACGAATAATAGTTATAATATATTTTTTAAAATAAATAATAGTAATTCTAATGATAACAATGCTAACTATTAAAATACTATTTACAATTATTTTGCTTAAAAAAACAATTGCGTCAAAACACTATTTGCAAAAAACACTTAGTTTTGATTTGAAAAAATTCATTTAATTAAAAAATTATTTGAATTAAAAACATTTCGCTTCAATTAAAACAATCCATTTCGATTAAAAACTATTTCACTATTATAATAATAATAATAATAATAATAATAATAATAATAATAATAATAATAATAATAATAATAATAATAATATTACAAATTACAAACTAGCACCCGAAGGTAAATTACATTGGGTTTAAAAAATAAGGTAAATTAAAAAAGTTTACAATTTCATTATCTTATCCTGAGACTGAGTTACAATAATGCCCAAAATATATATGTATGTAAAACAGATACTTTGTTACTACAGTGAAAATTGTAAGGCTGGCTCTCAGCACGCAAGGGAGGCAATAAGCAGTGCAGGCGTGATTCTGGGTGGTCACGGATGTTATGCCACACCCTAAAGCACAGGTCAATGCGTCAAGCATCAAGAGCGACACTATAGTGGGTATTGGGGAACAGGATATGCAATGCTCTTTTCTGGACTTGCTTGGCACTTAAATAGACAGGTGACACAACACTTCCAGAAATCAGCGTATCAATACAAAGTAGACATTGAGGAAGTAACTAGAGGGGATGCAGGCCCGTTTCAGGACCCTAAGAATATCAAGACACTTTATTGCCTTAGTAACTATTTCCTTGATATTGTTGTTCCACTCAAGGGTGTTACACAACGTAAGCCCAAGTACTGTATTACTTGAGGAGTATCTGCGCCGAGATCTTTCCAGGTATTGAGAGGAAAGAATTACCTCGATAGTTCTTGAGACTGGCACTATATTAGATAGCATCTTTCCTTGTGGTATTACCTCGGTTTCTCTGATCTGTAGAACCAGTTTGTGCAGCCTAGAGGCGAGTTCCATACTGCCATGCTTTCAGATTTCTGCATGTATACCACACCTTCCAGGGGCTTTACCTTCTTTTTTGGCATTGATAGCATTAATAGTTCCTTGAATTAAGGTTTTGCATCAAGACATACAATGTTTGGTTTAAGAAATATCTGGGTATGGCATCCAGAATGCAGTCATAAAAGAAAAGATATGAAAGAAGTACTACAGAACTTAATGCTGCCGAGTGGAAGCCATTAACACCTTGGCTTGTAACATACAGCTTTAGTGGAAAACCACAAGCAAGTGTTCTGTTTGTAGACATGCCGTGGCTAAGAATCAATTAGCGACTACTTGTGATACTTGTTACCAACAGGCTCAGATAAAGTGGGGTGGAATAACTGCGAAACACTACAAACAGCTTCTGTCTTGCTTAAATTACTGCTGCGATTGTCCCACTTGTATAGGAAATTTGTTACAAAAGCTACCTTTCGCGAATGTGGAAGACATAATCGAGCAAGATCCAGCTCATGGCAACCCTCTTCAAAATATGAGCTCTCACGGAAAACCAACTATCAAGCTTCCATGGTAAACCAACAAGAAAAATGCATAATTGCCCTTCTAAATGTAAATAGTCTTCCTAGCAAGTTAATTGAAATCAGGGAATGGTTTGTTGATGGTGTTTTTGCCATTCTCTGCATTGAATTCAAAATTGACACAATTCTCAATTGCATGAGAATGGTTATAATATTTTTAGACTGGTGGTGGCGTCATGATCTTTGTGAGTGATAGCACCACAGCCATCCCCATCAAAATCTTTGTGAGTGATAGCACCACCGCCATCCCCATCAAAATAGTATGTAAATTCGTGGACGCAATACTGCTAGACTTAACTATCTGTCAAACTCGATTCGCACTGATAGCAGCGTACAAGCCCCCTTCTGTGGATAATGTACCATTTACTTCCGACATGTACAGTCTATTGGATAAAGCTTCTTCGCTGTGCGACAACATTATCTGTTTGTGGGATTTGAATTGTGCTATTAGTAATCCTTTGGATAATAATAACCAAGGAAGATGTCCACCGGACATTTGTGACATTTTTTATCTGGATTCTTTAAACAATTCACCCAAAAGAATATCTTCTCAGCGTTCTTCATGCTTAGATGTTATCCTGACGAATGTTCCAGGTTATTTCAGAGAATCGGGAATTTTGGAGGTTAGCCTCAGTGATCATTGCCTAGTTTATATAGTTCTAAATAAGAAATTACCGCAACCTAAAGCCGAAATTATCCGGGGGCTCTCTTTCAAGAACTTTGATGAAGGCTCTTTTTGTAGCGACCTTAGTTTGGTGTACATGTATATTGGGCTTGGGAAAAATTGTTAGCTGAAGCTCTGGATGATCATGCTCCAGTGAAATCGAATCGCCAAAGACTATTCGCTCATACAGGGTGTTTCAAAAGTTCGTTCCGATTTTCATTCGCTTACATTTTACTAATTATTAAAAAAGGCCTTTTGTAAAACTTAGTATGTTATTCGTTATTCATCTAACATTGAATAACTAAAGTATTAGTAACCAGAATGTCTTCTTGTATGTTTTCTGACATTTTCTAAGCGGTTAGATCATGATCTAAAGTGTCAAGTCTAGCAGCACTAGTAGAGTGATTCTCTGGTGATCCATGTTAAGCAAGATGTCATTGTGTACCTTAAGGAGGGCCGTCTCGATGCTGTGGCCTGCTCGATAGGCTGACTGGAGCGTTGGGTAAAACTCTGATCGCACTAAATACTCTTGAGTTTGGTTGTACACTGCTCTCGCCAAAGCTCCGAAATAAACTGGAGATTGCTCACAGGTCTAAGATTTGAAAGGGAGGCGCTTTGACAAGGTTTCTTGAGCCGTGGATCAACTAGAGCAGCTTTCCACGCAGCTGGAAAGTGTCCAAGAGTCAAGGAACAATTAACCACAGAAGTGTTTACTGAAGGAGTTCTTCAAGGCTAGCCAGTGAGATAGAAGTTGGCAAAGGATCGAGCATACAGCTTTTCTTAGCTGAAGCCTGAATGAGCTGGTATACATCCTTCTCTGTCAGTTCCTTAAAAACACGTAGTGGTTCGAGATTTGAGCTGAAAACAGGGTCGTCAATCTGGTCACCACATCTGTTCTGGGTAACATCGATACCGTCATTGCGGATATTAAGGATCTTACGATGGAAAAAGGGGGCAATGTCATTTGCCAGAGCTACCTTATCATGACAATTGGGGAAAAACAATTTATCATTTGGCATAAGGAGTGCCTTTATTGCCCTGAAGAGTTTTCGCTGATCACCACCTTGTTCCTTTGCAAAGCCCACGTAAAACAAAAAGCAGCAAACAAAAAGCTTAAATCCTGTGCTCTCCAGGCCAAATCAGAGGGGCTCATTCTAGTGTCACATGACCAAACCATCCCCACTAAAGTATGTCGCATGTGCAACAACTAACAGGAGACTATTGAATGTATTGTCTCACAACTGCCCAGAGGTGGCGAAAACAGAAAACATACACCAGAACTACAATGTTGCAACCTACATACACTGGAAAATCTGCAGGGAGTACAACTTGCACAACGTAGACAAGTGGTACAAACACAACCTAAAAACGGTGGAAGAAAGGAATGCCATCACCATCCTCTATGATATATCAAACCACCTTAGCATTGTCATCAATAATAATCTAAATCAGGATTAAAAAAATACATTCTCACTGATTTGCCTATACCCTCTGATAAAAATACTTTCACCCAGGATCCCGAAAAAGTTATTGAAGGATAAAGACCTTGAATAAAAATCATCAGAATATGGTTGATGGAAACAGAAAAAAATTTCAGTGCGCAAAGGTGCGAAGTGACAAAGAAAGATCTCAAGAAACTCAATAGTAAAATTTCAGGAAATAACAACTCCCAGGAAATCCAAAAAACAACATTGATGGGATTGGCAGATATTCTACGGAAGGTTTTTTCCATAAAGAGACAAACAATAAGAAAACACTAGGTTCATGGTTTGAACCTATGAGGGATTACTAACAGCAGCTCAGGACCCGGCTAGAAGAACAAAAACAATTATCTGGAATATAATCAAAAATGGTGTGGCATTAGCGAAGAGGCAACAGTGGTGCACATAGTTTCTGAATGCAAAAACCTAGCCCAAAAGTATTTTAGGAGATGGATGCATGACAAAGTAGCTCAAGTGATCCCCTAGTGCCTCAATGAAAAAGTAGGCTTTGGAAGGGAAGAGAAGTGGTAGAAGCACAAACTTGAAAAAGTACTTGCATCAGAGAAAAGCAACTTCCTTGGGATTTCAACGCATTGAGGCACTGGGTATATTGCTGCACACGCTTGAAAAGATTGGAGCACACTGGGGTGAAACAGTAAATATCACACCGAAATCCAGTAAATGTCCAGTAAAACAAAGAAATAAGGGAAAAGAAAAGCAAAAGAAGAGAAAGTAGAGTGAGTAAAACGCACAGTCAAAGGGACAGGCTCACTTTTTAACCACATGACCATCTTGAAAGTCTGCTTTCCACTCTTGCGTGAATTTCAGAAGCTGTAAATTTGCATCAGGGAAAAAAGGCAGCAAAGTGCTCGACTCGGGACACCTGTCTGCATTTAACTTTTATTGCCACATTTCTGGAGCCAAAGTGAAAGGAAGAATTCAACAACTTTTTCAGCTCGTTAGACTGAAGCTCACCTCCTCAAAATCGAGCCGTAAGCTGGGCAAAATTATACTTGTTTTTCGCAAAAACCAACAATGTGGAAATTAAGAGGTGCAAATTTTAATTTAGTAAATATGCACAAAATGTATGCGTACTGTAACATCCACAGCAGCAGCATTGCGTTCTTAAAATTACCCTGATATGTGTGGACAGCAAAGCTATCTATCGAGAATTTTCACTATTCTCTCAATAAGTGCTTAAGGCAAATCTTGATTAACATGGACTGGCAGGACTTCATGCAGCGCAATCATACTTCGCCATTTTTAAATCTCGCTTCATCTCTATCATTCTGCAAAAGTTTTAAAACTTTTTTATTTATCAGTCTGAGACCTTGTGGCATTGGGTGATTAAGTCTGTATAACACAATGGTTTCTAAGGTCACGTGTCTGGTCTCTCATAAAGTATATTACCAAGGGTATTTGCTTTACTTACTCCTCATTTTCTTCTCCAGAGCTGCTGTCATCGTCATCACGGCACTTTTGCTTCCAGTTTTTATACCTCTCTATTAATTCTACCAGATACGTATTTTTCTTCGCAGTTTTAATAAATCTATGCTTTAGAAGCTCTTTTGCTGTAGGTCTCTGTGAAAACAAAAGCCTTATGGTTAAAAAACACTAGTAACTGATCACATAATTTACTAGTAACTTTCATCTTAAATTTAATTCAAAAAGTCCCCAACAGTCATTTTTCCACCAAACAGTCTTTTTGTCAATGTGCAATATTTTGGTGCCAAAGTGTTGCTACAGCACAAACCAACACCTAGTGGAAGGCACAGGTTTCGTAATTTAATGCCTTGAATATTTTCTGGCCAATAATTTTTAAAGTCAATATGATTACAGGCTACAACAAAAGTTAACATACAGTTATTCTGAATTTGGAAACCAGTAAAGATCAATTCTAGCAAAATATTACTAAGAACCAAGAACAAGGTTCCATAAATACTTCTTAGATCCATAATTTGCAGTCGTTCATTTCATTTCATCAGTCATTCGTGACTGATCAATAAAACATTGACTAGACTGCAACTCTGGCATTCAGTTGGCATTCAGAATAAGGGACTAATTTACTCGCTCACAACTTTTCAATAAAATAGGTACGGTTTCACTTCTACAAAAAATTAAACCACAATAAAAAGATAAAACACAAGAGGCCAAGCATCTTGGAGGATTTCCCGCCAGCTAATCAAATGACAAATTTTGACCGGCAAAAACATTAGAGGTGGAGATGAAATTGCTTGAATAAAGTTTTGGTACGTCTAACAGAATGGCGGATTGAGCAGAGCTTTTAGTAAGAATACAATTCTCCCGTGGGGCCTTCATTGAACAATTTGTTACACCTTCCCACTCCTAAATAAAATAAATAATTTATATGAACTTTTTTGCCATCACAAAGGAAAATTTCTGACCCGGAAGAATAAAAAAAAAATGGAAATTAGGTCAACTACATGTCTTTGCATGTTCAATTACAATGTAACTACTGCAGCTGGGGGAGGGTGGCATTAAATTCTCCTGTCCCTAATCTGCTCAGTGCAATGTCATAGCACTATCAGATGGAAGACAGAACAACGATCTTCACCAAATTACAACGTAAAAAGTAGCCCTTGGCAATGAGGTCTTGGCAGAAAACTTAACCAGAGGATATGTAAGTCCTTGAAAGATTTTTTAAAAAGCTTACACAATTCCCTTTTAAGGTCATCACAGAATAATTCCATCAGCCAAGAAAGATCTTTCTGCTTCAGTCTAAACTCAATTGAACACACCTTTATACTTTGTCAAGAGTCAAATGAATAATATTCTCTTCAAGAACTTTACACCGGTTAATGATTATAGCAGAGCTAGTGGAGAACTATGGGTACGAAAAAATGGTAACCTATAGATGCGAGAAATTTTGGCAATCACGTGACCGTCCGTAGGTCCGTCCACCGCTAAATGTAAGCCAATGTCAAATGTCACTCTTACCACAAGCACAATACTGGGGCATGGCACTAGCCCATGGACATGGAAAATTACAAAAGTCTGTCAGTTATATACGCCATCCATATGAAGATGAATTGACAGCTGTTAATGCCGAGTCTTTTTTTCGACTAAATTTCCACTCACGTGGATAACAGAAAAAGAGCGAGAGCGAGAGATAAAACACAAGGAGACAAATTTCGTGGGAGGAAAAAACAAAACTTTTTGTAGTGGCGGTGAAAAAATGAGAAATGCTAGCGGCCACCCAGGTGAAAATGAGCGGCAAAAAAGCAGGAAAAGAGAAAAAATCGAACAGGAACACATACGACATTTCCTCCACAAAACGTGTAACTAGGTAGTTTCACGTTGCAGTCGTGCAAAACAACGGCAAAGAAATGCACAAAGAAAGTGTGCTTTTTTTCTTTTTCTGTCTTCCAACAAATAAGGTTGCAAGGTTTTTTTCGTGGGTGGTAAAATGCGCAACATCGCTATTCAACTTGTTTTGCAGCAATGTTGCAAAAGCACTCCGCTCGTAAGCGGAGTGAGACGCACTCTCAAATCAACGACAAATGTTCTTTTACCTCGACTTATTTGAAGCTACTAGTCCAAATTGCTTCATTGCTCTCATTAAAATATTTTTGCCGTCAAAAGTAATCGCCAAAAGCATTTCTTGATTGGCGAAACGGTCACAAAAACAGTCAAAACAACGCTGATCGATTGATGATGTCATTACACTGCGGACAACATCGGATGTATACAAATATAAATGGGCCCACCAAGTTTACAAGGCGCTATAATCCACGCGCGATCCGCGGACGACAAAATTATAAACTCGCTTCGCGGGCGCCACTGCCTTAACTTCGTGAGAATTAACAAGAGCTTCGGTTTTAGTCCTGGCTAAATCTATATATTCATAAGGAAAACATAAAACTCTCAAACAAATTTTATATAACACATTCAAAGACTCCCTTCATAGCATATAATTTCAAATTCACTTCAATGCAACTAATCACAATAAATGCTTGAGTTTGGAGGGATATCAAAAATCTGCAAACGGTTTTTACTTTCCTTGCAATTGAGTTCAATTCCTTTCTCACTTCTTGGCCTCATAAATTTACCAGGTATGAAAGCTCTTCCATGTGATATATTTTGGGTAATTTGTTGTCGGCAAAAATGACTAGCGAGTAGAGGAAAATTCTGGAAATAGGCTCCTCCATTTATAAGCTCCTCCAAATATAGCCCCCCCACCAAAAAAAAAAAGAGATAAATCAAATTCAATCACACTAATGCGCTTGGAAAAGAACTCTTGACCAGACTAAAGCACCAGAACCCCCATCACCGCCCTTTCAAAAGCTAATTAGAAACTCTTTGGAGGCTGCCAATTTACAGGTTATGAACATTGTTCTTACGTTATGATGTCTAAACCGATTTTTTTGTCTTAAGAGAAGATCTGGATGCAAAATCGGGTAAATTACTGTGTTCACCAAATGTTTTCTTTACAAAATCGGGCCAACAAACCTTTAAGTGTAAACTAGCTGTAAAATCAAACAATTAAGACCGTCTTTGAAAGTGAAAACAGACTCAGTCCGTGCTTCAGTCTTTGTCTAGCTCCATTTCATTTATGCAAATTTAGAGTACCTTAACTCTTTTTGAACTCACATTTATTTATTTCCAGTCCTTGGTAATGGCGTCAACAGTTCATCGAAACGAAGGAACATTATTTATTTAGTTTTTGTAATGTAATACTTATTCTAAAACGGTGAACTTGTTTTAACAAAGGTATAAGTCTGTTGGTAACAAACAACAACTGTTTCATGTACTTTCTTTTTGGTGAAGAGAAAGAATGTGTAAATAGACACAAATAACACACCATGCATCCATAAAGCAATTTTGATTTCATTCTTGTACAGGTTTGACCCACACTTTACGAAAAAAGCGACATAACGCAAAATTAGACCCTGTTTACATGGAGTGGCGGACCCTAGTCTAGTGGGGTAGGTTTCTTTTGTTTTGTGTCCCCCAGAGCGTGAAAACAAAAGAAACAAACCCCACTAGACCGGGGTCCCCCACTCCATATAAACAGGCCCTTAATTTCAGTTTTTTTAATGTAAACAAATTTATTGGTCCAATTATAACAAATAAATAGAAACAAGACAAATACTAGCATGAAAGAGACCAATGGGGAATAGCGCGAACCCATGCGGGGCGCAACCCCAAGCTAAGTAAAACCTACAAAAACATTCTCTTAAAACGGTAGTTAAAATGTAATAGTTGAGCTGTGGAATCTAATAAAAACGTGCAAAAGACAGTAATTAAAATGCAAATTATGAATGGTGGCACGGGCAATTGCGAGAGAGGAACCAGGTGCAGGGCATGTCAAAAGTAGTATCTAACAAGGAAAAGGAAGTAGCACGCAGATAATATCTTAAAAATGCTTAGGCTGCAGAATTTGTCGGAAGTAGCCAGCGAATGGCAGAAGTTTCTCCTCGCTCATCGCCGCTGAGAAACGTCTGCCGTTCGCAGGCTATGTCGGAAGTAGCTAGTTTGCAAATAGCGTTCCACGGTTTTACAATCCGAGTAAAAAAAGACGCCTGAAAAGTAGTGGCTTTACAGTAGGCACGTTTAAACATTAGGGCAGGATTCTGAGAACGAGACTGGTCATGCGGGACAAAGGTAACGAATCGATCAATATTTAAGTCAGTAAATTCAGAAATGCAATTAAAAAAGAAAACAAGATCTCCAATTTCCCTATCTTAAGTCAGTGGAAGTAGTCGAAGCGTCAGCAATCGTTGTTTGTAGGAGACCTCGCCGATTTTAGTTCTGAGTATCCAGCGAGTTGCACACCTCTGGACTCTTTCTAGGATCGATGTCAATTTGACACTTCCGGGAGACCACAATCTGTGGCATAAGAGAGTTGTGACTTCACTAGAGAGAGAGAAAGTGTCCGCCTGACTTCAACATCCGTAATAAGTGGACAGGTTCTCTTCAGGAGACCTACCATTCTGTTAGTCTTGAGTACAATATGCATAACATGCGAGTCCCAGGATAAACTGCTTGAGATGATAAGCCTTATTAAGCCCGAGGTCCTTTTCTTCCAAAACACGTTTTATATAAGTATTGGCAAGGTGATATTCATGCGTTAAAGGTGAATTCTTCCGAGTGACTGTTAACACTTTACACTCAGAGGCACTAAACTTCATGTTTGATACACAGATCCAGGTGTTTAACATTCTTGACTGACAAACAAAAAAGGAATTAAAGCAAAGTACAATAAAGCACTCTTTACGCAACATAGCAAGTAGTGTGAATGAAATGTTCCTGAAATCCTTTTAAATCATTTTTTTCGTTGTTTTTAGCCGACTTCATGTTTGGAATGACAAATACTAGACGAATGCATCTCGAAGCAAGACTTTCGCTTACAACAAATACTGCGTATCCTTTAAAACTTGTTCCTTCCATTTGCAACTAGAAAAATGTTTATAAGCTTATTATTTCGAACCAGATAAAAGACGGACTCTTAATCTACATAGTCAAACAAGACAGAAATACGTTGTCGAAATGCAAGTCACCGTCAACAACAGTCCTATTCTGGACTACTCTCATCTGAATGATCATATTCAAACTACTTATGAAATAACCTCTGGGTTCAACCCTTTCACAAGACAGAAACAATGCAATAGGTGTAGTTTTTAAGCTCATCTGAGATGCAGCTCCTGAAAGCTGGTAAGTGTGGTCAGAAATACTCTGCTCGAAAGCAAGCATGAAGTTTTAAACATGCAGCCATGAATTAGTCCCGATGCGACGTTTTCCTCAGATCAATACCAAATAAAAACAGGCGTTTAATAATAAAGGGATCTTAATAGTAGCTGTCATTTTGAGGTGGCAGTAGAAGAAAAGGAAAAGATAAAATCTTAAAATGACAAAAGGCTACAGTTGTTTTGCGCATTAATGTCATAAATCCTAGGGTGTGACCAAAAGCATAACCTTAAAAATTTATTTTGGAACGTTTTTTCAGTAAATCAAACAAAATTAGAAATGACAAGAATATTTTTACTTACGTACGCTGACGTCATAACATATTTTTCTCTCATAGATAGGTTTCCAACTTCTATAGCAATAGACGCTCCGCTGCACATGCACAGTGCATGTAAGCTCCGCCATAACCTCAGAAGAGCTTGAAAGGCAAATTTTCCTCCTACAATAAGCCCCTCAGAAATATCGAGCCCACAAAAAAAGCCTTTTAAACATGTACACCCTGGGTTTTTCAGAATTTTATGGTACTTGCAAGTTTTTGAAATACGTTTACAAGCACTTAACTGTTGTATGACTTACATCATTAGGGTCTTTATTGAGACACATGGCCACAAATTCCTTGAAGGCCTTGCTGAAATTTCCATTCAATTCAGGTGGGTTGTTCTTGGGAATTAAAAACAAGACTCTCATAGGATGGAGATCTGAATTCGGTGGCTCGCCTTTAGCTAGTTCAATTGCTGTTATTCCCAGAGACCAAATATCTGCCTATGTAAGAGGAAACATCATTATAAATGTACTTCTACAACCTCTTCTAAAGGCAAAGAGTTTTTTGAGTGTCACATACTGCCCCTCAATTTATAGTATAAACAGGGGTCTTTATATATTTAAAGCCTTTGACAAAATGGCCACATAGAACACGAAGTAACTGTGGTCACAGTTTAATACAACTGTGTTCATGACCTTGAAAGGGTAACAAATACGGGCATTGTCAGTGTTGTAGAGATAATTTACAAAGGACTGGGACTGTACTTCTAAATCTTTCGAAGACCCTCAACACAATCTACCATGACCTTCTGTAGGCACAGTTGGACTGTATTGCTACTAGTATGCCAACCATCCTGTGGTTTATATCTCCCCTCGGCAATCATTTCCAGCTATTAAACCACTGTTGGAAATGTGCAATTCACCTTGTTGCCAGTCCAAGTCAGATTTCCAGCGGGGGGAGCATTCTTAGCCCTCTGTTGTTTTTGGTCTACATATAACAACTTCTTAAATGCAGTGAACATTGTTAAGTAGCCTTACAAGCAAATGAATTGCTTTATCAGGAACATTTCTACGTCTCGGCATTAATCTACTCATAGACAATACAACAGATGAAAGTACCCGCAAATGCAAATCGTTCAATTTTCATTACCATCCAACACTTCAATCACCAGTAAAGCCAACCAAACTCAAATAATTTTGACTAAATAGCAGAGGCTCTTTTCATCCTTCAATTCTAAAATGAGAATTCTTTGGGCTAGTTAAGGAAAGTAATTGATGATGGGGAAGCCTCAAAGTTAAATGGTAGAGGACATAAAGATAAGTGGCGCTGTCCTCTTCTGGGAGTGTCTGTAGCAAGAACGTTTCTCTATCCTTAGTTCTCACTGGTTGGATTCAACGAAAATCCCCAAATAATCAGGGTTGTCATTAAGAGCCGGGGGCCGGGGATTTTCCCCGGCTACTAAGAGAGTAGCCCCTGGCTACTTTTATTGGAAGATAGAAGAAAAATAGAACCAAAAGAAATCCGTAGCCGTTTGATTCCCCGCCTACTTGTTGTATTTACCCGGCAACTTGAAATCTTAGTGACAACTCTGAATAATGGTTTAGTCTTGTTAAAAAATACCCTACATGTACTTCTCTATACAAAATGTAAGCATGTGTTTTGGCTCTCAAAATCTAGATGTTAATGATCAAAACCTAGAAAAAAAGTTAAACTTTTCTACTACCAATTACCAAACAGCAATTACGAGTTATGGTCCTTTGAGAGACTCCCTTGAAGAGAAAGATGACAGAGGTTGCTTATTTCCGTTTTGGCTGGGATTTGACACTGAGAAATGCTCCTTAATTGGTTAGGACCAACTCATAAACTGCATAGTCTTAAAGTAGTTAGGATATGGAACTTACCTTGGAGTCATATGCAGATTGTTTGATCACTTCTGGAGCCATCCAAAAAGGTGTTCCTACAAATGTATTTCTTTTATTTAGTGTGTCAGTAAGCTGCCCTGCAACTCCAAAGTCTGCAAGCTTCACATCACCACTTTCTGACATCAACACATTGGCAGCTAAAAACAACACAAGAACAAACGCTGCACATTTTAATCAAGAAAATTATCACAGGGATATTTCTCGACAGGATTGGTCTTGTACCAGTGATGACCCGAACGTTTTGTGGGCTGACTGGAAAGCTAAATTTTTTACTATTGTGAACAGTCATGCTCCAATCAAAACAAAACATGTTAGGTCAGGCAAGGTACTGTGCAGTACCTTGGATCACATCAGACCTGCGGAAAGGTATGCGTGATCGCGATGTTGCTAAACGGAAAGCTATTACGTCAAACGATCCTCAAGAGTGGGCTGTGTACTAAAGGCTACGTGATAAGATCAGTGAAGAAGTTAAATCTACATGTACCAAGGCATCCTATTATGCTAATGCGTTTATTCAGTCTAATAGGGACTCACGTAAAACCTGCCAAATGATTAACAAACTCACGTCCCATCCGAAAAATAACGCGTCTGTGAAAGAATTAAAACTAACGAGAACTCTGCAACCAATTCTCACGAGCTTTCCAATGCATTTAATGACCACTTTTCAACAATTGGAACCAAACTTGCTAATGAGGTACCCCTTGTTACTGACGGTTCAAGTTATGCCGTTTGCATTGTTAGCAGCAACAACAAGTTCATATTCAGTCCAATTAGTAGTAGCAATGTTTTTTCTCTCCTAAATAAATTATCTAAATCCAAAGCAACAGGTCTCAATAATATTTCAGGCAAACTTATTCGGGAATCTGCGGATCTTATCTCGATCCCTTTATGTAATATTTTCAACAAGTCTTTAAGTTCTGGTTTATTTCCAGATGAATGGTTCTCTGCTATGTCACTGCGTTCCGCCGCAGAGAAAACGTTTAAGTTCTAATCAGCAGAAAGGCAACAACACGTTGAAATAGGAAGGACACGACCAGTTGTGTTTATTGGGGACGAGAAAAGGCTAACGTACAAGAAATAAAGTAGTGGCGGAGAAAAACGAATTACATCACTGTAAACTACGAGACTAAACGTAAACATGATACTAGAAAAATTAAGCTCGGCAAGGTGCGAGCGGTAAAACTGGTTGTGTCGAGTGACTAACGCGAGAGGCGACAAGGCTTAAATACCGAGATGTGACGTAAAATCCCTAGAGGATCAAACTGCGGCCATAAATGCAAATTCCGAACATAAACACATAAATGCGCTAGAATGACTCCATTGTTTAAACAAGGTAAGCGAACTGATGTGAATAATAATCGGCCAATCTCAGTTATCTCAGTAATAGCTGCTTCGTTTTAAGCAATTGTTAAACCTTCATTCTAGTTAATTAAGTTAGATACACGGCATTCATGGAAAACAGGTCTAGTTTAGTGTAATTATAAGTAGTATTTTTACTGAAGAGACTCTTTAGATATGTATATACAGTCGAACCCCGCTATTTCGAACTCGGTTAATTCGAAGTCCCCGCTATTTCGAAGGAAGATCGAATTCCCTTGGATTTACCCTTCCCGTTTACGCTTCCCCGGTTATTTCGAAACCCCGCTAAATCGACCTTTTTTCCATTTCCCTTGGGATTTCGAAATAGCGGGGTTCGACTGTATTGTTATTAAATATTGTTATGTAGTTGTATATTATATTGTACCAAAAAACCTGAAGAATTTTTACCGTGTTAAAATAACGATTTGAGATTTGAGAAGCAACTTACAAAATTGCCCCCCAAAAAACTGCTTGAACTTGGCAATTTTGCCTTCACTACACAACTGACCACATGAACAATACTAAAGGCATGGGCATGTCAGTCAGCCAGGCCCATGATAAACATTATTAACTCGCATAAATAATGATCATCAAATATAAGAACACCACAGCTGGACAAGTAAATCCAAACAATCATTGGAAAAATAGGCACCATGTACCCGCAACTTATCTGACCGCTTCCCCTTAAGGGTTATAAGGCCAATCTAAGAAATACAGGCATACATATACTGTATAACCATCAAAACACAGTGTTCTCCCTAAACTTTTGTTCAGCAGGTAAGGGACCGCTCATAGGCGGTAAGGCAAAAAAACAAAATATGTGTGCCACAAGCGCACTTTCCTGGGGGAGGGAGGTAGTGGAGTGGGGGACATGGCTTTGACCTTGCTGTGAAATTTAGGAGCTAAGTTCTCTGAAATGTCATTCCCTCATTTAAGACCTATTTTACTTAAATCAGCCGTTGTTATTTTTAGACCACTAAAAAACGTTTGATTCCAATAATATTACACTGTCTTCAATGCTCTAGAAAAGCTGTGTATACTTTAGTATACTTCCATATATTCGTTCATTACCTTGATCAGATCAGATCACAACTTAGGTATTTTTGAAAACAAGTTATTTAATTTTAGTAAACCTTCAAGCGGTTACAGGCGGTAAGAAGTGTTGCTTCAGACGGTAAATTTTACCGGTTACCGCCTGATAAGGAGAACACTGAAACATGCTTAGAAAATGATGAAATCCTATCCTGTGGTCAGACATGATGACTGGACAGATCAAAATAATACCACTAACTATCAGTTTGAAAATAAAATGACAAAGTACTTACGGAAACTTAAGGCCAAGAGAATGTATTTCATTAAAAAAAGGAAGGACTGAGGTAGTATTATTCACTTTTGTCTTTTTGTCAAAATGGTCTACTGAATTTCAACAAACATCACACCACGTAACAGTCAAATCACTTTAATTAGCCTACAAACGGCAGACGTTTCTCCTCACTCATCGCGTACCTCAATGGCGATGAGCGAGGAGAAACGTCTGCCGTTCGCAGGCTACACTTTAATCAAAACTAAACGTAACTGGTTACACAAGCTGTCTAAATGAAGCATTCAGGCCACTAACCTTTAATGTCCCTATGAAGCTTTTTTTCACAGTGAAGATAATCCAAGCCCTTAAGGATCTCCCGAATAATAGTTGCAATGTAGAACTCTTCAAATGCACCAGCCTTCATCTAAAAAGAACGGGAAATCTATTGTTCAAACGTTGGATGATGCTATCCCCGGGGTAAATCACTGTCCAGTGGATAGACTTTTATCCAGTGCAGGGTGTCAAGTGGCAAATGACCCTCAGAAAATAGGAAAATAAAAAAACACGTTCGTAAAAAAATAGGAACTTTTATTCCAAAACTCAACTCAGTGATTTGTTTGACAGAAAGATACAATGGTGACAATGGTGTACATTCTTAATGTTATTCTCACAGAAATGTCAATGCTGCTCTGTAAGCAAAGCAGAACTATCCTTAAAACCAAAAAACAAACAACCAAAATGGCGACAAACTTGTTGAGACATTGTATTCAAATAGGGTAACTTCAGAGAACAAAAGAATCCACACCTCTTCCCTGTCCCCTCCATTCAAAGTTGGGGTGTTTGTTGTTTTCTATAGGTAGCTCAAACAGCAGCACAACATTGCATGGAAAGAATGGGGGAGAAAAGCTATATTTCTCCCTTTCGAAGTCACTAAAACTTAAAAAAGCCCAGTTTATATAGGGTGAAGTGTGTCAACCCATTTTGTCGCCAATTCTCACAATCAAAATCTATATGTTGTTGTCCTATTAGCACAGGTTAAGAGATGATAACTAGTTGAGATTACTATATTCAACAGGTCGTTTTTAACAAGATAGATAAGATAACCATATAATTGCGTTGCTGTATTTTTCGGGGGAAATTAGTTTTGCCAATCTTTTTACCCGGTAGTGTTTTCCAGTAATTACGCAGCATACCCACGTACCAAATGATTGACTTCCTCTGGTATCTAAGTGTGGTTGTCAGGAATCCGGATGACAGATAATATAATTATTGTTTATGAATATCTCCCTAGTAAGTTGAAGAGTTTATTCAAAGTTTGGCTATCCAATAAGGGTGTGAGCGATGATAAAATAGCCATGATTGCTATGCGCTGGAGAATTTTCAGGAAAAATGTTCCGACTTCTAACGCGCAGCAACATCGCAGCATCGCGACATCTGCACAGTAGATTAGTTACCCATATACTTACTGTTGAAGAGTCTTCGAAGAATGTACTTTACAGTAGAAACTATGAGGTTGGGAGGAGACTGGCCATGAGTAACCACGAGTAACCAACTTTGGTCTTAAAGATAATCTAATTATTTTATTTTATACTCATCCTGGTTACTCGTTGAAATTCCTATTAAACATCAAAGAAAATTGAGTAATTTTAATTTTCAGTGGACGAAAAACTTGTACCAGAATAACTTTAAAAATATCGCATTCTTTTTACATTTTTCAAGGGCTATATGTGTAATTAGTTAACTGTAAGAACACCAAAGACTATTTTTCATGGGAGCCTGAGAAAAGAAAAGTCAAATTTCACAAAATGACATCTTACACATGAAATTTTCAGAATTTTATCTGTGTTTCCACAATTCTTACAAAATTTGACATTTATTTTCTCCAGTTCCCATGAGAAATGTTCGTTGGTGTTATTACAGATAACTAATTATCTGTAGCACTTGAAAAATGTAAAAAAGAAGGCGATATTGTTTAGATTATTTTGGTACAAGGTTTTTGTCCACTGAAAATTGAAATTACTCAATGTCCTGATGGAGTCCATGTTAACTTTCTTAAGGATGTATGGCCATTCTTGCGATTGAGACATTGTACTCAAATAGGGTAGCTTCAGAGAACAAAAAACAGCGGTACAATATTGCACAGAGGGGATGGGGGAGGAAAAGCTATATTTTCTCCTTTTGAAGTCAGTAAAAGCTAAAAAAGCCCAGTTTAGGGCGAAGTGTCTCAACCCATTTTATCGCCGATTGCTGAGCTTCCCAAGATGACTTTCATTAACGCATTAAAGGTAAAAAAGTTCTTAACAAACAATACCAAAGTTCACTGGCACCAAATGCAAAATAGAGGCAATAAAAGTAATGTACAACAAGAACGCTCTTACAGCTCGTTCAGTCTCGCTTACTTGGAGATTAGATCGAGAAATGAGGAGGCGATTAATTCTATACGAAACAGGACTTACTCACTAAAGGTTTTTCACTTCCCACTTTATCATCGTCGATATCGCGGTCGCAGGCTATACACGTGTATAAATACGCAAAATTTCAAGGGCCTCGATTCCCCATAAATTACATCATTGCCAGAGATCCACAAAGTGATTCACATAGCACGTCATTTCAATCATCGCCAAAAATAAACCGCATGCTCATCACAAGACCCATTTGAACACAATAAAAGTTTAAAACACCAAACCATCGCAGTTTTGCTAATTGAGATTCTTATTTTTTTTTTAACCACTAAGTAGTGTTCACTTGTTCGAAAGTAATCAACGCTTTGAGGCGATAGAATTCGTGGACCGACATGTTTCGGAAAAGCTCTAAATTTAATCTTTCCTAAGCTTTCTTTGCAAAACATGCATGGCTTCAACCACGCAATGAAAATTATTCCCTGTTTCCAAGGTCTCCGCCAGGAACACCTGACACAATGACCCCCCTTTTGTGTCCTAAATACGAAGAAAAACGCGTTGCCGATTATGAGTCTCGCTGCTTACACAAGGGAGACTAATAATTTGTTGGGAACAAGTTCACAGTCCGAATATCATTCAAACTGGCTTAAAATTTTCACTTTGTTAAGCGTCTAGATCTATTACTGGATAGGTGCTATATAAATATTCTTCTTCTTCTTCTTCTTATTATTATTATTATTATTATTTTGTACCATTAAAAAACGTCGTTTGGAGTTTGCATGTACAGAAAAAAAATTGAAAGGGTATGTCCAGAAACAAACAACAAAAATGGCAAGTTTGGCAAAATTCACAAAAGGCTTGGTGAAGATTCAAAGATATCCAAAGGGACCCCTTTGCCATCTTATTTGAATGTAGTCAAGGCTAAAGACAAATTTTCGCCATATTTCCCATTTTCACCAATCGGTCAAAATTGCCACTTTCAAAGGGCCCCTTTGCCATGTCCATGGTTCATACAACTTCTGACAAACAAATTTCAAGGACTTTTCAAGGATTTTTTGAGGACAAAATAATTACAGTTTTCAAGGACTGAGATTTATGTAATAAAATGGCATTCTTTAACCCCTACACATTGCAAATGTCAATCTCTCACGCAGCTTAACTCGTGTAGCTCACAATATTTTCAGCCCAAAAAATTACTTAAAATTACTATTAGTTTTTCTAAATGCTATTTGTTGGAAATTTACAAGATTTTTGCAAAAATGCCATGAAAAACTGCAGTTTGGTACTTGTGCTTTGTCACAACGGCAAAATACCAATTCTCACGTTGCGATGTGATGGCAACCGCAGATGTTTTTCCCACCAGACATGTGAATTTGGTCATTTGGGTTTAGCCTGAGGGCTTTCACATTGCCGCTGCCAGTTCTCGTTGTCACTGCTCTGAGTCCATAATGTAGCCAGAGAGTGATGAGAAAACAGCTCAACCAAATTCAAAACACATTTTTCTGCAAAATTATCGGGGGCAAATGAGATACACTTTTGACTTTCCTGACATCAATCTACAGCTGCAAAAGTTAGTAAAACTTACTTACCAAATCTAAGGCTGATCCTCCACCAAGATATTCCATTATTATCCACAGTTTTGTTCCCTTAGAGAAATACACAAATTAATTAGCATTCCTGCTAACATCACACTCAGTCTTGAGCATGACCCATTGGTAAAGCTTTTTCCTGTGTGGTACTTTCAGCAACCAAATAACAAAAGTCCACTAAGGACCTTTACAACGTTTACACTGAAAATAAAAACACACTTTATAGCTCACACGATAGACATAAAACATACGTACAAAAATACATGTATGAAATAGATTTTTCGAAATTGAAGAACAATAATCTCATACTTGTTCCAGTGTAAGGTTGGATTTCCACTGACATTGCATAATACCATAAAATTCCGAAAATAAGCCCCGGGGCTTATATTTTTCAAAGGCCCTTTTTGAGGGGCTTATATTCGGAGGGGCTTATCTACGGCGGGAAATTTGCGTTTCAAACTCGATAGGGCTAGCCTTATAGTTGGAAGTAAATTTACCATTTTTTTTTTGTTTTACGTTGTATTTGAGGGCAATTTTCCAAGTACAAGCCCCTGGGGGGCTTATATTTGGAGGGGCGATTTAACGGAGAGTTTTTTTGCGTTACCGGTTTCGGGGGCTTATATTTGGAGGGGCTTATTTTCAGAATTTGCCAGTTTTTATGTGCCTATGCACTTAAAATTAATGTACATAGATAAAAATACAAGCAATGCATGAAAAGAATGTAAAAGTTTACGTGCAACCTTTTATACATTGCCTCTATTTTATTTATGGGGGTAAAAATTCTGCAAACATCATCTCTTGAGTTATATGCACATTAGTATGTTTTTATACCAAGGATTTTGTCTTGTCATACTATGCTTGTCCGGTTCATTCACTAAGCTTGTAGTTCAGTTGCATACAGTACCCTTCTAACCAGAGAGCTATTGAGCTGTTGCCACACTGCAAGCAGTTTTTAATTTTACTTTTGAGACTAATCTGGGATCTTTGAACAGGCAAATTGCCACTTTTCAGGTCTCCTTGATTAACAGCTCCTCGCACTCTGCAAATGACACCATTTCATTTCAAATCATTTTCTTGTGCTTATTTCTGAAAAGAAACAGCGTGTCTGTTTGCTGCTGTTTGGTTTTGGAACTTTGTAACTACTGTTAAACGTCAGGTGTAGCAACAAAAGAATTGCGATGAATCCCAAAACTGCGAATAAGAGGCAGCTCCACCTCTTATCCGTAATCACCAAATCAAGCCCAGCAAACAAAATTGGTTAAAGAAATAGATGTCTCATATCAGAAAACCTTGACAGCGAAGAGAGAAAAAAATGGGTACTCTTTCTTACCCTTCATGCCATGCCTCTTTTGACTTCAAACTACCAAAAACAATGCTTAAGTTCTGGTCAAAACAAGGGCACAGTAGTCTAAGGTCTAAACATTACCTTGAGATAGGAGCCATGATACTTCGTGACATAAGCACTATCACATTGTGATAGCACTGTAATCTCTTGTTGAATGTCTTCAATTTCATCTTCAGCCTCTTCTAAATCAATAATTTTTATTGCTACCACTGTATTGGTCCTATTGTCTATGCTGTTTTAAAAAAAAAATTATCATTAGTCTTTCTTGCTGTACAAACACAAAGTAGGGAAATACAGAAGATTATCATATGACTCATATGGCTAGCCTGTTCCAAGCTCTGAGTTAGTCGGGTCCGCAGGGATTGAAAAAGCACGACCAGGAAAATAAAACGGGAGGAAACCAGGGAAAGGAAGGGCAGCGGAGCCTGTAATCATTTCTTTAAATAGCTTGTCCCGGTGTACCAGCTCCTGGTATACCCTCTGTTTGGTCAAATTTGACAGGTTATATTAACACTTCTCAATGGGAGTCATTTCGATTCTTTCACTCAGAAAGATGGCGTGCAGTGTCCACCCATAAGAAATAGAGGAATCCATGATAACTCTTACGTTCAAATTGTATTTATGAGATTTCCCGCACATAAGAGTGTTGAGGAAAGAACAGAAGACCTGCCTTGTGAACTTGGCGCATGGAAAAGATGTTTTTGCAATCCTGCTGATATTGATATTTTATTCAGCTGTATTCATGTTTGGAAACACCCACATTATCTTTAGAAAAACAAGCTGGAGTTTACAAATCATTGCTAAAGAGCAATCATGACTGAGTCACTACACAGTTCGCCATAGTTGATGTACCGGTAGCTTCAGTTTAAGCTGCAATCCATTCATTGAAATTTAGATCTGTAATGACTATCCATGAGAATTTCAAAACATCCTGTAAAAAACACTAACGTGCTGGGCCCAGCGTGACAAAACATTGCAGGAAACCATCACATTCACAAACAAAAGAAAATCGCCTACAGTTATTCAGATACAGGAGGCACTTTAGAAAAAATTAAACAAACTAAAGCCCTAATTTAGCCGCAATGAACAACTTCACATTTCAAAAGAGGTCAAAGAAAATGCTCTTGCATCAGAGGGCAATTTCTGCTGACAGGAAACAATAACCGCAACAAATCATGATGTGTGTCATGACCTCTCCGCATAAAACAAGCAGCAAAAATCACATTTGCTCAGTTAAAAGGCAGAACCCTCCAGAGCACAATCTACTGGCCAAAGAAAACATTCACTGGAACAGGCACCACTTGAAACAAGGTAATAGTCGTGTGTTGCCTAGCAACCCCCTTTTTACAATCTGAAGGGATGAGCCCCATCTGAAATACTCGCATTAGAAATTTGAGAAAGAATCCAATTCACTGACATTTCAAATGTTTAACAGCAGAAATCTCAAACATGCCAAAAGCGGGCGGCAGTCAGAGGATCGTAAAAGAAATGATTATGGGCTCTCTCTTCCTTTCTTTTTCCTTTTTCCCGCCTCGCCCCCCTTTTAGCATACCTTTCACTTTTGCATCTTCCGCACTATCTGAGAGCCTGGAACAGGCTACTGTATGGCCCCATGCGCAATTTTGTTGGAAAAACATGAAAAAACATCCCGTATGAGGGCCATTTTCGTCAAGTCAGTAGGGCCAAGAAAATACATACAGCACTGCTAGGAAATGCGTGCCAAACAAGGCAAATGCTGCTATGACAGTCATTACGATGAAATGCCTATTGACTGAGTTAGGTCCGGCCAAATGAGAAAATTTTTGCCCTTCGTCAGGGCACAAGGACCTGGAGCCAAATACTTTCCTGTCCAGCCCTCTCACTAAGTCAGTACATATTTCCTTACTCATTGAGAGAGGACTAATCAAGGCAAGGGAAGAAGAAAAACCAGTGGTGGGGGGAATGGA
The DNA here is from genome assembly GCA_964035525.1 of Porites cylindrica. NCBI lineage: Eukaryota > Metazoa > Cnidaria > Anthozoa > Scleractinia > Poritidae > Porites > Porites cylindrica. Next base: position 25,654,208 of record OZ037783.1, read on the forward strand.
CAGAGATGCTCAATGGAAAATAAGAATTGAACCCCTAAAAAAGAGCAGCCTGGGCATAGCTCATGCTCTATTTGACTCCTAAAAGAGACAATACCAGAACAACCAACCAAATAAAGGGCTTCATGTACACTTGAGCAGGGTTTGCAAATTTTATTGATGAGTGGAGTCAGTGTGACTTCTGCTTCACAAAGTTTGGAGCCATTTTGGAATATTTAGAGTCAAGTATCACAATGGAAAAAGCCATTTTCATACTTTCCAGCACGTGGCCCTGGCATGTATACACTATCGTGAGGGATAGACAAAGTAGCTGTGGTGGTCCGCTGACCTGGAAAGCTCTAATCCATGATGGTGGTCATCGAGTAAACTTTGATTGTAATTTACCCTCTTCCTGTTTTGTCGTGCAGTATAATTCCTTAATTTTGATGATTTAATAAGGGTTTACAACGTTTACAATTATTAATGTAAATTGTATTTGTTGCGAAAAAGGTAAGGACAAAACTGTGTTTGTAACCGAAAATTTCTGGAGTCGAAGTGGCTCCCTGTTTGTTACCAAAAATTTCTGGAGTCAAAGTGGCTCCCTGTTTGTTACCAAAAATTTCTGGAGTCAGAGCGAGTCCCTCCGTAACCTCAGTGGAGTCATCTAAACAATTTTGGTGTAAAATACGCCAAATTTGGCATATTTGTGAACCCTGCTTTAGGTGTTGACAGTGAATGCTGCCTTCAACACTGTGTTACTTCTTTCATGATCATTTCTGCACACAACCCTATGGGGAAAATGTATGGGTAAAGATACTGGCTTGTCATATATATCTTAACTGTTCCTACATACACATATACTAGAAGTTCTCATTGAGAAGGGAAGTGCTGCCGTTAGTTGCGAAGCGAATAGGACAAAGACAGTTTGTAGAACAGTTGAACATGTGAATTCTTTTTTATTTAATTCAATAACTTAGACTTGCTGGCATTATGAAACACTCAGAGCGTAATATAAAAAATGAACAGATCACGATGACAAATATGCTTACATTCATATAACTCGCTAAGGTTTCAATACCACTTTGTAATTTGTAATGTAATAATTCACGAAATTCTAAAACAACAGCATTGCTGATAGGCTGTTTCTTCATCGAACAATCATCGTACACAGGATCGATGAGATGAGTTGCGAACAAATGACGTAAAGGCCAAAACTTGTTTGTTCACAGGTCAGGTAGATGTACAGCACATGCCGTTCACTTATGTAACTTACCATTACAACTTCACGCCGATTTAAGTGTGTCTTTCAGAAATGGGCATAACCGCTGGATTTTGTACCCTGAAGGCTCAGTTTATTCCTCCGGACTTTCCCTTCGGGAGTGCTCGTTTTGACTCGGTTCAAAGAAGGTGAGATTTTATGGCAGAAGACTCAGAAGCGAATTCAAAGGAATTGAACAATGGCTTAATTAAGCTGCCCAGGGCCACGAAGTTTTAAAGGTATCCTTTTGTTCTAAATGTGTCAATAAAACTACGGAGAATTATCGCACATATCGCGGTAGAAGTTTATGGATTTAAGTCTTTCGCAAAACTTCTTCGACTTGGGTACGTATTTTTCAAAAAGGAGAGTTTTGAGAGCTTCAAAAAGAGATCTTGAACGAGAAAATTCGACCACTGTGGACCGAGATTGGATTTTTTTCTTGCCGAGGTTTCGAAGTATAAAGCAAGCCGCTGAAGCATTTTTTCTCGCCTATCGCTTAATAAAATCCGGCCGGCCGAGAGTTATCCATTCATTCAATCATAACAGTTATTCACTTCTCCAGAGCAATCAAACTATACAAAACGAAATTATTTCGAGGAATTATGAATTCCGCAAGTTTTGATCTGTCGATTACAGTTTTAGATATTTCCTGTCTCACTCGATTAGCTCCGCGAATCAAGTTGTCATGCAAATCGGTGAACTGACAATACGCTGTTATTTCGGGCCCTGCAGTCACGTAACTGAAACGCAAGGTTTTTTTAAACAAAAAAACTGAAAGGCAAGCGAAAACTTCCAAAAAAGTGAAATTACACACTGATAAATCTGTGTCATCCCGTTAAATGCATTCACCGCTTACGTTGTTTACATTTTGAAGAGAGTTGTTCGCTCTTGATTGCAGAGCGCAGGTTTTGATAATACTGAATGAATAAAACATTCTAATAAATACCTTCCGCAGCAATTCTTTAAATGCCAAATTATTTTCAAGGCAAGGGAGTATTTAATAAAAAAAATACCATAGGAGACTAGGTATTTATAAGCTTTAATCAACTTCAAATTTATCAGGCTTGTTTCGTTTGTAATACGGTGCGTGACCGAAAATATGTTATGCAACCAGAGTTGTCCGCCACACTTAAAAGACTTGTAAGCGTTCCCACAGACCGCAGCAAATTTAACAGGCAAGTCCGAGTATTTTAATGGATAAATTTAATACTCATCAGGTAACAATGGGGATTAAAAAGTCAATCAAGCAACAAAATTCGAAACAAAAGAGACATATCGCACCTAAATCAAAGGAATTCCGCTCGTGGATTCTTCGGAAGGTAATCGACAATGGCAAGAACAATAGCCTGAATATATGAATACTTGATAACCCCAAAATTTGGGTACACACTTAAATCGGCGTGAAGTTGTAATGCAATCCTGATTACCGAGATAACAATTTGTGTGACAAAAGAATACTCGCTTTAACTAATCTTGAAACCTGAATAAAAAAAATAAACCGCAAAAATGTTCCGTACAATACGTCTTGAACTGTTCTTACCGTTTAGGCCGTTTAAAAAGACAGCAAGCATCCGATAAACTACAATTGCACAGATCTTACATGAGAGCAAAACAAAATGGCGGGTTGCTCCTAAGGTAAATGCTAGTTTCCATATCTCAAACCGCCCTTGGATACCTTGTGATGCCTACACAAAGTAATTGCATATATGTATACATATATGAGTGAGCCCTGACTATAGTGATTAGGGTTAAGCACTAACAATACTGATTAGGGTTAAGCACTGAAAATACTGATTAGGGTTAAGCACTGACCATACTGATTAGGGTTAAGCACTTAGAATAGTGATTAGGGTTAACGGTTAGCTTCTTTTTAGGGTTAGGGTTTTCGCTACAGTAGTTAAATTACTCCACGTCCCTGCAGCGAATCCTCGGTGGTGTAGTGGTTAGGGCTTGGGACTACTGATTTAGTATTCCGGGATCGATTCCTGCTCGTATTTCGGATTTTTTTTTTCCCTTTAAAATTGAAGAGACTTGCACTTTGACGACATTTGTTGAGCAGAAACTAAGTCTCTGGGTCAAGAAACTTAGAAATTTCATGTAAGTGTGAGTGAAAAGGGAGAGGGCGGTTTGAGATATGGAAACGAGTGCTTACACCTGCTCCTAAGAGAAAAACAGGCGCGGCAGCTAAGCAAACCGCTGACTGCACAGCACTGCAGTCACAGATGACCATCGAACCATGGAACCATCGAACCAAAAATCTCAAATGGATCAAGAATATGGTCTATATGTATTTATACCTGCCAACTTTTTCTGAGATGTAGGCGTGAGATTTTTATCCTGGGAGTGCTGGGATTTTTGAAAACGACACTATCATTTCCGAAGATTCCCGAAGAAGTCCGAAGTCTTCCGAAGACGTCCGAAGTCTGCCGAAGGCGAAGTTATCGAGAAAACGCTTATCCACAAAATCAGAGATCGCGAGGAAGGTATTGTCATTTATTCATTTTACACATGGTTTTCGTTCCTTATATGGGTCTGAGTTAACATATTTTTGGAAATTGTGTCCAGCAAGACGGCAACAACTCACATTTTTCAATCAGGCGTGAGAAATTGGTCCGCAGGCGTGAGCGGGCGTGAGATCGAAGTTTTCAACCCGGAGGCGTGAGAGTTGGCAGGTATATGTATTGTATATGTATTTTCTTACTTATAGGCATTTCACTGAGATAATTATTTACACTTGTACACAGCGCTCCAAGCTGAAACCATAAAGTAAAAAAATATTGGCTACTAAACTTGCAACTAAACTGTGTTTGGCAGTCACGAGCCAAGGTGTACAAAGTTCCTTTATCAGCTAGTGTTAATAGTCTTTCCAAAGTTAAAATGAGATAAACATTTGCAAGAAATATTGTTTACGCTCTGTACTCAGACAATTTTCCTTTTTTCACCTGGGTAGGCATGATAGTTGGCCAGCCATGTTGATAAGGTGATTGGAAACTGGGTCAGATGGCAACAAAACTATAGGTATCTTCAAGTTAGCTGAAAATGTTTAAGAAACCATTTTACTACTGTGCTCTGGATTTTTGTAATGGCACTTTAGCCATCAAGCAAGTTAAAAACAGTAAGAATCAGGGGCTATACTCAAATCACGTCGTCAAAAATTCATTTGACAAATGAGTATTACGTGAAAATAGATTTCCAGCGAGAAAAAATATTCATTGCATGAGCTCTGGTGAAAAACAAAGTCGAGAAAATACGTCTGTTCGTACAGACATATAGCCTGAATTTCATCCGATTGCTTCGAGTTGTTATTACTCCCTCAGCAATGTCTGAATCAACCGGCTGTTAATAGGGAGCTTAAGCAACAGCGTTTTTATGCGACGGCCGTCAACCGGAAGTGTACTTTTTGCATCATTGGGCAGTGGTTCTGTTGAAACTCTCGGGTAAATCGTCTTTATAAGAGAAAAGAAACTTAGTGATACAAATTTGTTGGCGTCAAGGCATATAAAAAGGGAGAAGGACTCACTTCCGGTTGACGTCTGTCGCTCAAAAACGTCTTTGCTTAAGTTCCCTAATGCCGTCCAGTGACGTCACTACTCCTTGACCTTTGCTTTAATTCATGCAAAAAGTAAAACATGATTTTCAAGTGGCAAACCAAGAAATGTCGTTTGGAAATGTCTGCATGATACAGAATTGCGTTAGCTTTTTTTATCGTAATTCATGTTTAACGTTCAAACTATCAACTGCATGCAGTACAACTCTGAACCAGTTGTACTGAATTCTATAATCAAACTCGGTCGCAATCACGCAATGAAATAAACACACACACGGAACACTTAGTTCAAAAACAAAATGATTTGCTTTAATTGAAAGAAGCTATTTGGTCCTTAACAAAGAAAAAAACAAGGAAACAAGAAAGAAAAGCTAACAGAATCATTACACTTGACAATGACAATAGCAAGAAGGTCGAATTATAACATTGATCTCAAAAAACTTCGTGTAAACAAAACCACTGGCCACCGAAACCACAAAGTGGCTCTAAATGAAAAACCTGCTGACTTTCCGCAATGATTCTTCATTTGCAGTTCAATTTAGCATTTCAGTTTCGAAAACAAGGGCAATTTTTCTGTTTAAAATAAAGATTAAACTTTTAGAAATGTTTGAACTACACGAAAGAATGCCAGGGATGCGATCCGCTGAATATTAAGCGACAATCCCACTAAAAGTTTTCATAATAATTATAAATAATTATGCAAATGTTTAGACAATCACCCAATCAAAATCACTACCCAGTTTTCGGGTAGTGAGTGACGTCACTGGACAGCATTAATGCCAGGTTGATTCAGAAATTAAGGAGTAATAACGACTCGAAGTAATCGGATGAAATTCAGGCTAACAGACATCCCCCAGGCTTTGAAAATTAAGAAAAAATCATCCCTTTATAGCCTTTCTTTTATTTAATTATTGAATGGAGTTTACAATGATGTGCTGGGTAGACAATGTTTTGAGAAATTTAAAGGCTCTTTTTGCTGTCGAAGATCCATTATTTTGATGCACAAAAAGCTACTGCAACTAGGCAAAAATATAAACCAATTCCACCGAAATCGACTTTTGCAGAGTACCTGTAGTGAGGACAAACTTGGAACGACACTTGGAACAGCTTTATGCATAACACATGAAAAATGAAGTACCAGCAATCAATGTGGTCAGCACCATAACCCTTCACGTAAAATTACACCACACATGTTTTTTTCATGGTGACCTATATAATTATTATGTCTGACAACCATTTTACAATTTTAGGTCACCAAAAAGCAACTTTAAGGGTGGAGCACTGGTAATGAAGAAATAGCTCATACATACTACTGAGTTTAAATGTGCACTGACGTATTTCAGGCCAGATGTGTAAGTGCATCAGCTAAGACACATGCACACTTTTGGCCAGACAATTGATCTGCATTTTCTTTGCATCCAGATGTGTATTAGTGGAGCCCCATGCGTGCGAAGCGAGTGCAGTGGAGCAATTTGGTAAACTATCCATCCGAGAAAATTTGGTTATGACGTCACCATTAGTCTATCTGTACGGACTTTCCAGGTAGAAATGAATTCCTCCCCTCTCTCCTAGAGAGTTTTGTCCCCTATTGTTTCAAAAACCTTTAGAAATGATTGCCAAATCAGAATCTGTCAACTGACCAAATGTTTGGTGGATTATAGGGGCTGACCATTTGACTTTTGAGGAGGTTATTGGTGATTTCAGAAAAATGTCGTGCAGACTGATCTCAAGGGGAAAAAAGCATGCAGATAAATTCCTGGGAGAAAAATATCCTACACTGAAAAAAATATCGCTCATGACGTATAATGCTGAAAAAAAATCTTACACCGTTATATGTCAGGGAACAAATTTCTTACTCCAGAGAGGTTTGGGAAAAAATTCTTCAAATACAAACTAAATCAGTAAAATCACCCACACCCCACTCCCCCACAAACGTCCAATGGTCATGTCAACCATTTAGGGGGTGAGGGAAGAAACGGATTTGACACCTTTGTAAAGTCATCCATCAACAAAATGGCTGGTGCGCGTTCATGATGTGGTGGTTTTCCAGAGAAGTAAGCAAATTTCTGATTACCAGAAACTTTGAAACGCGCCATGTTTACACCTGATTTTCGCAAGGAAGGCAAAATGCAAGCAGTCTCCACGCTCGAAGCATGAAACAGGCCTTGCTGATTTTCTTTCATGTGTCATTCTCGACTCACGACGATTGTAAATAGCAATTTTCATGGAAAAATATAAGAAATTGTGTGCGCTAGAAGCAATTTTCTGAATACCAAACGTTTTGAAACATTTCATGGAAGGTTTCAGGTTACATTCAGCAACATCGATCTCAAAGAAACGCATCAACCTCGCAAACTTCCTCCGCCATCTCACTCGCTTTAACTCGAAGGAAGGCTTCACAACGACCTTGGTAACCTTCCAGAAGCTTATTGTTATGCAACAAATCGAAAAAAAGTGATAAAACATTCAGTACACGTGCGGTTTTAGCCATTACAGAAACGCGCCCATTGAAAAACGTCGCCCGTGAAAAGTGGGGTACCCATTAGGCTTTGCGAGCAAAAACGAAGTTTCAAAGACTACCGTCGTTTTCGGTCTCTTGTGAACTTCATAGCGGTTAACTACTCTCACACTTTCAAGAGACAATGCAGAAACAATAGAAGTAGGTTGCCATTGTTTTAAGTGTTGGAATGTCTTTGTCAGTGCTTCAAGTTTATGCAAAGAGAAGCATTTTTCTTCGTCGTGCACTAACATAAAACCCTCGCGGAACGCGCGAATTCGGTAGTCTCGTGCGAATCGTTTTGATGGTAAAACAGTTAAAGCTAATCAGAAACCAAAGTATTCTTCACATAAAAAAATCACTCGATAAGATTGAATAAAAATGTTTGCAGCGTTTATAAATATTATTATCAGAAGCGGTATTGTAGTTGTTTTCAAGAGACGGATTAGATCGCTTTTTAGGTTTGGCCGTTAAACATGTAGTTATAGCGTTCTTAAAGAAAGTATCGCTCTTAATTTTGCCTTATACTTTGCTAAATTCAATATCTTAAATGAAGAACGTAAGTAAGAGTGCTTTTTCGTCGAATTTGCCCGTAAATTTTCAGGTTTATAATATTATCCAAAACCCGTGACAAAATGTAAACAAACTATTAACGCATCGGTTACGCTCATATTTCACCGATCGATTCGAACACCAAGAATTTTGTAAAAGGTAAAAATTCATTTTAAGTCAGTGCATTGAATTATTTACGGCAAAATCAACAACAATCATCGAAGATTTTTCAATTTTGAAGCGTTTAACAGCAAAAAGTCACATGCTAATTCGGAGTAAATTTAGACAGTTTTTAAATAGACTGAGCTATCGTTAGTCGCGTAAAGTTCTATTCTTCATCGAAGAACAGGCAAATGTTGCGGATGTCTGAGCAGGAACAATAACCAGGAAAGGGATATACCCAGGGGATTTCTTGATTGACACTAAATTAACGTCATTTTTCACTTATTTCCATTTTCACGATCGACGTTTTTGAATGGGCGCGTTTCTGTAATGCGAAATTCTAGGGCTACAATTGTCTGCATAATTTACTTTATTTACATGATACAAACACAGCCAAAACAAAAATTTATGTCCTTACGTTTCTTTTATTTTCAAAAGAACATTTTTGAGAGAAAAAATTAAGAAAACAGACCTAATAATGTTAACAAACAAGAAATGGGCGGGGACCGCAATGCATCCTGGGTACTACAAAAAATAGCTCCGATTAAGTCAAAATGAGCTAAAACGGGCTAAAATGTTGTAAGTTGGTTAAAGAGGTTCATTTTCTTTGAAATAAATGATTTTAAGTGAATTTTGAAGTTTTTTAGAATTTTTCATATTTTCTTAACACGTTATGCATCTGTACTTGTGTAGTGTGCTACTGATCATATATATTGTTGTTGAAAGAGCAAATGATGACCTCTGTTAGAAAAACATTAAAAACGATGGTCTAATCAGCGCAAAACCAATCGATGTCTAGCGAAATTTGCCCCGAAAATAACCACAAAATCCGCCGTTTTTTTACTGATTGCTTTCCAGCCAAGTTTGCCCCGAAAATTCCCATGAAATTCCCGCGAAATCGGTCAATTTTTCCGCGATTTTGTTGCCAAAAATCCCGCGAAATTTGACTTTTTTTTTCTGCGACCTATCAGAAGCCCTGTTTAACAGAAGCTTCACTTTCAGTCCTGGCTAAATACATATATTATGGGTATAATGTGGTTCACTTCGTTCTGGCCTGCACTGTTTAATTCAGACAAGATCCGATGGCAAAAAATGTTAAAAATGAGTACCAATTAACAACTACACACCAATAACTGAGACTAAAAGCAAGATGGGAAACATCCCTAAGCCTTTCATGTGGGAGTCTACCATCTCATTCTAGAGGAAAAATGAATCTACAAAACTAACACTACCAGCTGTGATAAGTGAGGAGCAATAAGTAATGAATTTACATAATTATGTGCAAAATGATAGTAAATTATAAGTAGAATATTAAATTAGAGAAAAATTACAGTTTACAGGTTGTTGGCCACAAATGAGGGGCTATTCGATTTATTCAACTCTAGTTGCACCCAAAGGAGAACCACAGCTGAATAATATAATTCAATAACACAGACTGAAAGCCCAATAACAAGCTTATTTATTACGTTTAGAGGCTTTGCTAAAGTCTCAAGAACTTCATTCTTTGAAAAATTATAAAGGCCTTAGAGGGCTGCAAGTGTCTTTGTCTGTATAGTTTTTAAATGGTGTGCGACAAATGCAGACTGCAGAGTTGCAGAATGGCAGGTAAACGAGGTAAACATTGTTGTGAAATGCTTTGATAGATTCCCTATCTAAACTTACTAGACTTTTAGAGAACTAAAGTTTAAGGATAGGGAATCTGTTAAAGTATTTCACAACAATGCTTACCTCATTTACCTGCGAGTCTGCAAGTCTACAGTCTGTGTTTGTCGCACACAGGTTCTTAAATGATATGTTTTTCTCCAAGACTTCCAAAACGTGTTGTGTTATCCTGTAACATATATTTTCATTACAGTAATTTTAATTTTGCACTCTTGAAAGAATTATTTTGCTTTATAAGCACTAACTTAAGACTATTTCCACCTACCCTTTATACACTTCACCAAAGGATCCTTTGCCAATTCGTTCAAGTTTTGAAAACAGAAGTTCTGGATCTGCCTTCATTCCCTAAAATTATATGGGATAAGTTTCATAAAATAACAACACTAAATGTGACAAAAAAGAAAGATTTAAAGCCTTCAACCACATTCATGACCATCAATTAAAGTGTCCCACCGTTAATTCATTTTTTCAGGTGAATTGACACGATCTACTCCAGTTAAGACTAAAGTCAACAATACGGCGTTGACAAAATAACAACTACGAAACTTAAGTTCGGGTCTCACCACATTAGTTTGTGCTGCCATGAAGTTCAAGATTGAAGCAGAGACCAGAAGAGAGGTTCATGTAAGCAAGTTGTTGGCTTCGTTTAATGTTTCGCCCTTCTCACACGGGAATTTGCGCACTTGCAGAAGAAGAACCACTCATAATGCATTAAAACTGGTAAAATGATGTGTTTCTACATGAAAGTGTTGTATGTCGGGGCTCCTTTTAACATCAAAACACACTGTAGCACCCTTCTATCCACAATTTCCACGGCCGCCATCTTCCATAGCGCTCGAAGCATCACGTGACGGAAGTACATGGCTGAAGGCCCTCCTCAAATGGTGCCTTTGAAGGAACAGTTTTCAAGTAGCTACGGCAAATATGGTACATGAAATGTACAGAGAAGTAAGGCATTTTGGATAATCTGTGTACAGAACCCCCTCTCCTCAGAAAAACTCGGAGAAGGCCCCTTCTCCGAGGGGAGAGTCTGTACATAGGCTACACAGGGCCGTACATAGCGGGGGGGCGAAGGGGGCAGTTGCCCCCGCCAGGAAAACTAAATGTTTTTTTTCTAACATAGTGTCTGATTTTGCTGGGCTGTTTCTTGTAGCTATATTGGTCCGAAATCTCACGAAAACCGAGTTTGCCCCCGCAGACACAAAATCCTAGGTACAGCCCTGCTACATTTTGGTATGACCGGACGGACCATTGGAAAGAAAGGAGGTGGAGTGAAACAAACCCGTAGGCGGTGGTATCGAAAAAGCTCTCGTTCACTGACATCAAAAATCTTGCAAAAATGTTTCTTAAATGAAAATGACGTGAACTGCGGAAGTACAAATTTAAATAGCTTGGCCGTGAAACCAGTGGTAGCGTCACCAAATGTCGGCTGTTTTCTCAGGCTAAAATTCAATGAAGATCTCTTCATCAAAATTTGTATTTCCGTAGTTCACATCAACTTCATTCAATGTTTCATTCCATTCACAGGTTAAGATCAACTCAACTCAACTCTCGCTTTGCACTATTACTAAAAATAGGTTTTGTCACCTTGGACCTCCCGCGTGACTCAGGCAAACCTTGCACTTAGACTACAACGTGAAAATCACCCCTCTCTTCACGCCGCGTCTCGCTTTTCTCGAGTGGGGTGGTTTTCATGCGCGCTCGCCTTTCACCCGTTCTACTATCCCTGAGGAAAATGGAGACTACTCGTAGTCTACATTCTACTCAAAGCCTTTGTATGAGCAACATGCATTTCCGACATGAAAATCGTTCATAAAATTCGCAATGAATTTTTTAAAATCTTTTTTGCGCTTTATTCTAATATATCAGGAGCCGGTAATCGGCTCCTGAATATATAAAAGACATTACTGCTATATGGAGCAAAACCTGGTCCAAGTAACTCAAATGAACGGTTAAAATCAGAAAATAAGGCGACCTGATGAAAGAAGGCTACTAGCCTGCGCGGAAGGCGCTTGAAAGGGAAGGGAAAGGGAGTTTTAGGTGTGAGAGAAACGAGAGAGGTGCGCGAGGAGGGAGAGAGGGAAACGCCTGCCAGGAGACCATTGTTTTGGCCATCCCGCCTACTAATTATGTATGCAAAAATAACGCAACTGTGAATGACTAGCTGTCAAATAAGTCTGGCCGCGATGCACCTTAATATTTAAGTCGTATTTCGCGTACTGTTTTTCTTTTGTTTTCCTAAAACAAGAAATCTGAAGTGAAGGTACTATTGAAAAAAGTGTAAATGCGGTCGTCCGTTGGAAGAAGAGAGTCGCAACCATACGTAGCTTGTTATATAAAATCCAGCATAAATCTATTACGTTTTTGCTGAACGTATCGTGTTGGACTTCCCAACTTGCATGCACTGTTTGTCGGAGAAATTAATTACAAACACTTTGCTGACTCTCGAACTGGATCCAGCGCAGCATACAACGCTGGTAGCAGGGAAAAAAGAGCAGAACTTCGAAGATCTACAATAAGGCTAATTCTGCAATCAATGTTATTATTAAAGTAAGTTCCTGGCGGCTTTATAACGTCTGTAACCAGCAAGGAGAAGTCCTCAAACCAAAAATCCTGAAAATCGCTAAGGATTATAGATCGCTTCGTCTTCAACAATCTGGTCGTTGAAAAAGCGTAGCCTGGGTGGTAGGCGTTTGAGGTCAAACAGCAGATAACAAGCGCACAGGGGGTGTATATATAAATGAAAAATTTGCAATAAATTTACACTACAGTTATAAGAAAAATTTAGCCATACAGTGACTTTGTATATTCTACAAACCCAGAAATTAGCCATTAATTAAAGGCTAAATATTTCCTTCTTATAGAAATTATTTAGCCATTAATTAACGGCTAAATATTCCTTATATATATATGTAGACTAGGTAAAATTTAGCCATTAATTAACGGCTAAACATTTCCTATATATATGAAAAGAAGGTTAACCTTAGCCATTAATTAACGGCTAAACATTTCCAACATATATTAAAAGAAGGTTAAATTAAACTTAGCCATGAATTAACGGCGAAACTGTTCCTACATATATGAAAAGAAGGCTAAACTTAGCCATTAATTAACGGCTAAACATCTCCTATATATTAGAAGAAGGTTACACTTAGCCATTATTTAACGGCTAAATATTCCTTGTATGTAAAGAAGTTTAAACTTAGCCATTAATTAACGGCTAAACATTTCCTATATATAAGAAAAGATAGTTAAACTCAGCCATTAATTAATGGCTAAATATTCCTTATACACATAAGTATAGCAGGTAACACTTAGCCGTTTATTAACGGCTAAACATTTCATTTTATATCTGTGTAGGAAGTTAAACTTAGCCGTTAATTAACGGCTAAATATTTCCTTTTCGTTTATAGAGGTTTAACTTAGCCGTTAATCAACGGCTAAATAATTCCAATATATACCTGAGAGAGGTCAAACTTAGCCATTATTTAACGGCTAAATATTTTCAACATATATACATTAAGGAGGTCAAACTTAGCCATATTTTTTTAGGAGGTTTAACTTAGCCATTAAATAACAGCTTAATATGTACGAACTATACGGACCGCGCAGGGGAGAGGCTGGGAAGCAACGGAGAAAGGCACCCCAATAGTGAACAATTTCTATTTCACTATGCCACATTAAAAGATATCTTATCATTTGTCAGAACTGACCGACCGGCCACACCATTTCCGTCATACGGACAATTTAACTTTCAGAAAATTATCCAAGCAGATCAATCAATTTCAAAATAGTGTACACGAAGGAGATGGTGTTTCAGCAAAAACTCTTAGAAAAAGCCTATTTCAATGTCGAAATGACTGGTCCGGCCATGGTCCGGCCGGCCACGCAGTTCTGACTTTTGGAAAGCGCCTTTAGTATAGTATCAAATGACGACTGATTACAAATGATCACTTCAGAAAACAACAACCTATTGTGTGGTGTATTAACGGCTAAGTTGAAACTCCCATTTATACACGTGGAATATATTAAGCCATTCATTAAAGGATAAATTGATTATCCCGTACCGTGGTTGTATGTAAGTAACGGCTAAGTTGTACCTTCTACGGCTCACTCAATTCCCACCCGCCCCGGGCCTTTCTTTCAGGGTGGTGGGGAATTCACAATAATGGCTCCTATAATTATGGCATTTGCAGGTGATTTCCTGGAAATGCAATTTTGGTGTTGTCCTGGGTTGGGGCATTTAAACCCCTTTATTAAGCTCCACCGCGGGGTTTTGTATGAACCGCCTAGCCCCATCGCCATTAACCTCCTCTTCAACAATATATAATAAACTCCTCTCCATATATGTATTGGAAATATTTAGCCGTTAAATAACGGCTAAGTTTAGCTGTCTCTTTATATGTTTTGGAAGTATTTAGCCGTTAAATAACGGCTAAAAACGCATAACACTTATATAGTGGGAAATGGTTAGCCGTTAAATAACGGCTAAGTTTTACTGTCTCTTTATATGTTGGAAATATTTAGCAGTTAAATAACGGCTAAGGACGCATGACACTTACATAGTGGGAAATGGTTAGCCGTTAAACAACGGCTAAGTTTAGCTGTCTCCTTATATATATGGGAAATATTTAGCCGTTAATTAACGGCTAAAAATGCATGACACTTATATAGTGGGAAATGGTTAGCCGTTAAATAAAGGCTATAAGTTTAGCTGTATCCTTATATATTTGGGAAATATTTAGCCGTTAATTAACGGCTAAAAATGCATGACACTTATATAGTGGGAAATGGTTAGCCGTCAAATAACGGCTAAGTTTAGCTGTATACTTATGTCACTTATATATGTGGGAAATATGTAGCCGTTAATTAATGGCTAAATTCTTGGTTAGTCTAAATAGTAAAATTTAGTCGTTATTTAATGGCTAAATTTTTCGTTCACGCCTCACTAACAACATATTTTGAAATGATTACTGAAAGATCGATTAATTTACTCAGTAGCGTGATGTTGATTTCAGCCAATCGGATTAAGGTATTAAGGCTGTGATTGACATGTTTTGAAGACGGACCAATCAGATTTTAACATTCGCCTGGTGGATGTTATTAAAGACGAGAAAAACAATGGCCTCCTGGCAGGCGTTTCCCTCCCTCCCTCCTCGCACACCTCTAGCGTTTCTCTCGCACCTAAAACTCCCTTTCCCTTCCCTCTCAAACGCCTGCCACGCAGGCTAAGAAGGCTACCGGAGATCGGATCCCTAACTCTGTCTCAGTCAGATAGCACTCTATGTCCTAAAACATGACATAACATTTCTGGCTGTGTAATACTCCAAAACCGAAATTGTTAAAGAGAAAATCGAGTTTGTACGGGCTTCTCGCAAGCCTGTTGCAGAATTTTTCTAAGCTGAAAAGCACACCAACATTGGCACAAATCGGAAATTGTCGGGGAAATTGTTTAAGTTTGTTCTATTATTGTGTGGCAAGGTAGGTACCATACAGTACTTTATATCGGCTGCATAGTACTTAGAAGTAGCTTCATATAAGCAACCTTTGAGCAGCCTTTGCCTATAAATTTAACCAAATGCACCGTTTTATGAACAACTTTGAAGCCCTAAACTCCATACATCTATTAGTAAAATGCCGCAACAAATTTTTAACCTACAGTATTGACACCTCATAAGAAATCCAGGAAGAATTAAAATCACTCATTTGTACAGTTTTTTCCGCCATGTTTAACGTTGTCTTAGCACACGTTGATTATTTTCAGGACATATGTTATCGAAACCAAGCTGGATTTTACCTCTTTTGACGATAAAATTCTTTAAAGAGTACGAAAAATTGTTGGAGAACGTGTCTTTTCCATACAAAACTCTGATACTGATCAGGTTCATTGTGCAAGTCATAACAGGGACCAGATATCTGTGACGTCATTAGTCCAAAGCGCTACCGGCCTGCTCCCAATGTATGGGTCTTCATAGCTCAGTTGTTAAAGCACTGCAGGGCTAATGTAGAGGCGACACTGAGAGGCCATGGGTTCGAATTCAGTGCAAGTCGCCAATTTTTTTCGGGTTAATTTGCAATTACCACTGCGACGATCAAATCTATACGTTTCTGTTGCCATAATCTCATGTAGTCAAGTTGTGTCGCAAAAGAAATCCATGATTCCGAAGTTCTCCTATTCGATGTTACAATGCGTTGAACGTTTGAACTGTTGATATATTTACCTTTTTACAAAACAGGGTTTTCTACGATCAACTTCTCATTTTTTTTTTTACCATACCAAAGCCATACTCGATGGCGGTACGTAAGACATGCCTTTTACGCGGAGAGCATACCGAAGAAAGAATTTTTATTTTTTTAAAAACATGTATTCATGACCTTTACCCTGTTTTGAAAAAATGCTTGTAGGTAAAGCTGTCACTAATCTATGGTTACTTGAAAATTAACCATTAAGCGTATTACTGACATTACTACGACGGTAGTTTATACGGACGAATGCCAGTCACGTGACCTCTCGACATGGAAACGAGGCTGGTAGAAGTCAGTAAGATTTATAGAACAAGTCCATGATTGCCGCAAGTTCGGAATTCCTGCAATTTCTCCTTCATCCCTACCCTCGAATACCCTTATTCGCTTGTATCTAACAACGCCAATTCAAGAACCAGGCATCGGATCAAGAACCCGCAACCAAAACTAAATCTACAGCAGTTCTGCCCAACACTAAAGGGTTATCTGAACCTGTTCGTCGTTTCCTACAACATCATGGTCATCATGGCATACGTCTGTTTTACGTGCCGTTTTTTGATGTAATAATGATCGCCTTTTTCCCGAGAAAAATACAGTGAATGTCCATATTTCTAATACTAAACTAGAAAAAGTCGATCATTATTACATCAAAAGACAGCACAAGGATCTTTTTTGCCATTACAATCTTATTCTAAGAAAACTTTAAGAAAAAATGTCTCGAAAAGCGCTCCAAAATACAAACGAAATTCGCTCATGCCCCCTGGGCATCCTATAATGCTCCTTAAATCGAATTAATTCAATATGGCCGCCTTATCGGTTAATCGTAATTCCACTTTTTTGTCAACCAGGTAGCCTAGCAACAAGACGCTTTGATGGACCCTTTACAAGAAAACTGGTGATAAAATTGTCATAATGAAAGTTAAAGTTTTTAAAAGTTTGATAAGACGCTTTCTGGTGCTAATCTGGCCAAAATCCATACATGAAGCGGTTAGTTTCAAAGGGCTTTTGCAACTAACCTCTCATGTATGAGAAAACGGTGGATTTAATTTGACTCCAACACAAGGGAACTGAAAGCACATACCGACACTTTACAAAGCATTTCCCGCAATCCAAAAGCCTTGGCATTCATTGACCTTTAATGTTAGCCTCTAAAATCTACTGCCTGCCGACTTGTACTTAAAAAGATATCAAATAAGACAAATCATTTTTTGAAGTTTTCTTTACTCAGCAATAGCTATTTCCAGCGTTGAAGAAATGTTTTTGTTCCAGTAAGCCGTAGAAGTAAGGAAACATGTGACAGTGAACCTGGGGCCTTAATAATTGAGGCTACATTAAAATACTGTGAAATACAAAAATTGATGTCATTATTACATTCATTTTTAAAGACCTCTGGAATAAAGTTCCCTTCCATGCACTAAAATAAAGCAAAAAACTAACTTGCACCCAAGTAAGTTAATAAGGATGATACTAGCACAGAAATCAGTCAGGATATAACCTCCAATTAAGGCATTTCGATTTAGTTTTTCAGAGGCCATACCGATATTTTTCAATCACTTTAAAAGTGATTTTATCTTTGTCTAATAGGTATATAATTATCACAAATGATTGACTGTAGGTTGAAGTTTGTCAACATGTAGGTTTTGGTAAAATCGATATTACTATGACAACAATAAACAAAATCTTTGAAATTGATAAACGCCTAATTTTGCGCGATCTAGACCAGCTACTGAAAATCCAACACTAGGAACTTAAAGTTTGGTGTTAAGCAAATAACCTCCGTAAGAAGTAAAAAATTCAGTAAGTTTGAATTCGACTAAAACGAAATTATATTTCAAACCTTAAATTTTCAATAGCCGTGATAGATTATTTAACAAAAACGTTATAAATGACTCAGATTATTCCTAAGTAGCCTCAGAATGCTGCTTAGTATCATATTTCGAAGCTCTGAAAGTTTGGTGTATTTTCGTCCTTGCCATCTTGAAAACTAACCCATTTTCTCACCACCTGTTGAAGTGCAGCTTTATTCAAAATTTGGACTTTCAGCACTTTTTTGTACATCTCTGAAACGACTAGAACGAATTTTTTAAAAATCTCTTCACATAATCTTCATAATGCATATAATAATGTCTGAAACTTTTATTAAGATTGATTCACTGCAACACCTTGAAATTTCAAGACAAACCTATCCTACGAACCGGTCAAAAATCCGCGCAGCAACATTCACTGTTTTGACGTTATGCTAATTTTTACCAATTAATAGGGACAATACATATACCCATGACTAGTACATTTCAGTCTGAGTATGGTCAATATTTTACATTCAAAAGATGCGTTAAATTCAAACTAAGACCCTCTTTACATGGAGTGGGGGACCCCGGTCTAGTGGGGTTGGGTTCTTTTGTTTTCACGCTCTGGGGGACACAAAACAAAAGAAACCTACCCCACTAGACCGGGGTCCCCCACTCCATGTAAACAGGGTCTCAATTGTACTAATCATGGAGGTATGTGTAGTGCGCATTATTTTGGAAAAATTAGTATAACGTCAAAACAGTGAATGTTGTAACGCAGATTTTTGACAGGTTCGTAGGATAGGTTTGTCTTGAAATTTTAACATGTTGCATTGAATCAATCTCAATGAAAGCTTCAGGCCTTATCATATACATTACCAGGCCTGATACATTATGAAGATTATGTGAAGAGATTTTGAAAAAATTCGTTCGAGTCGTTTCAGAGATATGCAAAAAAGCGCTAAAAGTCTAAATTTTGAATGAAATTGCACTTAGGCAGGTGGTGAGAAAACGGGTTAGTTTTCAAGATCGCAAGAACAATAATACACCAAAATTTCCTAGCATCAAAAGCCGATGATATTAAGCAGCGTTCTGACGCTACTTAAGAATAATTTGAATCATTTATAACGTTTTTATTAAATAATCTATCACGGCTATTGAAAATTTAAGGTTTGAAATATATTTTCGTTTTAGTCGAATTCAAACACAATGTTTTACTTCCTACGGAAATTGTTTGCTAAGCCCCAAACTTTAAGTCCCTAGTGTTGGATTTTCAGTAGCTGGTTTAGGTCACACAAAATTAGGCTTTTCCCACTTTTAAGGCGATTAAAAAAATATCGGTATGGCCTCTGAAAAACTGTATCGAAACACTTTAACTCTGGGAAAAAAAGACATCTTTGTGGCAATTTGCTATTCAGCGTCCAAAAATGAGATAAAAATGTTGCCTCTTTTCTGAATTTCTGTTTGTTGTAGGGCACCTATAGCCAACTATGTGACTATTCGTTTTCGTTATATGCTACTTTTATTTAAGTATATTTGTTCATTTATTTCCTGCTAAGAATTTGTACAAGGCTCATTTGGTGTTCTTTGGCGCGAAGACGAAGGGAAGCGATGCTTGATTCTCTGCTGCCATCCCTCACTATTCCGCCGTTAAGGTCTGGTACGCCTTCTATTCCACGCGTCACCTCGTCAATGCGATAGGGAGGTGCTAAAAAGCATGGGCCGCCTGCTGACATGCCACAGGAACAAGCACATTCCCGAGATTCGGAACACGGAGGACGAACAATGCTAGGAACTGTGGAGCGAAAGCATGAAATGGATTGTGGCGACGCCGGGTACAACTGCGAGCAAATATCCCTGGAAATGTTATTCACTATACCAGCAGTGAAGGGCTGCATCGGGTAAGGCGTGTTAGTCTGGTGTAGCCAAGGAAAGACAAGACCATGTCCGGGTGGAACGGCACCAAACGTACACAGCTTTTCTCTCTTTCGCCACTTCGCGCGTCTGTTCTGAAACCAAACCTGTCAAACGAAAAAAATGATTAGTTCATCCTTTGTAGATTAGAAATTACCTGTTTACAGTGTAACATCTAAATTTTAAAAGATGCAATGGTGTTTCTTCGTGCATTTAGTAAACACAAAATTGTAAATGTGCCTTTTTTCAAGTATAAATGATAGAAAATTCTTCCTAGCGTTCGTTAATTTCTTTCGGCCATTGTCTGAGAGGCATGACGACTCACTGCCGTTTCTCAGATTCCGACATTAAATTAAATGTCTGAATTTCAATTGAAGTGCGACAAATCACAATGAAATGCCTTTATTACAAACGCAATTTATTTTGTGGATTTATGGATGTTTAATTGTTAAATAAACTGCTTTTAGACACGCACCAATTTTTTTACAACTACATGAGGTCAGACCGTTGATTAGTTGATCAGTCTATCTTTCTTTTACCTCAGATATCATAATTCTTCAGAGATTTCGGATTCCCTCATTAAGAAAACTACCTTAAATAGTGAAGGACAACAGTTGAGCTTGTTTTATAGGCTTCTTTAGAATTAGATTAAAGTTGCAAGAAAGTTGCAAAAAACACGCCACTTGCAAGTGCATGTCGCAGACATCAAACTGTTACTCAGCAGTGCTGAATGCGGCATTAAATTTTTAGCTAAACAGATCACTTTATAGTAATTTTACGCCTTACGCCAGTGTTCAACCAGGTCTGGTGACTAAAGGCCTTCGAATCAGGTTATGAAGCGGCGCATACCTGAATTCGCGCTTCAGTCAAACCGAGCTTTGCTGCTAACTCTTCTCGTGCAAATACATCAGGATATGGGGCTTTATCAAATGCTCTTTCTAGTTCTTCAAGTTGGTATTGACTGAACGTTGTACGATAGCGGGTTTTCTTCTTTTTCGCTGCATTTAAGCCATCTTCAGGGGATAAATTTGCTTCCTCGTCTTTCAACACTTCAGCCTGGGATGTTTGCTCACCAGCTGCCACCTCAACGCCGTTTTTCTCTGAAACAGACAGAAATACGTTGTACAATATATCAAGAAAAAGAGGAAAAACATATTTACAGCTGCTACAAGTAAAGATTTAGCGTTCAAAATAATTTTTGTACATATTACAGAATTTGCGTTTTCTGAGCCAAAAGTAAAACATAGCATGAAGTAATTATAAATTTACCATGTTTTACCCATTTTCTCGTGTACTGACTTAAAAAGTCCTAAAGCGTAGTCAAATCAGTGGTCTGGTAAGCTGTGCAAAAGGAATTGTTTTTAAACTGAAAAGTTATTACCAAACCACCTAGTTAACAACTTATATAAACTAACGCAGTGTAAAAAACTAACCGGTGTTAAAATTCATTTCGGGCCACCCGTAATCTTGATTCCGGCAGCTCAACACGATTTGGGTTAGCGATGCTCTGGCTTTGAACTGTTCAAAAACAGATGGAGGAAGGAGTTTTGTGCTTTCCCTTGGCGTGACGGGAAAACTCATAAACTTTTAAGAGATGTATTTCATAATTAGCTTTTAACCCAATGAAAACACATCAGCTTAGGGGTAAACAGATATCACTTCAATTTAGTATATTTTACTACTCTTCTTTGCCATATTGTCAACGCGATTTCGTTTGCGTGGTAATTTTGCTTTAATACTATAAGAAAACAAATGAAAAGCAGCAATTTTATACATTCGCTTTGTTTTGTCGCACGACGAAAACAACACAGCAAGAGAGGAATGAATTTCCTTAACGGTAGGATTTTTAGATTACGATTTGGCAAGCCGAGCACTTGAAAAATAACCTCGGTGAGGTTTTATTCAAATAGACCACTTTTGTATAGCAGCCAAAAGTAATAACTATTCTTTCATACAAATTGATGTAAATTGAATTGAATATTAGCAGTTATTAGAGGCCAGATGGTAACAGCTGCTTACTTAAGTGGTGACTAGCCTTAATAAAGTTTACAGCAAGCAGTTTCTGCGCCGTGCATGAGATCAGGAAAGTTCTGGGTTGTCAATTCACTTTCACTTATTTACTGCAATATTAAGAATAAAAAAAAGAAGAAAAAGGTATCCGCCATGTTTTTTATCAATAACCATAATGGCTAGCTGGATACAGAGTACTGAGGATAGAGTTGTACAGTGCCGTTATCTGTAAAATCCACCAGTTCACAAAATTGTGTGAACAATAATTGCATTGGCTATTGGTGTTTGGCTACAGCCTTCTTTTGACTTCGATCTCTACCATACCTAACCTTACATAATTTCGCTACAGTTTTACCACAGGAAAAGGGAAAAAGGAAAAAGGAAAAGGGATCTTGACCAGCTGAAGTAAATGTTCTTCTTTTCCTTTAGAAGCATACTGGACTAGTAACTTTTGAGGAAATCATATCTGAGGTCAGTCGTAGGCAATTCGGCTTGCAGACTAAATTGCTGATAAATCTTGAAAACTTTTAGCTGTCGGAGTGTTGAAGATTCACGTGGTAATAAATTAAGAGACAACGAAATTTGATTCTCCATGTTACCTGAACTTCAGTTCATATTCATTCTATCTGAACTGGAAGGAAGAATTAGAAAATTTCCGGCGAATTTTCTCCAACAGAAAATTCGAGGGTGGACTAGCTTCTGTTAAGGCGGGTATTTTGAGTGAGGCGGTTTAGTTTGCGTTTGTTTACGATATGGTAGAGAGAATAGATAGAAAATGAAAAGAAGCCGTGATGCTGCATATTGAACGGAAACATCTCGTATTTCTGGCCAAACTATATACCGCAAGCGATAGCTTTCAGAAAGAAGAACTTTGAAGTCCTTTTCAAAACTTGTCTGATTTTAAAGTGAACAAAGTGACGCCATAGAAACTATAAGCTTCCCTCCAAAAGAGTCTGACAGTTTTCAACAAATTACCTTCTACAGCTTCTTGATCCGTATTTTGATCGCAGCTTTGACCATTTATCGACTCGGTTTCAGTAACCAGTCCAAGAATGTCATTGATAGTATATGAATTGGATCGTCCGGTTCTTTCCGGCTTTGGGTGAAAGCTTTGATCGTTGTGTCTCGTCTCCATCCAGTTACGGTCCTTGTTACCAGTTTGGGTTTGTGCCTTCGTTTAACGAACGCGCTTTGAGTGTCCGGTCATAATGATAGAGTTAGTTTTACATGAGGTGGTAAACCCGCAGGGTGAATTTTCAAACCTCACAGTGACCGACTGGCTAAATTAAATTGCTATTATTAGCAAAGAGATCCTTACTTGGCGGTTTTCTTTTGGCTGAAAATTGGCTTTTCACAACCAATCAAAGCATTTATCGCCGAACACAGTTATTGGCAAAACATTGATTCAAGCAAAATATAATTAGAATTTATTAACATTAATCCCTATCTAGATTAACATAACAATCCTATAGAACTCCAATAAAGACCTAATTATATCAACATTAAACTCTTTTTATGAGATACGAAGGTCACAATTTACAACAACAGTGCTGGAGGCAAAGACTTTTGTGTACAACGAACTTATAAACTTTCCCTCGCAGTTAATAGTACAGATTTCAAAACTTTTCGGCGTAGCTAGACTAAGTTGCCATGTTGGATTTATCGTTATTTGATGCAAAGCAAAGCAAACAAGAAAAGGGAGTAAGGAAAATTCGATATAATGAAATTTACACATTTTTGATGAAAAGTAATTGGTCGTAATTGCCGCCATCTTGCGAGTGTCATGGAAAAAAATCATTTTAATTAACACTGCCTTTCTTTGTCTGTCATCCTTATCAACAAATATTTTCAAAGTTATCAGGTTTTCTTAAAGTACATATGAATAACTGGTTGAGTTATCATTTCAGATTTAAGCGTGTCACCATAAATTGCTCTAGCTTATCTAGTTGCGGCATCAGCCTGTTTGTGCCGTTCATAAAACTACTCAAAAATGTTTTACAGTGAACGAAAGCCAATGATATGAGGTAAAGAAACGACGAAAGAAAACGGAGCATCATCTAGGTTTGCTAAATTCAGTCGGACTATTCTTAGGTTTCTTACTCCAACAACTAAAATAAATAAAGCCCTTAAACATTTTTAAAAGCATTTTTGCCGCAGATCCGTGTGCAAATTAAACGATCAAAACATTTCAATCGCAAGTTTTAAGTGGAAACAAACAAACTCAATGTCCTCAATTTGTTCCTCGGCGGTTCAGAAAAAAAGAACTCATTTTAAGTTATTATTTTATTGCTAACCCTCCCCACAAGAACCTCACAAGAAGAGAGGGTTAATCTTCCAACTAAAGACGAATTTTGAAATTTGCAATTTCGATATAACTCCTGAAGCAGTTTTCTTTAGCAAAGAAGGAAATTAAAACAAGGGTGGCTTAAAAGAGATTAATGCAATTAACGCTCTTTATCGAGCAGCTCGAGCCGACTTCGTTGGCTTCCAGAAAAAACTGTCATTTGCAGGAAATTAAACCAACACGGACCAACGGAAATTTGTTTGGAATAAATACGGTTAGAATTCTACAAAAGTGCAGAAAACATTCCTTTGAAAAAAAGACCTATAGAAAAAATGTTGAAGGGATTGCTTGCGTGTTTTCGACGGGACTATAGATGTTATTACGCCGGTATCATCACGACGGTTTAGCGTGTTTTGTCGAAACTTTCACCGACCTGTCAAACTCTATTGATATGTAATTAACCTCTTAATTAATATCATCTCCTAATTAGAAATGATTAGAAGAGGCGAGAAGCCGCTCGCGTTAATAAGATATTCGTTGATGCAGTAGCAGGAAATTGTAAACAAACGATATTACATAGCCGCAGGACTTCACTCAAACCTTGGATGGCGCGCGACCACAAGACAACAAACTTAGTGTTAGTAGGCAAACAACCTCAAGTGTATAAGCAACGAAGCTAAAACTTAAATACCTCAATCGGCAAGTTTGAAGTGGACACTTATTATTTTACAAACTAATAACTGTTGTCGCTAATTAGTCTGTCTAACTTGAGACAATTTAATTGTTGCAATTGAAAAACCCTTCTCTATCCCACCATACTTCAAGCATAACCGCTTTCGCTTTAGGACATACCGGAGTTATGAAAAATTTAATCCAGTTAATAAGCGTTTTTTATTTCTTTCACTGCAGCAAACCGATCGTGCCAAACAGCGGTTATCATTGTGGCTGTACTTTTCAGTTCATTCACTTGCATGTGGCTTTCTAAAGGAAACAATTTAGGCGCTACTGAAAGGTACTGATCAAAACTGAGCACTACATGTACTTAGTTCAAGTATGAAATATATGCCATTTCGACAATCATTATGCATGGGCTCTTTAATCTGTGATAGTAAATGTTTCTCTTGTCATTATTCTGGATAAAACAGCAATTAAATAGCATGGTCTTATGAAAATTATAAGTGCTCGATCATTAGTTTTGTGAATGGAATGTGACAATGACAGGAAAAGACTAATGGTCATGCAGTGGACCAATTTGTCTTAAGTGCATTTCAATATTTTGAATAACAGTTTGAATTTCGTCGGGTACTCTCACGTTCAAGAGGGAATATTCATGATGAACATTTTATTTTCCTTGCTTTCATCAACTTCCAGATAAAAAAAGGTCAAGCAAGGGTTATGAAAGGTCGACAAAGGTGCTGCTCCTCTTTTGGCAGTGCAGTTGTACCTCTCCATGAGCAGAGCTCCTTGTTTAGTATCACATATGTTATTTTATCAAATACTTTTGTAATTATTTTTGACTCCATACCCAAGGTGCATATCTACAGCCTATCTATACAGTTTTTTTCTCTCACTCTTCGATCCGAACATCCCAAGGTGCCACACAGTTGATTATTTATCAGCACTTTTTAACTTGACTACCCTTTCCGGGAAATGTTCACACTACTTGTTTGCGTAGGTAAACCGTTTGATTAGACAATTCCCTATGTCACTGCTATGTATAATTCTTACTTCTCTGTCATGTCGCTGCTCAGCTCAATTTGAGCTAGTTTAGAACACTCGCAGAAAATCTGACGGACAGTCTCCTCCTTTGTCCCTCCCCTACACATTATAGACAGCGGTGAGACATCTTGTTGGTCAATATGAGCGTTGTTTCTAAGGGTTTGTTCTTGGGCAGCTTATCCCTCCATTTCCTTTGAAACCAGTCCTAAGAAGATATATTCTTTGCTCTATTGTCTAATTTTCAAATAAAAGCTATCTTGGCTTAGGTAAGATTTCTAAAATGCCACAGAAATAATTAGGAGCCAATGAAATAAATGATATCATTAAGCAAACGATTATCTCGATTTATTATTTTCTTTTACATTTAGTTATCATTTCCTATTTATTCTAACCAGATAAGGCCTCAGTTTAATACCACATATTCGATAGTGGAAAAACATTTCACCTCCTTAGCTTCGTAAATTCAGTTCATTATAAATTAAACATAGAGAATGAATGTTGATTTACTGGATGCCGCAGCATCTTCTTCATTTATTTTTGGACCGGCCATTTTTTGCTAAGTGGAGAGGGCATAAAATTATCACTCGGGGCTCTCAACCGCCGTTGACGACGTTATGGCATTCTGTATAATACGTTTTTCACATTTTATCGAACCATTTCTTTAGTGGTAGTAGAAAAAATCCTCGAAGAGAGAATAGCTGAAATTTTAATGGATTCTTAAACAGGCAAACGAATTTAGGAAAGGTTTTTCACGAAAGGGAAAAAAACGGAATTAAAAGGTTTGGGTTTGGTTGTCTACTCCTCTTCTGTTTGCGTTTTTTGTGTGTGTTTGTGTTTAGAAGTCGTTAGCTTTCTTTCGGACAGTTTTCAGTCTGAAAAGATATATCGGCTTTGTTTCAAAAAGTACACTGAAACAAAGCCGATATATCTTTTCAGACTGAAAACTGTCTGAAAGAAAAAAAACGACTTGAAAAAGTTCCTCGTCTACCTAGAAGTAAATAAATATTGTACCTCAGGGTCCTTACTAAAAATCTCTTATCACAATATCTGAGAATATCTGGATGGAAAATGCGTGTAACGTTTATCGGATATATGGGATTTGCATCTCTACCGAGAGAAAAGATATCAGTGCATCGAGAATGTTTAAAGTCATAATATGTCATATGAATTCCGCCTTTTTTAAAAGTAACTTATTATCTTATAGCATAAGGCTTTTCAGCAACAGATAAGAAAAGAATTAACGACAAACTAGTAATGGTCTTCCGTCTTCGCACGGTGGATATCATGGCAAAGCAAAAGACAACAAAGAAGTAATTTTATCTGTTAAAAAAGTGGCAAGCAATTTCGGTAAGATTTTATATTCTAAATCATATCCGGGCTGCTGCTTTGTCGTGTTAATAGTTCTCAACTTCATAAAGTCGTGACATGCCTTTTGTTATATGATAGTAAAAATCTTTGAGCTCATTTCGAACTTAAATGCACTTTCCTTTGTTTTGAACAGGTTGTTATTTTCTAAAAATGGAAGAGCAGGTCATTGAGGCAACTGTTTCACTTCAGTGGGCAAGTGGGCAATAATGACCTGCTGGTTCTAAATCAATGGAAAGGTGCATTAAATCGGATAATGCCCTCGCTCCTCGGCCTTCTTGAAAATAATAACCTCGTGCTACGCGCTCGGTCATTACTCCTAAGAAGGCCTTTGAGCTCAAGCTAGCTCAGGCATGATCCTTTATCTAGCATAGTACTTAAAATTAAAATAAGCGTCTCAAACAAATTTGATCTCATTTTTTTGACAAAATACCCTAATTTAAAATCCATTACAGCAAGTAAACATTTCTTATATTATTCACAACCCAACTAAGTCATATTATCACAAAGAATTATTTGTTCTGCTTTCAATAAATTGACCGTGACTGGTAGTTAAAATTTATGAAGCTGTAATTTTTCGCCTTTATAAACTTAAAATAAATTGATTTATCCGCTTGTGCAGTCTCGTAACTATCGTTAAAACTTTGTTAGTGATACTAATTTTAAACAAAACTACAGAAAGCAACGCTAATTGACCAATAACGAATGCAATATGGAACCATCTGCGTCTAAGTTATACGCCCGTCCAGACAATAAAACTCTTTTAGAAGATGCATTAGTTTCTTATCATTAGTAGTCTACAGCTTACAACAACACTTGTCAAACACAGAGTTGATTGTAACGTGGTGTGATATTACTGATAAAAGTAAGTGTTCCAGAAGTCTCAGAGACTGAACGTCTATACCATTCCACCACATTTCCATAATGTTCGCTTGGACAGCGATAATGATGATATTTTATATTCTCGATACAGACTTACAATAAATGGTCATAACAACATTGTTGAGAATAGGTTCAGCGAATGCAAGTAACGGCTTTAAAAATTCACATAAACTTGGTTTCTGTCAAAAATAGACGCTCCACGGACACAAGGTAAAACGGTTCTCTTACTGGCTGAGATATAGCCTTTGTAGCTCAGCGTTTCACGATTAAAGGTAATATTTTGGCTTTGTGTGGTTGCCTGTTAATTTCTCTCCGTAGCGATTAACGGTGAATTTTTTTTAAAAAAAGTTAAGTAAAAATAAATGAGCACTTCCACTTACAGAATTACCTCTAGGTTCTCAGCCAATACGAAGGCAGATTGTAAGGACATTGTCATATGATAATTCAACTTATAACAAAGAGCAAACTTTCTCAATTCTGATCTGTTAACCAAGACGGCATTTATTTTCTTAAGGTGGCTAGACTGGATTTTTTAGGGAGTATACTTCCCCAGTTTGAGCGTTTACTACGTCGGCATCATCAAAATGCCGCGCTGGCCTAGCTTGGCTCATAAAGCGCCTCTTATGCAGCTAATATGCCTTTCCTTTGAATATAATATACAATGCCTTCTCTTAGTTCCGTACTTATTTCCCCAACACCATCAAATGAGACATTCGACATCCCAAGGAACCAATCAACAAAACATCCAGATTCTGGATGTTTTGGTATAAGCGGCGCTTTCAAAGGGATGGCACTCTGGTCCAGAGGCTTTTCGCGCGAATCACTTTTTAAGGCTTGACTCAAACCGGAAACCGCGCATGGAAAACCTCTGGCACCCAGGGTACGGTATCAGGATTTTTTTTCAGAAATCGTTTAACGGAGCTTGTACCACCTCCCTTAGTTGCCTCGATTATGGCAAAGCTTGAACAAATTGTATGAGAGCGTTTGGAAACTTTGTATTTTGAAACGAACTTTTAAGGGAATAAACATGCTGTCAACATAATTGGCTAGTATCTAAAGAAAATGATGTTCAAGTAGGCAAGTTGTCCTGGAGGCCTAAGTCGTTCTTGAACGCGGATTTAATTCTGAATGAATGTTCTCGGAATCACTTATGTGTGTAAACCAAGAGAGGATCCGAACACTCTTCATTGTTTAAGGGGTACGCAATGCACGTGTCAATTTCTAATTATGCAGGAACAAGACACTGTGGAAGCGTAAATTTGTGTGAAGTGGAGTTGGACGTGGATTGGTAAAGTAATCTGGCTTGTCGTGATATTGCGTTACATTGTCACTGCACGTTGCTCTGCCCGTGCACCCTATCTATCAACCAATCCAGTGTAATCTTGTATGATTATATAACCACAGGCAACATTTAGCCGAGCGTGATAGACCCACGCGGTGCGAAACAGAGGTTGTAGCAAGCACTAAAACAGACATTAAAAACCTATTCCTGTTCTTAGAATCGTGACATGGTGTCAGAAGTGGGATTTATTCACGCCTACAAGATGACAGAAACAGCTGAAGCATCCACAGTTTCGCCACCAGCGCCGACACAAGTTTTCATTCCCCCGTCAAATTTGCCTCCGCCTAAAGCGCTTATCTTTGACGACAATTTAGCCACCGCATGAAAGTCGTGGAAAACAGCTTGGCAGCGTTACGAAATCGCTACTGGTGCACATAAACAAGGGGGCATAGTCCGCGTGTCGACGTTACTAAGCATTATTGGCGAGGATGGCGTCAAAGCCCACGATACTTTCACTTGGAACGAAGAAGAAAACGCAGACGACATTTCAGTCTTGAAGAAGTACGACGAATTCTGTACTCCTGGAACACAGGTCATATACGAACGCTATCGGTTCAACAACCGAAACCAGGAACCCGGCGAAAACATTTCGACTTATCTTACGGAGCTTCGAACGATCGCGAAAAACTGCGCACCCGATTCAATGACACCAGATGAAAATTGCGTGACCGCCTCGTACTAGGCATACGGGACGATCGCGTGCGCAAGAGACTTCTCCGTTTGAATGATTTATCTCTCCAACAAGCAGTCGACATTATTAAGTCTTCGGAACAGACCCAACAGCAAGTCAAGCAAATGACTGGAGGAGACACCGCGGTTCATGCGTCACAGAAGGCCGGATCTGCAGGAAAATTTGAAGAAGATCGACAACTCAAGTCACAAGCATTTAGAAGACCGTCTAGAGAATGTGGAAATTGAGGAATGGTGCACGGACGTCATTGTCCCGCGGATGGAAGAACATGTTTTAGCTGTGGGAGCATGAATCATTTTGCTCATAAATGTCACGTTAATCCCCGAGGATTGAAAAGCAGAGTTTCAGCGGTCCATGAAGCCGTTGACGTGGAAGACGACCCCTACTACATTGGTGCCATTACTAGAAAGAGCAAAGGCCAGGAACAATTGGCAGTGGTCAAGCTCCACATTTGTAGGTCAGATCCTAAGACAGAAGTCCAGTTTCAAATAGATACCGGGTACCAGTGCGACATTCTCCCCGCCCAAGTATACAAGCAAATCACTGGGGACACACTCCTTCATCGCCTCAAACCATGCCGAAAGGAAATAGTCTCGTACACGGGAGATCGCCGCAAAATTGCTGGTAAATCTACCCTCCTTTAACACCATAGACGGCGACTATCAACCGATGGATTTGGCAAAACCGACGCAGAGGTCAACTCGGGCCTTGAAAAGAATGAACGTGCGTTCTTCAA
This sequence comes from Porites cylindrica, assembly GCA_964035525.1. Lineage (NCBI taxonomy): Eukaryota > Metazoa > Cnidaria > Anthozoa > Scleractinia > Poritidae > Porites > Porites cylindrica. The sequence goes on from OZ037783.1 coordinate 25,684,835, forward strand.
GAAATGTCGGGAGTGTAACCTCAAGCTTGACAAACTCAAGCTGAAAAGAGCTCAAACCGAAGTACGCTTCATGGGACATCTCTTGACTCCTGGTGGTCTAAAGGCAGACCCGGCTAAAGTTGAAGCTATTTTAGACATGCCACTGCCGACCGATGTGAAAGGCCTGAAGAGGTTCCTGGGGATGGTTAATTATCTGGCCAAATTCTTGCCTCTCCTGTCCGACATGACAGAACTTTTACAAAGACTCGAAGACAAGGCCGTAGATTGGTGTTGGCTTGCACAGCATCAGAAAGCATTCACCACAGTCAAAGAATACTTGGCCAAGGTCCCTGTACTGAAATATTATGACGTTAATGAAGAAGTGACAATACAATGCGATGCCAGCGAGACCGGTCTAGGTGCAGTACTGATGCAAAAGGGTCAGCCCATTGCCTTTGCCTCGCGAGCTCTGACCGACACCGAGACCCGATATGCTTAAATCGAGAAAGAACTATTAGCCATCGTGTGGTCAACCGACAAGTTCAATCAGTACATACTGGGACGCGAAGTTGTGCACATCGAGTCTGACTACGAAGCACTAAAGGCAGTTTTTACCAAGCCAATACACAAGTCACCAAAGAGACTCCAGAGAATGCTGATGGCCCTTCAGAATTACTCTCTGGATGTGCAGTACAAAAAAAGGGGAACTTATGTGGATATCAGATGCGCTGAGTCGAGCATACCGCAACACAACCGAAGCCTCCAAGCACGATACAAGTCTGATTTGTGCACTTGCCGAGATTGATAATGCAGAAAACCTCTAGATTGCACCATACAGGCTCGCTGAACTCCGAAACGAGATTGCCAACGACCCAGTGATGCAAAAGCTAATCGGAGCAATAAAAGGTGGATGGGCAGTGTCAAGGAAGCTCTGTGTCCCAGAGCTAACGCCCTACTATGACAAAAGAAGTGAGCTTATAGAAGACAAGGGACTAGTATTCCTTGGTGAGCGATTGCTGGTACCCTCTTCTCTGAGAAAAGAAATGTTGAAGCAAATTCACCGATCGCATATTGGAATCGAAGGATGTTTACGTCGCACTAGGGAGGTCCTGTATTGGCCCCTCATGAATTCGGAAGTAAAGGACTTTGTTTCCAAGTGCTCAATCTGCCAGTCGTACAAGCCAGATCCCGTCGCCTCCCTGGTCGATGCTTGGTGCCGATTTTTTTTACCTCGGGCAACAACAGTTCTTTGTACTAGTCGACTACTGGAGTGGGTTCTTCGAAGTCCAGGAAGTTAAAGTGGCCTCATCTGCTAGCGTGATAGCTGTGTGTAAAGTCCAGTTCGCCCGACATGGGATACCAGACGTGCTAATCACCGATGACGGAACTCAGTTTACGTCATCAGCGTTCAGTGTATTCGTGAAAGAGTGACAGTTTGAACATCGAACTTCAAGCCCCCGTTACCCTCAGCCGCGCAGAAAATACTGTGAAGACCTGCAAGTCCTTGATGAAGAAAGCGAAAGCGGATGGGCAAGACCCTCTGTTAGCCCTACTTGACTGGCGCAACACCCCAACAGAGGGTCTAGGAACATCACCGGTACAGAGACTGATGGGACGCCGCACACGCACGTTCCTACCAACCCATGAAACGCTCCTGCGGCAGCCATCCCACCAGGACACAGCCATCAAATTGGCCGAGCGGAAGGCAAAACAAGCTCAACAGTACAACAAAAAGTTTCGCCCTTTAATGGCACTAAAGTGTGGACAGGCTATCAGGATGCGACTCCCTGGAAGGGAGGAATGGAGTCTGGGGACCTGCACGAGAGCCTTGGGGAATAGGTCTTATGAAGTTGAAGTTTGCGGCAGGCGATACCAACGCAACCGTCGACAACTGCGCCTGACCCCTGAAACAGCACCACCTATGAGTCCCGTAGAGTTAAATCCGCCGAGTACACCCTCAAACCTGCGCCAAACCTGATTGAGCCGGGACCTCCACCACCGGAGTTCCACGTCGAAACTGAAGCAGAGAGAGGGCCACCTGACACTGAAATGGAAACGGAGATCGAGCTACAAAGGATCGAAACTCGCCAATCAGAGCGCAGACGTCTACCACCTGTGTGGCATCAGGATTACCATATGAACTGAACATTGAGCCGTTGATTGGATTTACTGAACATTGAACGATTAAGCCGCTGAATATTTGTTTTTTTGGTTTCAACCAAGAAAAATATTTTTTTAATTTTATTTGATTATGAACAGTGATCGGAACATCAATTATTAATTAATTATTTGAATGCCAACGCTATAAAAAGGGGAAGATGTCGTGATATTGCGTTACATTGTCACTGCACGTTGCTCTGCACGTGCACCCTATCTATCAACCAATCCAGTGTAATATTGTATGATTATATAACAACAGGCAACATTTAGCCGAGCGTGATAGACCCACGAGGCGCGACACGGAGGTTGTAGCAAGCATTAAAACAGACATTAAAAACCTATTCCTGTTCTTAGAATCGTGACATGGCTGTAGTTTGTTAATCAGTGATACTGGTTTCTTGTAGAATTTAATATGAAGTAATAAAAAATATTTTTTTAGGTGGTAAAAGTGAGTTTAGTTGTTACAGTGAGGTAGTTGTGGGAGTACTAATTTGGTTACGAAGGGATAGTTTGGTTACAGTCGGTTGAAATACGAGATCTTATCAACAGTTGAGAACATACCTATAACTGGTTTTTTGAAAACTGGGCTACTAAAACATGTCAGTCTCGCACTGATTGGTAATTTAATGCCCCTTCTTACTGAAAAAGTAAAGTCTCGGCTCAAAAAGAAATTCTTGAATATACGAGTTCCCATTTGATAGAAACGTCTCTCTCGAAGGTAACAAAAGTGAAGCTCTCCTCATTGGTCTGGAAAATAACGCATTTTAAGGAAGAATTTTAGTGTTAGCGTCACCAATTTCAAAGCCATTTCCACAATTCACTCCATTTTTCATTGCCACTGGTCTCCCAAAAACAATCCAAACCAACATTGATCAACAAAAACAGGTCCTATAACCACCAATTTAACTGCTTGCTGACTTGGAACATTAGCAACAGAGTGGGTCATTGCTTGCATGCAAACAGCAAAAAAAAAAAAGGCATAACAGTGCATCAAACTAAAAAAATCCCACCCCCTGGAATTTAACTAGGATACCCCAAATGCATATCAGATGATAGCCCTGTGTCTTTGCAACAACATGATTCCCAGCTAGACACAAACCCTCCTCAATTTGAGGGAGACACTGACCTTTGAAAGACAGGGATAAGCCCGGATACAAAAATTAAGCAAATCCACAGTCCAGCAATAAGCATGCTCTTTAGAACAATCTTACCTCCCCAGAATGTAATCAGGCAACCCCAAATGCCTACCAGATGATAGCCCCGTGTCTGTGCAACAACAGGACACTTAGCTTGACGGAGGCCTCCCTCAAAAAAATTAGCTAGCTCAACAAGGGAAACAGACCAGCCTGTTGCCCCTCTTGTGCATTTTTTCCGGTATTTCCACCGATTTCTGTCAATTCCAGGAAGTTATTTGGAACCCATGGTTAAGAGCTGAGGGTGGTTAGTCCTGAAGAGGGACATTTTTATTTTTACAATAGAAGCATCCCGTCCTTAAGCAAATTATGCTTTGAAAGATTGTCTGCAATGTGCTGGACCTAACTTAAGATTTCAGGTTTTCAAAACTCCAGGTAGACTTGTATATGTTTTAAAAAGTTGTTAGGCTTTCTGTTTAGGATTGCTCTTCGGTTATTTTTGATAATATTTGTTTGGAGAGAACGTGGATAAGGTGAAAGTTCATTTGCTATAGAGAAGGGGGTATGAAGATGTTGTGGGGGGCGGGGGGGGGGGGTGGCTGTGTGAGGGTGTGTTCGAGGGGCTTTGAAAAATCGGTGAGGTCAAGGGGGTAGGCGTAAACTCTGGCTATAGATCTAAGGGCCTGATTACATGAGCCGGGCTGGCTCGCTTTTCAGAGATCTCGGTACCTTAGTTAAACGCAACAAAATTAAACTTTGCGATTATACGACAACCGAGCCAGCCCGGTTAGCTGAAGCAATCACGCTTTCCGGGCGGCCCAGCCAATGAACACCTTTCGACGTCCAAGAGGGGGGCGGTGGTTTTCAGAAAAGTGTTGTGTATCAAAACTTTACCCCCACCCCCCCTCCCCCCCAAAATAATAATTACATGTGAAAATTGTAACCCCCCTCGGCGATTAAAATTGACCCCCACTCCAACCCCTTCTACACCAAGTCTCTTTTTCCATCCTCGGGGAATGATTTCATAAGCTATAAAATACCGGTAGTCAGCAGCGTAGCGTGAGATTTTGAAGGTGCACTCAGTGGAAGAAAAGTTCGCGCGCCGAAGGCGCCTAAAACCTGGAGGTGTCTGGGGGCATTCTCACCCAGAAAATTTTTAATTTAGGGTCTCGGAAATGCCATCTCCTGCGTTTTCTGCAGGACATTCTCAGTAAATAAAGACGAAGGAAAATGCAGTAATTAGTTGTTTATTTTATCCATCTCTAGTCACAGGCGGCCCAGACGTAATATGTGTCACTGAATGAATATATTAATATCCACATGGAAAAATTAATGCGATGAGTCGTCGAAACTCCCATGGACTAAAATAGTCTAAAAGTCAAAATATAACAAAACAAAGCTAAGATACCTTCAACTGAACGTATCCTTGTCTTTCCTGGCCGGTTTAAGTGGCATTTTGTTGAGTTTTGAAATTGTAGGTACTATCCACTAAAGAAGAATTAAAGGCTGGCTACAAAACAAACAGACCATCTCCACGCGTCTTCACACGAAGCGCTATAAATTCGAGAATAATAGACGAATCCGCTCCAAATAACCATCGGCGCCAATCAATCTGCAGGTAACGTGTGCTCCTGCTTCTGGCTCGCTTGCTCCACAAAACCCATCGCAACTGCACAATAATTGCTCGCTCATCAACAACCACAGTTAACCTTTACCCTTCGATATGACCGCAAACGACCAGGTTTAATACGCGACGTGAATATTCAAACTTAGCGACCGCGTTCGCGCAACAATGCAGCGCTTGCTATGGGAGGGATGGTACTATTGCTTCTAGGTCAATCACAGGCAGCCCAAGCGCACTAGTTGTGGGTTCGGGCTTCAGAGGTCATTTGGTCGGAATATACTAGAATTATTAGTGTATTATCTGATGCCAAATAAATGCAAAAAGTCTTAAAGATATGAAGTCTTCTTGTTTGTCTATCGGTACTAGTAGCCTTTAAGATAACGAATCAATACTAAACATTAAAAGCAGAAGACATCCCACGTAATTGTATTTAAAAAGAAGTCCGTACAAAGTTATTTTAGGTGGAATCCGTGCTAAACACTCTGCAAGTTCACTGAAAGTCTTCATTTGCAATTTTTGTTTACCCTCCAACGCCTCGCTTTCATGACTAGGCACCAGTTTTTTCCCGCGTGTCCGCCATTTGTGAATACGGTGTATATATATTTTTTCTGCAGATTTCGGTTGTATGCATAGGGGTGTGTGTGTGAATGCGCGCTACATTTCTGATAGGAGAAATAGGTTCCTGGGCCGAGTTTTATACGGGTAACATTTTGTTGGTGAAAAAGAACCGCCAAAGTTTATTTCTCGTTTTGAAGGAAACGTGGATGTGCTTCAATCATCATCATCTTAATATTTCGACCCCCACCCCTCACATTACGTGCATTTTCAAAATTGATCCCCCAAAATCAAGCCCCGGGACGTAATAAACGATCGGTCCTTTATGGTGAGTCGAATTGTCACGCAGGTTGCTCGTGAAAGCTTTGGATTTGCCGCTTTTGCGGTCAGTGTATGGGAGAATACGACTTAACCCAAGGGTTTTAAAAAGAACTGTCACGAAAGCAGTTTGCAAGTGAAGATGTTAGACTCTTCCCCTTTTAACCTCTTACGGTTCGAACGTGAAAGAATTCAACTTGTTTACGAGATCATTTTGCTCAATAAGATTTTAAGAAATCACCTCCTTTCCGAAACTATACCGTAAAATTCCGAAAATAAGCCCCTCCATGTATAAGCCCCCTAAACTGGTAACTCACACAACCCTCCGTTAAATCGGCCCTTCAAATATAAGCCCCCCCCCCCCCCCCCGGGGGCTTGTACTTGGAAAATTACTCTTAAATACAAAGTAAAACAAAGCAAAAACGGTAACTTTACTTCCAGCTATAAGGCTAGCCCAATCGATTTTGATAAGCCCCTCAAAACGGGCCTTTGAAAAACATATGCCCCGGGTCTTATTTTCGGAATTTTACGGTATATCATTCAATGTTACCCTTATTTATCTCATGTACGAACACGTGCCATCTTCTTTAGCTCTCGACAACTGAGGGCAAAAATATCGTCATACTCTTGGCAATAAGCCAAACCCGTCAATTCCAATTATTTTCGACAGATTTACCTTCAAATTTCTGAAAAATCGCCCCGTTACAAGGTAAGATAAAAAATACCGTAAGCTTAGGATTTACAAGTTTATCTTTTCCTTGCAAAAAATCGTCACGCCGTGTGCTGCGAGGACAATTGGTTTGTGAAGGGAAAATTTAAATGATTTAAATTAATAGTATGTTTCACTCAATGTACCTTGTTTTCTGAATACGTTTGATTTCTATTGCCGATTTGTTTGCCGTGCGTTATCTGTAGGACGTATGTAACGACGATACATGCTGTGTCGTGGCACCGCGCGGCAGACATTCTTGTTGCGTCGCTCGGCTTGTTTACGTTCGCACGTATTGCGTGCCTATTGCAAATAGGTATATTTGGGCGACGCCCAAATAATAAATGTAGGCATATTTTTAAAATGAAAAAATCTATTTAATTTCATTACTCTTTACAAGCTAAATACAACATTATTTAAAAAATTAAATTGATTATCATAAATCAAAAAATGTATATCTTTGTACTCTTTCCTTCATGCATGGTTATTTAACATAAGGCATATTTATTCGTCAGAAAATTAAGATATATTTATATGCTGCAAAGGTGCAGCAGAATATTACAAATTGACGCCAAGAGTTACATTTTTAGACAAGACTGTACAGATGTTGTTTTTACAACTTTTCATTTCAGTTTTCTCTTCCGCACAAACAAGGTGGTGATAGTGCCTTAAATTCACTCAATTTTAACCACAGTACAAATTTCAAAAAGCACTGAAGGTTAGCAGTTATAGCGCCACTTTAATATGTCTACATAGATTAAGTACTATCAGAAACTCATAAGGGGTTGTTCAACCCCTTATGAGTTTCTGGTACTATGATTCATTCAATCTGCATTTTCACTTCATTTACTATTAACATAAATTTTAAAATAGGAATTTTGTCAAGTCCTCGCATCACCGAACCTTCATACAGGACATCAAACAAGCAGCTTCTTTAGCTGCCCCTCTTCCCGGTGCTTTCTTGTTCTTTTGTTGAGAAGTAAAACATTTCCACAGGCGCAGAGTCTCGTCAGCAGCAGCAGATGCAACATACTGGCCATCAGGTGACATGACCATCTGAAGAACACGCGATGTATGACCCGTAAGCTCCGTGACTCTGGTCATGGCTGGATATTTCCAAATTGTAAGCTGATGCTGCGAAAATCCATGGCCGGATATTAACTCCTTGTACTCTTTTGACCACAGTAGTCCGCACACCTAAGAATAAAACTCAAGTCACAATCAATAGTCTCACCAATAAATGAATTCTCAATTTGCAAGGAAAACAATATACCTCTTAAACTTGCATGTTTTTGTTTTAGAGAACTGTTTCTTTCAAATTTCGTCTTATTCACGCGCATATCTACCCATAATTTTACAAAAAGGCAAAGAGTCAAGTCTCCCTAGGAACTCCATTGGGAAAACAAAACACACAAACTAAGAGCAGGGTTCTCAATAGATTTTTAAGTAGGAGGTGATCACTGATAAAGTAGGAGGCTCTTCAGCAAAGCCAGAGGTGTCAAAACAAAGCAAAGAAAAGCGACTTAAACACAAAGTAAGCGGCTATAAATCCCAAAGTAAGCGGCGATCAATCGCCGGGTGCCGCCTTCTATTGAGAACCCTGTAAGAGTCTATTACGGTTATGTTTCATATGTCGGAATCTGAAATAGTCTAATGTTAAAACAAGTATAACAAAAACAGATAACAACAGATGTCGGTGGATGACAGTGGATCAAGAATGGAACATAAATGACAATGTAGATTTACAACAATGGATTCCGGTTTAATGAAAGTCTACCTAACAACCAGCCTGCTAGCAGGCTCACTTGTGCAAATTGGGAGGAAAATTTTGGTGGCGAAGCCTGCAAAAGTGAGCCTGCACGAGGTCTATTGATTTTGTTCACTTTTCCTCGACCTTTTCTTCTCCTTAGGTAGTCTCGCCGGCTTTCACGTTTGCCGGCTCGCGCCGCCAAAATTTTCTACGAACAGGCACAAGTGAGCCTGCTTGCAGGCTACCCAACAATCAATAATTGTGACTCAAAATTATATCCCGGCTGTTTGATGCTCATAGTCGACAAAGGAAAGCCCAACAAATACATATTATAGGCCGTCGATAAAACCCGGAACATGGAACATTCCGGAACATGCCGGAACATCCCGGAACATCCCGGAACATGAAAAAAATTTTAAAATTTTAAAAAAATAATAGCAAGAAATAAATAAGACAATAAATATAAACATAACTAAAGAGCCCAAAAAATAAAACTAAAGAAAGAAAGAGCATATGAGTGAAGGCTCCAATACTTTCCCGCCAACTCAGCTCAGGATCACATGTGTCGTGAATGCCGAAGGGCCGTTCTTCACGATATCACAGTTTTAAAGCAAACAGGGTTTATTTCACAGCTTCGATCCTCACAGTACAACGGCTCGCTCACACACTACACAAAATCGTGACTTTCTTGAATCTATAAGCTTTTGATTTTAATGCCATCTGTCATCAAGTTCTCTGTCGCTCTGACAGACGAGTGAAACTATTACTAACAAAATCAAAGGGATAATAAAATCACGCCATCTCACAATCACGCTACACTCTTGCTTCATAACAACATGGAAAGCAAACATGGATTCAGACAGCAGTTCGGACGATGACTGCCAGGTAATTCGTGCAGTTTCCTTTGTTAAATGTTGCTTTTGTTATCTTAAAATGTTTTGTAAGACTTTTTCTTCGCTTTTGAAGATCACTGTTGTTACATATCCTAAACCGGGGACCAAACGAAGTGGAAAAATCAAGGTGAGTACCCTTCATTTTCCTGCTAAAGGTACGATCCCTTGTATTTTCGTTTCTCAGGAAAAAGGCAAAATAGATTACATTTTTTTATTCGAGCGATATTAAAGCTTACAGTATTTATATGAGAGTCATGTACCTGCCAACTTTTTTCCGAGCCAAATGCGTGAGATTTTCGTCTTGTAATGACCAGGATTTCGGAAATCGTCCGGCAGCGACTTCCAAAGATTTTTTCTGTGTGAGGAAAGCTTAAAAATTCCCGTCTTCGCAACCCAATCTACTATAACTCGCCCAGCAAATCAATTCCGACCAAGAGAGGATAAAGCTTCATCCTCTCGTGATTCCCACAAAATATTGTTTCCTTATACTCGGAGAAGATACTAGATTCATTTTCTTTCTATATTTTTCGTTTTCATTTTATGTATTTATGTCTATTTTGGTTATATACAAAGTATATTTATTGTCTTATTTATTTCTTGCTATTATTTTTTTAAAATTTTAAAAAAATTTTCATGTTCCGGAATGTTCCGGAATGTTCGGGCATGTTCCGGCATGTTCCAGAATGTTCCATGTTCCGGGTTTTATCGACGGCCCATATTATATACATACTGAGAAATACTCACCAAAAAGCTATGTCGTAAATTTTCGTACGCAAATTAGTTCTAGCCAATCAGAGGAGCGAACGATGGTTTTCACATGTGAAAAAAATGATACGTCCAATCAGAATCGCGAACGATGTTTTTTCACGCGTGAGAAAAATGATACGTCCAATCAGAAGCCACAGGGGTGTGCGAGTTTCGCGCCAAAATTCCCGCCTTTTATTGCAGCTTGCAGCGCCGCTTCGCACACATTCAACGTGAAAAGTTTTACTCCAGGAGTTTTTCTCGCCAAAAAAGTGAAAAACATTTCGGAACTGGAGTGCAATAGTTTCGTTTGTTTCACTGTTGATAAAGTAAACGGTAGAGAGCCGGGGAAACAACAGCGGAAAGGGGTAAACAGAACGAGACGTAAGCTTTTTGTTGTAGCGGCAAATTTTAACATTTTCGAAAGATTTAAAATAAAAAGGCCGCCAAAATGACGAATGTCTCAGTATGTATATGATAAACACAATACCACATGAAAAGTGCTTTGTACGGTATTTACGCACTCGTTGTTTTTGTATCAGAAATTTTAATCGTTCGCTGCGCTCACTCGTTCGATTTCTGATATGTCAACAACTCGTGCGTAAATACCGTACGCCAGCACTTTCCATGAAGTATTCTCAAGCAGATAAACACCTGGAAATCAATCTGCTGCCAAACATTCTAGTTAATTTTATGACGAAAAAGAAAACGGTATAATCTAAGTGTGGGAGAGATGCAGTCAGGACGCATCAGTGCTCTTCCATAATAGACCAATTCCGATATATTAAAATTCATACTTGGCTGCGAGGCTTGGGGGAATAAAACAAAACAAATCATCTTGAGGCTCAATAATGAATAATGCATTTCTTTTATTATTCCCGCAAGCCTCGGAGCCAAGTATGAATTTTAGGCCCGATCCACACGTATCCGTATTCGTTTGAAAACGAAACTTGTTTTCTCCGTCTTTAAAAAAATTCGCGTCCACTCGTAGCGTTTTCGCCTGTCCACACGTATGCGATGAATCGATTTGAAAACGATGACTTACCCGACTGCGCATGCTAATATTGCGCGGAGTGGATTGGAACTGATAATGTGACCTCAGCGTTTTCGAAAAGTTCCGTTTTCGCATGTCCACACGTACACGCGAAAACACTATAAAACAGCGTTTTCAAAAAGTTCCACTATGGAGAGCGTTTTCGAAAAGTTCCGTTTTGATTGATCGTTTTCATCGGATACGTGTGGACGGAAGCCGTATCCGAAAAGAAAAAGTTGCGTTTTCAAATCAAAACGGATAAGTGTGGACAGGGCCTTAGAGTTAGTTTTCTTGAACCGTGAAACAGATACTAAAAAATAGTGCAAAGCAGCGAGAGGTCAACAAAAGAAGACAATAGTTTAGAATTAGTGCATAATAGTATGTAGTATTTTACTACCTATTTCACGGTTCAATCAAAATCACTCTAAAGTATCGAAAATGGTCTATTAGACCACAAAACAGTCCGTATTTTTGCGTATTCAAGTACGCCAGATCAGTCAAACAAAAGGTCTGGAGAGAAGCTGAAAACGGAGAGCGAGACTAGGGAAAGACGCTAAAAACATGCCCAAATAGAGGGGGAGTGCCCACGGACTTCTGAAAGGGTATTCTTACCCAAAGCTTTATTCCAAGAAACTGAACTAGGTATACCTATCGATAGAGTGCCAACGAGCAAATCATGCGTATTTTGCTTAGGAATAACATTCCTTTTTTTCCCCATTTGACCGTTTCTTGGTCCCTTTCTGTCGCAAGGATTATTTTCTTGAAAAGGTGTTATGCATGTAACATTTTATGAGGTTCCGGAGGAGAGTCAGTTCTCAGATTCAGTCTGGTGGCTTTACAAACCTGCTATGTAAAAGTGTGAAGTGTCTTGAAACAATAAAATCAGCTTTGCAGAGGAAGCGATCGGGAATATAATTTTTTAAGTCCAGCTACAAATCTACTGTCGGTTCGGTTTCACATTACTGAACTCGGCCAGGTTTCGAAAAAAATGACGTTGTTTTCTTTTCCTTTGTCGTTCGCTTTAGGCTTGTAATTCGTTTTTGTTCTCTTTTTTTGTTTGCTGGTTAGATTTTTTCCCCAACACCTGAGATTTTCCAACAGAAGCGACTGTATTCTTCGTGTCAAGCTTTCCTTATCTCCTCGTGTAATCTGATCCTTTTTAGTGGTGGGAATATTGCTTGTTGCACATAGAACACTTTTGCTGTTTTACAAACTTCTCTTCGTTAAAACTTAACAGTATGGCCCCTAAAATTAATAGAATATATCAAGTGCTCATGTTCCTTGACTGCAGTGGCCTTTTCGAAGAAAGGCATCTAGGGAAATCTCACTACCTGTTGTTAGCATCCGGAAAGTTATCATTTTCAGCTGCAATGAAAATCCTTGTACTTGGTAATTTATTCAGGCGTGACTCATCACATTCGCGTATTAAGGGCCTGTTTACATGGAGTGGGGGACCCCGGTCTAGTGGGGTTGGTTTCTTTTGTTTTCACGCTCTGGAGAACACAAAACAAAAGAAACCTACCCCACTAGACCGGGGTCCCCCACTCCATGTAAACAGGGTCTTAGTCTTCATCTATATCCCTACGTGGCAAACTTCCCGTGACAATGTGATACACGCAAGTCTAAAAATCCTAAATAAATTACCAACTCTAAGGGTTTTCATTGCAGCTGAAAATGGATGGTTAGAAGTACTGGAGTTGGTAAGTTTATTTTTCCTCAAAACGGGAACCTGCGACGCTAAAAACTTGAGATTTTTTCGTAGGTGCTATATTTTACTTTGTTAAGCTTTAGTTTCGAAAAGAGAGAGACAAATACAAAGTAAATTTGATAAATAGAAGTCCTTTAGACCTAATCTCACTGCGCACTCAGCATTAAGTTGTTTTTCTTGTAGTGCTAACTGTATTCGCCGTAGGTTTCTGACTACTCAGTTCATTCTTGCAATAAAACTTTGGGTAAGAATACCCTTTCAGATAGGAGATCGTCCGTAGGCACACTTCCTCTATTTGTGCGTTATCTTTCACAGATGTGTTAGCGTAGCGTTTTATGGTTAAATTTGACCAGCATTTTGTGCAGCGAGTTGTATGGTCAGGACACAAGTAACCCAGGTTCGTACGGTTCCAGTACAATTATAGTGTTTGTATGGGATCAAAATACGATCTTAAAATTTGTAAGAAATACGGAATAAAAGTCAGTGAAACCTACTCTGCAGTTAGTTGTTGTAGCTGTCCTTAAACCTCAAACGAAGTTTCATGACAATTTGCTCACATTCACCCTCCATACAATAAAAGGCACGAGATGAAGTCTCAGTCGAAATCGCTCCCTTTCCAATTAACACAACTTTTTCCATGAAATTCGAACAGCCCCAAATGTGGAAACTAATGGAGCTTTCCCAGCTAGAGAAACGAATCCAGCAGACTTTGGCAAACTCGAAAGATATAGTCCAAAGTAGCCGAAACCAACGCGCAGCCAGGCAAATGTAGCCTCCCACGCAGGCGTTTTTAGGGGAGCTCGTTTTTGATCCCTCCCCTAAAAACGCCTGCGTGGGAGGCTAAAGCAAATGAGACCTGGGCACTGTACAAATCAAATCCACCCCGGGTGTCCTGGGGTAGCCCTTCCAGTGACCTATGCGTCACTTACCCAAACTTAGCCTCCCCCACTGGAAACATATTTGCTCGAGGACTATTGATTGTTCAAAACTGTTTTGTGTTTGTTGTGTTTTCATCCAAGATCAAAGTTTCGATAATTTTGAAAATAATACAATGAAACTATCAGTTAATGGAGCAAAACTGACTGGCTTGTAGGCTAGGAACTGTGCTACCATTCAACAGTTTCCGGGGCTCTCGGGAAACGGGCCCCAGACCCCGAAAACCATACCCTGTTAAACAACACAGCCCGTTTAGGCCTTGTGAATTTTCAAAAATCCTCAAGAGTTTTGTGCAAAGTACGCCGCAACGCACTTCTCGATCTATTAAAGTTTTCCAGTTCTTCAATTAGAAATTTCCTTAAAATCGCATTTCTGCTAATGAACGTCATGCACTTTTTCGGGACCAAATGTCTTCGAGAGTTTTGAGAACGGCCGGGGCACATCTAAGAAGGCGAGTCCTCAAGACGGCCAAATAGAGACATAGTTATGCAAACAAATGATAATCAGTCAGATGCAGATCGAACACTGATCGAACATCTCGCTCACGTCCTACCTATGGTCGCAGTTGACTAGAGTGGTGCACATGCTCAAACAAAAATGCACCGTTGATGAGCCAAAGGTGCTCGCCATGTACCTTAACAATTCCGTACAAAGGCTAGTTCCATGATGGCTACTCACCTGGCTGTTAGTGTCCACACTGTTGAGACATGATCCCGTGTTTGCATTCCAAAACTTAATATGACGATCAGCAGTACCACCGCCACTTGCAAGAACATTTGGTTGCCATGGACACCAAGCCAAAGCCTACATAAAAAAGTACAGCAGTTATACCGGCAATCATCCCCGGAGACCCAGGGGCAGATAGTGGGGGCGAGGGAAAGTCTAACCGGGCGGAAAAATATGGCACGAAGAAAAGTAAAGAACGGCGAGAAGAGCCCTTGGGGACAATGTCTTACTAGACCAGTTCCAAACGGTCGCCGCCGTTCTGCCTTTTGACTGGGCAGATAAACACAAAAGTTTTCTGGCACCAATCAGAAGCCAGAACGGCGGCGACCGTTTGGAACTGGTCTGGTAAGACATTGTCCCCAGGGGCTCTTCTCGCCGTTCTTTACTTTTCTTTGTGCCATATTTTTCCACCCGTTTAGATTTTACCTCGCCCTCACTATCTGCCCCTGGGTCTCCGAGGATGACCGGTAATAGTCCTGTCATACCATAGGAATTTCAGACTGAAGCATACCATTTCTAAATAACACAGATACAACTGCATTAAAGGGATACAGTCAAGACCTGGGGAGAACTACTTCCTATCATGGCCTACACAGGGAAGGTCAGGCTGCAAGGGATACTTTTTTAAGGATTTGGCGGGTAAGTTAAAAGGGTAGGCCTTCGAAATTTGTCATTTATATATTTAAAAGGACTTATAAGTGTGCAAGTGAAATCGGTATTTTTCAGTGAAAGATACAGGTATAGTTGATAGGTATATAAGGAGGGTAAGAGGTTGTGCTTCAGGAAAGAGCCTCCCGATCTTGAGTATAGCCCCAAACTCTTGGGTCATGACAAAGATGTTTTGGCAACAACCCAATACATAAGTGTCACAAAACCATTTACAGTATTGTCTTTCACCATTAAGGAAAATACCACAGGAAAGGATTGCACTTAAAAAAGTAAAGCCAACTTTATTCTAGTTGGGTTAGTAAGAGGCTGTCAACATATTTAGTTCTCCCCTCCCCTTAAGGTCAACTGTACGTTTAGGGGGGGGAGGGGGTAAGGCAGTGAACGTTAGTGCAGGGCATTTTTGGACAAAAGTAAACTGGTCCATTTTCATAAATTTTATGTTATGTGTGGAACGGTGCTTCCGACATAATTTAATGTGTATGTCAGTATTCCGTCTGGAATGCAGTGACTTTTGTGGCAGCAAAATTTTAAGTAGACGTTAAGGAGAGGGAGAGGGGGGTCTGACCCAAACACCCAGTTGACGGTATGTGGGGAAAAAGTGAATATGTCGATGGCTCCTAAGTCCTGAACAAATTGCTGAAATAATTTTTCTTAGTTTCCTTCCATTGGTTGTATCTAATTCGAGTTAAGGTATTGCTCAAGCAAGGGAAGAGTACCCCTTTCAGGGAATAGATCAAAATCAGCTTCACAATAGAAATATTGTTACTCAGACATTCAAAATATTTCTCCATTTCCAATTGGCTAAAATCCCACACATAATTCATCATAACCCGCTACTGTCAACCAAATTTGGAAGAATTTTGTGATATGTGAACTGATGATGTCAACCACGCAGCAAAATTGCCAGATTATTGTACTGTTACCCAAGAAAACCTGGGGACGAGTTTAAGTTGTTTTAGTAGTGATACAAAATGGTGGAACGTTTCACTTGTTTCATGAGGAAAAAATAGGTGAACTTTTGGCTAAAAACACAGCAAGAAGAGTAAAAAGAGAACTGGACGGACGACCCGGGGGGGGGGGGGGGGGGGACTCCCATATGAAACAGACGGGGATGTTCCGGGCAAAGCGCCAATATTTTAAGCCGCCAAGGTCTCGTTTAGGGTTCCACGAAGAACTTGAGATTTATGACAATGCTTTTAAAAACTACTTTTCGATAAAAGCATTCGATGATTATGTCTTTATATCACTAAAACTCATTGCATGTCATATTTGTGTGTTTTTAAGCGGTCTCTTTTAGGGGTCAAAATGTGCTTAAGCCACGCCCAGATTGGTCTCCTTTAGGGGTCACAAAAAGCTTGAGCCACGCCCAGATGGCATCCCCGTCTGTTTCATATGGGAGTCCCCCCCCCCCCCGGGCGGACGACATCTGCTATTTGGAGAATATTTGCAAAACTGAACAATCCTTTATCTCTGATAAACATGCACTATCAAAGATGAACTTAACATCCATGGAGGTAAGCATGTTTTAACTTGTTTTTAAACTAGGAATGATTTTGAATGAATAATAAAACTATAAATTATTGAATTTGGCTTTCATATCATCTGAAGAATTATACGGCCGAGGCGGATAACACTCCCCAAGATCTCCACAATTCTTCAGATACTCAGCCTCATTCAATAAATGTTAAATATTTGGAGATTGTACGTACCACATTTTCATTTTTGACACTTGCATGTTTGAATAAGATTCTAAACAGGCTTTGGAAGAAAACAACACATCTCAGGGTACAGAGAACCGCTTAATTAAAATAGAGGATTGTGAACTTTTATTGAAGTTATTTGTAATAATAATATTATACACTGTAGGGTGATTAAGGACTGAGCCAAATCACAGTAATAAACCACCACACCAAAATTTTCTTTTAAGAAACGGTCCAGATAAGAATGATAGCAACAACGGCAACGAACATGTTGGAATGCAAACAAGGTGCTAACTTTTCTATTGTCTGCTTGGCTTAAACAGCAAAAGTTAACAAAACTTCATAAAGCGGTACATATATTCATCCTTACTTTCCAAACATCTTCCATAATTTTAACAAAATCTGGTCTCAGTTTGAATAACAAAGAAAACCTATGTGGGGAACATGTAAAATTGTACACTTTTCTTGGCGATTGTTTTCAACTCTTGTGATTGGTCAAAATCTTTTAACACAAAGTGGAGTGTAAGTGCATTTTATTGCGTAAACGGCCTTCATGTAGGTTTATGCATTCTCTGTGTAAAAATGAGAACATTCCCATGCGAGGAAAGCACCGTTGCCGCATAACAAAAGAAATTGCTATCTACCTTACCTGGATCATTACTTAATCTCTGATACAAAGGTTTGCAAAGTTTTTGTGACGATGGCTACTGACACAAACCTTGACGGCAGCTTGATGATGTGTGAGTACGTGTAGTGGATTGGTATCCAGCTCGGCTGCCCCGCCATGAGCCCAAATATTCAGTACATTATCATTGCCACCACTAGCCAACAGTTTACCATCTGGAGACCACTCAAGACCACATACTTCCTGATTGTGACCCAGCAATGAACCCACATGATGAGATGCTACTCGAACATCGTGATGATGGATGGCACCACTCCTTGAACCACTAAGAAGGAACCACATTAGCCAGTGAACACAACTAGGCCCAGAATACACAATGTACCAATTTTATCCATACATTACATTTTGCATGTACAGGGTACAAGTAATATAAAATTGCATATCTGTGCTGATACTTGCTCACAATAATTGTTGTGGCTCATATTAAAAATTGTATATCTAGTCTAAAGAGTTAAAAAAGCTCATATTAGTTAAGCAATTGAGATTTAAAAGCATCCTTCTCCAACTTGAGCTACCCCAATTTACTCACTCTGAAAACACTTTAATATGTACTTTTAAATTAAAAAAAAGTAATGATTGTATTGTTTGTGTTCATGAAAATAAGAAAATGACACCAACTTAAACTTTGGGCCAACATCAGAAGTTTGAGTGTTGGTAATAAAAAAAATGGTTTTATTGACTAGGTGGTTGCATGGCAGGCTTCCATACTGTATTAAAGTATGTGAAAAAATAAGTTGTTCCCTGCTGAGGAAACAAAAAAAGTGACTCAATTCTTAATCACACTAAGTGACCTTCACATGTCATCTGCAAAAAACTGACTGTACAGGATGAGTTGTATAAGGCCTGGGGTGGGGAACCCTCTACAATGGCTTATAGGGCAGGCTCTGCTTAACCCTAACCCCTCCTTCCCAGTATAGTTCAAGGTGCATCACAAAGTTTGGCAAATAATTATGCAAATTTATTATTTGTTTACCTTGAGAGAATGAAAGAATTCCAGGCAAGTGATCCGACTCTAGCAACATGACCCTCCATTACACGAATACACTTTGACTGTGCTACATCCCACAACTGCAATGTCATGTTTGTCAAAAAATAATAGCTTTTCAGTCCATGAAAGATGTAACCCTCAGCGTGCAAAGAAAGTAGTGTTCGATGGCCCGGGGCTGGTGGAATCGGGCTAGTGAATTCTGTTATTAACTTGCCAAAAATTTGCGACCCCATTCTAGTAAATCTATTGAAAATGCAACCCCATTATAGTCAGTCCAGTCGTGAAAATGAGACCGCATCCAGCGGCACATCCCTATTAGCCTCTTGTAAGGGAGTACCCCCCCCCCCCGGGAATGTAATAAACCAAATTATTTTATGGCTAAGTCTGTTCTCGACCTGTGATTGGTCAATATGTGGTCCATACAGTAACTTACTTACACACAAAAATTCTGAAACTAAATGGTTGTTTAGCAGCTTTGAATTCTTTTATCTGTAAACCTTTAGGAGTGGAATGTTGACTTTGTTCCTACAAGTTTTAACCTAGCTGTGTTTTAATGAGAACAAATTAAAGTCGATGAAGAAATTGAATCCAGGGTTCATATCAAAAATTGCCACCATTTTTCAAGGACTTTTCAAAGACCACCTACTAGGAACAATATAATTTCACACTGATTCTACAAAAATGCACCTTCCCAGTCTATTCTAATAAGGCTTTAAGGCTTGAACTGTATGCTTACCAACTTCTCTACATTTTTCAGTTCACTTGCCTTGAATTGATAGTTATAATTACTACATAAAACATTGAGCACTTTGTACAAATAACCTTTAAATTCTCTGAGCTATGATTCATATCCTGTCTTGGACAACCAAAATCATTAAAAAACACTTTCCAGGCCACTACATTCAAAGAACAAGAAAATTCAAGAAATTTTCAAGGACTTACATGGAAATTTAAGGACTTTTCAAGGAAAATGGAATTCAAGGATTTCCCCCAAAATTCAAGGACTTTTCAAGACTGTGCAAAGCCTGGAATTGTAACATTACTGAGGACTGGAATAATGTCACTAAGATTTCATGTTGCCAGGTAAATACAACAAATAGGCAGGGAAAAAACAGCTAGGGATTTCCTTTGGTTCTATTTTTCCTCTATTTTTCTATGAAAGTAGCCAGGGGCCACACTCATTGTAGCTTGAAGAAATCCATGGCACCGGCCTCTTAATGACAGCTCTGTGAGGAAGAGGATTCAAGTCATAGTTTGAAAGTTTTGACACAGTTCACAATTAAACAGACAAGAATGGACTGGCAGGGATTTGAGACGTTTGACCAAAGAAAATTAATGAGCAAATCCTTCGACAATGACACAACAAACTTACCTTGACAAGCTTCTTTGCCATTTGCAGTATTTTTTACAAAGACCAACTTACAGTGCTCTTAGTTTTGACCAAATAAACTTTTTCAACAAGGCACGTATGTTTTCACTTTCTAGGAGAGCCTTTGTTATGCACTATTGTTTTTTCATGAGCCAATAAAAACTTCCTTTATTGACACCTACGAAATCATGTGTCCTGCACTTGTTTTTGGTTCCCCCAAACAGTAGGCCATGTAACAAACATTTTATTAGCCTTGTTTTCTCGATCCATATTGTAAATTTAGTATCCTCTTTTTTTTCTATTGATTTATGGCCCATGCACTTCATGCTTGGGCCATAAATTGATGGAATAAAACTTGGTCCCTAATTTACAGTACGGACCGAGAACTCTGCTATCAAGAGGTATGTTCTCTTATTACCTGGACCTGACAGTTGCTATTACCAACAGCCAAGATACTTCCTTGCCCAATCCATCTTACACTGGACACATAGTCTTCACCCTCCAACTGCATCAAGTGACAAGTTTCACCATTACTGGGGTTCCAAATGTACACTGCACCAGCCAAAGCAAGGGCCAACTGATTCAGTGATCCCCAATCTAACAAGTTCAGATCTGAAATGAATACATTTAACTGTCAATTCTAAATGAATGCTAATTGCACATGGGACAATTTCTTCCGAAGATATTAAATAAATCATTCTTATCCCGTCTTATCAAAGTAAAAAATTACGCATATAATTGGTACCTTGACAACACAATGGGAAATGTCAAATCTTATGTATTACTCTTTTCTCTTTTTGTCCCTGCATACTTCAAAAAATAGTCTGATCACATCTTTTGCAATTAAGCTCCCTTTCCTTTGTAAACCAGTGGTTTTCTTTATCCAGTTGAAAACACGCACGTGGCTAAAACATGATTTCCTACTCTTATTACTTACATCAGTTCACATTCCCAACAAGGTAAATTCTATAGTATCAAGCTAGACTTCACCTTTGGATCACAAATTAAAGACACCTGGCTCAGGAAATAAATCAAAAGGCCTATCATAATTTCTCAAACTGCACAAAATAGCTTGTTCATTAAGGAATTTACTGTACAGAGTATTGTTAGAAGCAATGGAAAAGAAGAAAAGTTTGCTCAGAGCCTTCATTTATACGTATCTCTCTAGCTTACAATAATCATCCAACAGGTCGGGAGCATCTAAAATTCTATCCTCTGCTTGTGGAATATGCCTTGAGGATTTTACTTTAGGTGCTGCGGGTTTGGCCTGACAATACAAAACTCTCAGTTTATTCTGGTGCCCTATGCAAAAAATAAAAAACAAAAACAAAACAAAAAGATGATTAAGACTTTTTTCTAGAGAAGAGAGTGGAATTCTGGTTATCTGGTGGGACTCAATAATATTGCAGACTTTTAGTTTATTAACATCATTAAAGATGGATCATTTGGAATACACAAACTGATTGCTACATGTGATGAATCTGTGTCATAAATTAATAGCTGTATTATCTTAACATAACAACATATATATACAACCTTCTTTGGTCATTGGAGCACCAGACTTGAAGCGGAGAATCTTGCAGGTAGAATTTGTTCCCAAATGTTCGGCCATGGTTGCCTGGTATTCATCGTTTCCTTCCAGTTCCATATCATAAACAGAATCAGCTGCTTCACTTCCCTGCATTATCTGAAAATGACTCCACTCACAGTCTACAAGCGGTCTAGCTGGGATAAACCGGTCCCCGCGTGGAGAAAGTCCAAACTTCTTTGGAGACTTTAGCGGAGTTTTCTTTGGCGACTTGGAAGGGGTTTTCGCCTTCTTGCCGCCGGGAGTATAGGTTTGTGACGACAAATTTAATGTGAGTCGGCTTCGGGAAGTTGCTTGAAGAGGTGAAAAAGGTTTTCCAGAGCATGCTAGATTCCCGTCTCGTTCCTTTCTTTGCCAACGTGGAATAGGTCCTCCAGACAACGGACCTTCAAGCTTCTTCAGACAATCGTTCACTCCCGCTTCAAACTCAAACTGAGACATATCTTCGCTAAAACATGGATTGAGAGCAAGGAATATTGATTAATAAGCGATAAGAAAACTGAATTTAAACTGAAACTTAGTGGAATTTTCCTTATACCTTACCTGAAAAATTTCGTTCGCTCCTAGTGAATGCAGTATGAAGAACTGTCGAACGCGCACGCGGTTAACTTTAAAAGCCTACGGTCACTCCTGATTGGCTGAACCCAACCGTGCGCGTCACGTATTAAGGAATTTGTAGAATTTTTGCAATTTATTTTGGGTGTTTAGTTTGTTTCATATGTACAACAATATGAGCTTCCATCGCCCGACACCCGATGAGTAATTAGTAATGGTAACAGGACTGAGTGGAGTCCAATTCGGTCTGCAAAATCGGACGACCGCGTAGCGGGAGTCCGATTTGTTTAATCACGAGTATGATTACAGACTGAATTGGACCACACGAAGTTCTATTACCAATTAATCATAACTTTAACAACATTTGTGATACATTAGGCTATTTTTTAAACCAAAACACAAGAAATTCGAAATTTTGTTTTGCTAGCAGTGAAAAAAAAAAAGCCATTTAACAGGGGCACCCAACGACAATTTTCGGAAAAATATCTGTTCGGAAGACAATTTGAGATTTAGAATTTTCGGAGCATTCGTTGTAAAATTTCTTGCTTGCCTGCCTCTCCTAGGATTTCCGAACATCTAAAAAATGGTAAAATTGCCCATTTTCAACGGATTTTTATCCTAAAAAGGTCACCTAAAATTTTCGGGAGCCTTTTTTCTGCCTGAAATTTTCGAACAGGTAAGTTTTGATCCCTATAATTTTCGGATCACTGGACTTTCAGCTGGGAAATCCGAACAGAAGAAAAATTTATAGGGGATAAAAATATGCCTATATCTACTGTTTCAATACTAAAATACGTTTAATAATGCTATGTTTAAGTGGTTTTGAACTATATTCGCGTTGGGTGTCCCTGATTTAAGCGCGCGCGTGATGGCGCGTACTGTCCAATTACTTAGGCATGACGCGTACTGTTCTATTAAACTGTCCAATTAAGGCTGAAATCAGGGCAGTTGAGAACCAATCAGATTTGACAATTTTGTTATAGTTATGATTAATATTTTTATAGCTTTTGCACTATCCTCACACGCGAAAGCATGCTCCGCAGGATAGCAAAATCAAAATAATGCTTCCTGATTCATTATAAACAAAGTATACATTAAAACCTGATAAACTCCCTGCTCGAAAAGTCACAATAACAAACTCTCGGAGAACATCAAGGAACCACAAGAAGCCTGAACACCCTGGGCATCAGATTCAGGTTGGTTGGACAAGAGGAAATTTCCAGCGAACGCCTTGGAAACAATCAGATCTTCAAAATCAAGGAACTGGGCGCGAATGGTTGGCCCTCTGTTTGATTCCCAGTCGGGTCGAACGTGTAGTTTTGATATGTATTTGTTGTGCTGTGTTCTAGAAGAGTGGTGTTGCGACAGTTAACAAGCGCGATATTTGTCACGATTCTAATTCTTAAATTGGAGATTGTTCCAAGTTGCGTCAAAATGGTTAATTAAACAAGAAAACTCTTTTAAAAACTGACCACCATCAAGCAAAAATAACGAGTGAACAGCATGGGTGCGGCGGCTTCTGCAGGGGTGCGCACCTCCGGAAAATTAAGTCCTACGCGGTGGTTCATTAACGACGAACTTAAGGATCCCAAAAATATTATGTTAGAAAGTGCTCGCAATGGAAAAGAAAATGAATTGTTACTAGTTTTAGAACAGGGAATGGATCCAAATGAAAGGGAGTCGCCATTTTCAGGGTAAGAGATGCCACTGGAACTTTTACGTGTTCGGTCATTGTAGTTAATCCACTGAGAAAGCTCTCAGCACAAGATCAACATTTGCTTTTTAATAAGCCAATCTAAAAGTAGAAGGTAAACGCCCCATAAGGGATTCCAAATTAAGGATCTTGCTTTACTCATACTATACTTGTAAATAATGATGTTGACTTCTGGTATGGGCATTTCTCTCGCTCGCTATTTTTCACAGTCCCGATCATATTTCTCGATATTTTCATCGTTCATATTGGTGAATATGGTAAAACTTAGAGGTTTTCTATGAAATTGTGACTCAGTGAACAGTTTTTGGTTTAACTATAGTTAATATACACATGATTTCTGATATATTTATTGCTTCCTTTAAAGTTTAAGAGCAATACATTTCGCAGCCCGTCATGGCCACCTTAATTGCCTTCAAATCCTCATAGAAAATGGCGCAGATGTTACTGCCGAAGACGTCTATGGCTGGCAAGCGATACACGAGGCCTCACTGTACGGACACGCTGAATGCCTTCAACTACTATTGGAAAATGACGCCAAAGTAGACGCCGCGGCATTCAACAACAACGGGCCAAATACGCCTCTTCATTACACCGCCAGGCACGGTCACGTGAGCTGCGTGAAGTTGCTACTTAACAACGGTGCCGATTGGAAGAGCTGCAACAAGTATGGGGAGACTCCACTGCATTGTACTGCCATGCGAGGTCATGTGGAATGTATGCTGGCACTTGTGAATGAAGGTATTATATAAACACTACGTCGAAGAGGAGTAACGCAGCCTAAAGGCCCCGTTTTTATTTTTAATTTTCGAAGCCAAGGAGGTCCATAAGTTTGCTGACAAATTGTAACTTTTCAAAGTTGCGTCGATTTAGGTTTCATTTGAGTAACTGAATTCAATGGATAATATCGGATAGTAGGTAGCTCACTACAACCTCTAATTTCATTGAATCTTCGATAGCACGCAACTCGTCTGTTTTTGTTGTTGTTCTAAGGCCTAGAGTCCACTTTTAATGTTCATTTGTTTACTGTCTCAGCTAATGCTGTGAGGCCTTGTAAGAGGATATAACTAAACATACAGCATTAATAGTTCTGACGTCGCTTGTAACACGTACAGCTCTGTTGTTAACTAAAATAAAGTTGAGAAAATACAGTTCACGCTGGCAAATGGAGGACATCAGCACTTTTCTGAAGTTGACGTGAAAAGATGAAGAAAATTAACTGATTCATAAAATAGATCTTATGTCTAATAAACAAGTAGTTTTGTGTGCGTCAAGTTAGTGGCTTGAACAAGTACTTGGGGCCCAAAGTGAAGGAAATCGCATTTCTCAGTCAGGGGTAGTATACCCGGAACCCCTCTCACTCATCTAGAAAATCATCCCTTTGGTGTGAGTCAAGTGAAGCATCCTCTTTGGAATCGATAAATTGTGAACATAGCTGTACCTGATTTACAAAATGTTGTTATCTAGGAGCTGACATCAACGCACAGACGCGTGACGGACTATCTTCTGCGTACTTCAGTGTGTTCTGTGGCCACTCTTCCTACTTAAAAGAACTTATAAAACACGGAGTGGACCTCAATTGCAAATATAAGCAACCACAGCGCACTTTATTGCACTATGCTGCAGAGGCGGGACAAAATAAGGTGCTAAAAGTGCTTCTTAGAAGACAAGCAAACGCGGAAATACACGCTGGTGAACGAAGCTTAACACCTCTGCATCTAGCCGTACGAATGGGGCAAGAAAAGTCCACGGAATTACTTTTAAAATATGGCGCTGATGTGGAAGCTAGGTCTCTTAAAGGATATACTCCTCTTCACCACGCCTCTCGATGTGGAAAACACGAAATCGGGAAGTTACTTATTGCGAGTGGAGCTAAAGTGAACGCCATATCAGGTTTGGATAAGCACTTGCTTGCCATGTGTATTCGGGGGCGGAAGATTTTTTCGCCAGTAATATCTTCTCGACGAAGGAAGGTGTCATTCAGCCCTTACATACTGTGCTAGTAACTTGTGGATGAGCTCATCAATAATCATATTGCTCACTAAAACGAGTTATTTGTTAAAACAAGAACCAATTCCGGGTAGCAGACGTAAAAAAGGGAAAAGGGAGGAAGGGGAACTGTAGATAACATTCACGAAAAAATCAACCGGCCGCAGACTCAGTTTTGGGTGGGTCATTTAAACGAAATCTAACTTGGGCCTCCAGATCTCTTTGTTAAGGGGTTAGTTTAAGAGCAAATAAGTACTTTCCCAGTCTACGCAGTATGCTTTAGTGAAATTGTTTACGATAAATGGTGTTCCGATAAAAGCGTTAAGTACACGGAAAATGGTTTTCAACGCAGTTTTGTTGAACACGTGCTAAATTAGATTCCGTTTAAATACCTAGCCCTTAGAGTCTAACACTGACAAAGGCGACAATCACATCAACGAAGAAAAATAGAAAGGGCGAGGGGAAGTGAAGGAGAAGAGAATCATCATGTTAAGCGGTATTATTCCTGGGGGCGACATTTCATAACTGCTGTTCTGTTTTAATTTATTGCCAATTTAACCTGAGTTGAAGGTAGAAAAATTGCATGACGAACAGTACAAATTCAGAGTACCTTAAGAGAATTAGATGTGAGCAACTGAAAAAAAGAAGACAAAAGTTCTGTGCATTTTGACATCTTTGTTAAGCTCATGTCTCTGGAAGGCAAAAGTTGCTACATTCGCTTGCAGCTTACAAAGTTGCTTTAAAACAGTTCTCGAGTCTTTAAGGACCAAGAGAATTGCAGACGACTAAAATTTCGCCACAAGGAGATGGATTTGAGATGGATTTGTTACTTACAACTTGACAACAGTGGTTACGCTTTTTATAACTGCAATTGAAGAAAAGCGTTTGCGGTTACTTTGTTGAAATTTGCTACACTACAAAAATTTCGTCGCCTGATATTTTGTAGTGAAAAAAAAAAACCTGAATTAAGCAATTTTTTATACTGCAAATAAGCCCAATGCCACTTTGAAAATGCTCTACAAAAAGGGATACGTACTACGCTATTGAGCCAGGATTAAGGAAGGACATTTATTGGCTACTCTTTTAACTAATGTACAGAACAAACTATAAAAACAGCAGCACCTCCAGAATAGTTTTCTTTCTTTTTCAGATGAGGCCCACGAGACGCCATTACACATGTGTGTTCAAAGAAACGACATTAAGTTTACAAAGATGTTAGTAAAGGCAAATGCTGATCTCAACATACGAGATAAGAGCGGAAATAGACCAATAGACATCAAGATTGAAAACGAGGACGTAACCAACATCTTACAGGCCGCCATGTTTGAGAAAGACAGACTCAAAAAGACATTTTAAACTGACTTTATTTTCATTTTTAAAACCTAACGAATGAAGTGAATTTTCCACTGCTCGACAGTGCAATTGGGTAACAAAGAAGAGGAACGACTCATTCCTCTTCTCACTACTCTAGCCACTCACTCGAAAAAGTTTAATCCAATCTCCTTTTAAAGATAATTTCGTAAATCCTCTTGATCCTATTACTGTTTAAGAATAGTAAAAATATGTGGATTTTAAACCCAATAATGGATTTAATAAAAATTTGACAAAAATACTATTTTTTTCAAAATTCCGCCCACTTATATGTATCTTTAAAAAAGGAACAAAAAAAATCAACAACTTGACCTCTCTTAATTGTTCCCAAATTTAAAACACAGTTACACTGTATTAATCAATCCACCACCTTGGGGAAATAAAACAAATAGCCCGAGCAGGCGGCCACTAAATAGCTTATGATGTTAAAATTTCAGTGTGAATATTTTCTTTAAGCTATTTACACATTTCCGATTGAAAATAAAAAAACCCTTGTAAAAACTAGCACGGACAAAACCTTCTTATCTTTCAGGTCTCAGGTGTCCAAAAGGCAGAAATCCACCAGTTACATAACATCCCAATATATAAGCATTGACGAAGCCATTGCAATGGCCCGCTGCCATTTAAATGTCTAGGCCCAAAATATCAACTGCAAAAATAAGCTTGATGTCGCTATGCAAGAGTCCTTAACAAAATTCAGGCAGCAAACTTAAGACGTTGTACTTTGTCGATGCTTATAAATTATCTGGTTAACTACAGTCCCTAAGTATATGTAGAGCGTTTTCTTGGTCAGTTACTTGATCACACTGGCCTAAATTAATTCTCTAAATGATTTCCCGCGCCTGGCACTGGTGAGAAATTCAACACACCAAAATCACTACTTAATCCAATCTAGTAACCTGAGGCTACATAGTCCTCTACCTGGGTTTGTTTCGCAATCGAGAGGAAGCACCGTTTAGTGGCAGGTTTACTTAGTTTTGTAGTAGAGGCTCTTGTTCGCTTTCTCGTCCCGGGTGGTCCGAATGAATGCCAGATTCCACATAAGGTAAGTGAGAGAGCACTCTGTGAAGAAAATATTGAGAGAAAGGTAGTAAGAAGGTTCTTTTGATATGAATTTCATCATATAATAACTCTATGATGATGTCTTGTTGCTAATGGTAATGATATACACCGTATTGATCTATTGCCTCCACTCCCAGCCACATGAAAAATGATTTTAAAATGCTCCAAGGGCCTAAAAAATTAAGATTAGAATGCCACAATACTCACATGGTGCGTGGACAGCAAAATTTCTCTATTTCAAATACCACTTGTCTGATGAGGAGCTAAACAAGAAAAAAAATCAAACCATTTATTTGTATTTTATATGGAGGTAATAATGTCGGATCATAAAACGTTCCCAGGAAACTGCCCACCTACCCCTCCCTTAAGCCAACATTTTGCCCTAAGTGAGAGGTAAGTGTTAATGTTGGCTTAGGGGAGGGGTATGTGGGCAGTTTCCCAGAAACGTGTAATGTCTTCTCTTTTCCATGTTTACTGTTACAAAAGTACTTAAAACCCACCAAAATAAAATACACACATAGCGTTTAACCACAAGAGACGATCTCATAAAAGCAGCATAAGAAAACCGTCGGACTTACTATCGTGCTATTGTAAGCCGTGACACTGAATTGAAAATATAAATCATACACTTACAATGGCCGCTAAAACGTCAGCGGTAATTAACATATAAAACACATTGTTCCACCCCTGCAAACAAGAACACAAATATTCCATTGTTCTCAACCTTTTCACTGATCAAAAGAGACTAACACTTTAGCTGGGTACCAAAAATAGCGTCCAAAAGACTTGTGATAGTACAAACTACCGTAAAACACCCTCTATTTTTTTGCTTTAAAAATCGTTGAGCGTGCGACTGAAAATAAAAACCGCGGAAATTTACTGACCACTAGTTAAAGGGGGTGGGGGTAAGAAAATGAAGAAATGAAGCTGACGAGGATCAGTAGTGAAGAATGAAAAGAGTTAGTAATCCACGCTCGAGCTTAAAGTGAACACTTTTAAAACTGATGTCGGAGGAATGCTAGTCAAGAAATCATGCTAAAAAAATACAAAAAGGAAAAACGAGACATGGGAAAGCATTGTTGGTTAATGATTTACTGTACAAATCGTCCTGGTGGTTTTAACCTCCCGTTTAATTTTGAGATAGAACATTAATAATAATAATAATAATAATAATAATAATTATTATTATTATTATTATTATTATTATTATTGTTATTATTATTATTATAATTATAGACCTAAAACTAGAAATACAGAGAATGTGGCATATGAAAACCGTAGTGATCCCCGTGGTTTGTTGGTGCGCTTGGTACAGTGAAGAAGGGTATGGTAGAAAACATCAAGAAAGTATCACAGAGAGATACTATGACAGAGATTCAGAAGATCTGCATGCTGGGATCTGCGCGAATCCTCAGAAAGGTGCTCAGTGTATGAACAGAATAATTGACTTGAGTGACTGACGCTCTAGGTGCATGGTTTGCGCCCGGCTGATGCACAAAAAGAAAACCAGCAAAGACTGTGATAAAGGAGATAGTAATAATAATAATAATAATAATAATAATAGTACTAATAATGATATCTTTATTTATCCTGATAGAAAAACCGATCAACAGAGCACAGAGGACCAGCTGGTATTAACCGGTGATCAGCAGTAATAAGAAAAAAAGAAAACATGTAAAAGAGTAGCCTGAATTTCAGACGATTACTTCTAGTCGTTTTTACCCCCTCAGTAACGTCTGACTCGACCGGCCGTTAATGCCGTCCAGTGACGCCACTACTCCTTTGCTTTAATTCATGCAAAAAGTAAAACACGATTTTCAACTGGCAAACCAAGAAATATCGTTTGGAAATGACTACATGATACAGAATTGCTTTACTATTTTCGATCGTAATTCAATAGTCAAACTCCAGAATCAAACTTGATCGCAATCACGCAATGGGACATGCCATTTTTTATCCGCACTCCTCCTCTTTTTGTTATGGTATGAGAGTTTTTGACTAAGGCAAACTGGTGCTGTTGAATTAGATCTGCTTCTTTGGCAAAAGCTTGTAGCTCCAAATTCATGTAAGACTCGTGGATTTTCGAGATGCAGGGCAGGACTGAGAAAGGTCTATAGTTGTCGCTCTCTGATTTGCCGAGTTCAACAACTGTTTTATCATTCGATCACCGAGTTTGTATATTAAGGAATATCTTCGGGAAGTGAAACGATCTGCCATTGTCACGCAAGAGCGATCGCAAGAAGGAGAAAAGCGTGGTTTCATTTACGCATGAGCAGAACAGTATTTGCAGCCAAAAACAGTTGAACGACATTACGCATGAACACACCATTATTTGTAGGCAGTTATTTGCAGGTCACGTGGTGGGCTCTCGGCCAATGAAAAGGAAGAAACATTTGCATCGAATGATAATAAAATTTATTGATTGGTATTGCGCAAATATCAATCCAGGGAAAGAAATTGTCATCTACGCATTACAATGACTCAACAAAATGCTAGAATCCTAGTACATATTCCAATTCAAAAAATTCTAAAAACAATGACTAATTAATCCTTAAAGTCTTATTTACAGATTGCACCTAATAATTTCAATTGTTAAAAATAAGAAGTCTAAAATTCTAAAAACAAAGACTAATCATTCTTAAAATCCTATATACAAATCCTTCTTTTTAAAAAGAATAAAAACAATAAATTAGCTGGGAAACACCTTCTGAAATAAATGAGTTTTAAAAGCCTTCTTGAAAGCATTAACTGAAGATATATTTCTTATAAAAAGGGGAAGATCGTTCAATAATTTAGGGGCAGCCATATAAAAAGATCGATCACCAAGCGTGGAAAGAGACTCGCATGATGGGATGTTAAGAAGTTTGCCGTCATTTGATCTAAGATAGTACCTACCCTCATTGTCTTTCAGAGATACAAGTTCGGACATGTAATTTGGAGCGAGTTTATGAATGGCCTTCAAAGTCAACAGTAAAATTTTAAAAACTATTCGATTTGCTATGGGTAACCAGGGTAGAGCTCTTAGCAATGGTGTAATATGACAAAATTTACTTTCTTGGAATACAAGGCGTGCAGCAGAGTTCTGGACTCTTTGCAGTTTCTGAATCTGATACGCCGGTAAGCCATATAACAGGCTATTACAATAGTCAAAGCGGCTAGAAATAAAGGCATGTATCAGTGTTTCAGTACATTCTTTGCTAAGATATTTCCTTATCCTCCTGATATTGTACAAATAATAGAATGCTGCAGAGCTTGTTTTCGTTATGTCATCACCAATTGATAGGTCAGAATCTAACCACACACCCGGATTCCGAATGGGAGATTGTGGAGCAATGACAGAGTGTCCAACAGTTATGCCATCAATTGCGATTTTAGCGAGTTGCTGTCTGGTGCCAATCAAAAGAAGTTCTGTTTTGGCATCATTCATGAGCAACTTGTCTTGAGACATCCACTGCCTGATGTCTTGAATGCAATGTTCTATAGAAGCAACTGCATCAGCCTGGACAGAGTGCGCCTTGGGACTAAACGAGATGTATAACTGAGAGTCATCGCATAACAATGACGACATGAAACACTGCGCTTGAATTAACTGTAAAGAAAAGTGGGCCAAGACACGAGCCTTGAGGAACACCATACCCCACGTCTAACTTATCAGATACAGCTCCCCGAACAGAGACTCGCTGGGAACGGCCAGACAAATAAGATGGAGACCAGTCAAATGTAGCGCCATTCGAACCAAGTTTTGACGATAATCTGTTAAGGAGAATGCTGTGATCAACGGTATAGAAAGCAGCACTGAGATCAAGCAAAACAAGGATAGTAACGTGCTGCTTGTTCATATTTAACAGAATATCGTTTATTACTTTCAGAAGAACTGTTTCAGTGCTGCGATTTCTTCTATAAGCTGACTGACTAACCTGGTGACCATGAATGTGATTGAAAGCAGCCCTTTCAATGAGTTTAGACACAAAAGACAAGTTGCTCACGGGACGGAAGTTCTAAAAGATGATATGGAGACCAGGTTTCTTTAACAGCGGAAAAACCAAAGTCTCTTTCCAAATTTCAGGAAAACACCCGGACTGCAATGAGTTGTTAACAATCTTTGTGAGAACTGGGAGGAGATCCTCACATTTGCTAACCAGTGTGGATGGCATAGGGTCAAGAGGGCAGGATTTAAGGGAGGAGTTCTGGATAAGCTGTTTAACATGTCGAACTGATAGCATCGTAAAAGTAGGGAATGATGGCACAGTCTCATCAAGAACAGTAGACAGAGTGTCCTCTACTGGAAGTGAATCAGTCTAATAAAGAACAGCAGACGGAGTGTCATCTTCTGGAAGTGAATCAGTCTGCTGATCGGTGTCAAGCTGCTTGCGGATGGTATCTATCTTCTGAACAAAGTATTTTCTCAAGTCGTTAGAAAACGTTCTACTGTCCACATTAGGTGGGAGACCATCATTCACTGTGCCGTTAAATAAGCGCTGACTTGCACAGAATAGTTTCTTTTGATCACCGCCATTTTCGTCTATAAAGTTACTGTAAAATTCCCTCCGAGCCTTGTTCATAAGACGGGTAGTAAAATTACGTTTTGCTTTGAAAACAGCAAGATCGGAGTCCAATCTAGAATTCCTCCACCTCTTTTCAACCTTCCCTCGTTGACGCTTCGCCTCCCTGATCTCCTGACTAAACCATGGAACACGAGGTCTCTGAACAATTGTTCTTGTCATTAACGGCGCGTGCTTGTCCAAAGCAGTCATGAGGGTATTGTTATAAGATGAAACAAGTTCCCGTAAATCATCAGATGGATTCTGGCACAACTCAGAAGTAGCCAAGTCCTCATTCAAGGAGACTACGTTGACTGATTGCAATTTTCGGTAGGAAACTTTCCGCACAGAAAGTGGTGGCTTAAGAAGTAATTCCTTTTTGCTTTCCTTTTCATATTAGTAACTTGGGATCACTTGGTTTCGGAGACACCTGTCTAGCAAATCCTTAAACAGCGACCCCCAAGCAGAAAACGTCGTGAACATCAGTAAAAGAATCGATAACGCCCCACGGTGGTTGTTGAAGTTCAGACACAAAAGCGTTAATAATGTTGTCATTCCACGAGCGCGTCTCGATTATCCGGTGCTTTTTTAGACAAGGCATTCGGTAATTCATAATACCAACGATTGGGCAATGATCGCTCAGTGTAGTTTTTAGAACTCTTGATGATTTGAATAGATTAGGTGTAGATATGGTCAAGACATGACATCAATACAAGAGCTTGAAGAGCTTCACTGTAAATCCGAGGTTAAATAAAGGTGATGTGATACGTGTGTGAATGCAGGAAGAGCTGTCCCTTGTTTGACGTGTAGGTTAACCCTCCCTAAGTTGTAATTATTTATGCATGTATTTATCAGTAGAGAGGATATGCCTGAAAACGAATGAGTACACATGGGCTGACATACCGTAGGTGATATTATCCCAGTTAGCAGTGGACCAAGTGCAGCGCCTATAATAGATAAGAACATCATAAAATTTTGAGGCACTGGCAACTTCAGATATATCATTTCCGGTTGCAGCAACCTTTGTGTATTTGCAAGAATCACAAATTGTTAAATAAAAAGTAGGGTATAAGTGGGGTCGGGTTGGTGGATCGATGATCGACACGATCCGGAACTATCATACGGAAAAAGCGCTTCATATAGACTCCAGGCGATTTGGGGAGCACTCCAATCCTCGGGATAGTTCCGTAACGCCCCGGAACTACTTGCATGAGGAAGACTCAGACATACGCAGTCGCTACGATCCGGATGATTTTATAGAGCTTTGGAACTGGTCAGTCCAAGGAGAAAAGAAAAGACAAAAAACAGCCCCTGAGCGAAGATTATTACACGAAATGAAATTAAAATATTGAAAGAAAGTGAAAAGGCGGCGGCCCTTGTATATTTGAAGGTTAAACGCCAAATAGTTTTATTTATGTATTCATTTATTTACCTTTTACGACTAGGTGTATGTGGGTATATAGGTGTCAATACGCTGCATTAATAAATTATTAACCTATGAAATCATTGTTAAATTGTGCTAATTTCTCCTTAAGTTTTTACCCCTATTATACCCATTACACATTTATATCTGTTGCTTTTATTTTCAAGCATAAACTCGTAACTATTTAATTGAGCGCTGTTAAAATAATCCCGTAAACGCAACTTTAATTCATTTGTTAGTTCTTTTTTCCAATTTTTTTCCATGTATCATTGTGATGAAAATGTTAGTGTTGAATATGGTTTTGATTCGCAGTTTGAAAAAGACTTTGCTCAGTTTAAATTATACAAGTCTGCTTTAATTCTTGCACTGTAACAAGTAACACGTTCTCTTCACTCAGGTAACAAACCAACATACAGAAAGCAAGAGAAGGAGTATTTTAACTACTACCCGGATCCCGGCACCGAGGAGCCAGTCTAAGTCGAGTGTTTGTTTTTAAGCAACGTGGATTTACTGGGATGAAAGATGCTCTTGAGTGTTAGATATACCCTTTTAAATGGACGTATGTGGATCATGATTTCAAGATATATGAGCGCACATAATTTGGTAATCTTTGGTAGCACTACAGGAATGACCTTTGTTTGTTATTGTTCCTTACCCATGGAGCCGGTACCATCAATAATAGCTGTTACGGTTGCCATTGCTTTCGTGTTACCATGGAGACATTGATGCGTTCCCTGTAAACAATTCATAAAGTTTTAATAAATATAGATAAGCCATAGGCCGCTGAAGTGACGACTACATAACTTACCAGATTTGCTGAAACTGCCGTGGTGATCAAAGCATAAGGTCCATTTACAAACAACCCAGTAGCAATCATTAAAACTGAAACCAGAGGTGGATTGTTGTAGTGAGCAACTGGCATCTTATAAGCCCAACTAAGCCCACTTATCACATTAGGCCTATTACAAAACAGGGGTCGTTCGGAACGAGTGGGCAAGTAACTTTTAAAGCTTACTAGCACGATGGAAAAGGGCCCAGGATCGTCCAGCAAAGTCATCCTCTAACAAAATCATTAGCTATGACGAGCAAGAACTGGCCCGGCCAAGCAAAACGTGAGAGATGCTTTCCTAAAGGACAATAAACGCCCCCCTCTACGATGTTACTTTATTTAACGCCCCCTGTCTAACAGACGCTCCAAAATACTAGAAATTCTTGCTTGATTAACAAGGGTTTTCGCATTGCATCTTGTCCAATGTCAAGTTCAGAGTCAGTGTGATAACAAAAAGACCCTGAACGTGGATTCTGACATCGAAGTTGAGATCTGAAAGAACGATATGGGTCTCTTAACGGCCTAAACGGATCAACTGATGGACTGGATATTCCGCTCAGTATATATAAACTCCTTTGATACTTTTGCTGAAAGCTTATTATTTTTGTTGAGCTTGTTACAGTTATGAGAATTAACGCCTCTCATCCATTAAACGCCCACATTCATGAACGGTAATAAAGATTAATTTTATTTAGATAGGGAAGTTAAAAGTTACTTATTATAGATATTCAGGATCGAAACCAGCAAATTTCTGTTGTGAACAAAGTGGCAAGTTAGGTTGACGAATGGTAAATTTATGACTTCCGCGGACAAAGCTGCACTGTTTTTCCTTTGCCTGAGAGGCTGTCGGTTACGCTGGAGCGCAGAGAAGAAAACAAAGGATTGTCGTTTCCTTCTCCTGCGACTCCATCGCTCGTTTATGAGGTGTCTGGCCGTGAATGACGTTTCCTCTACCGCCAGCTACGCAGATTATTGCTGAAGTATGTACTTAGTCTAGCTCGAGCTATGATCACTAGTTACATATAAGAATGCTCAAACTGAGTTAAAAGGGAAAAATGGACTCTTCGGGACAGCGAGATCCCCTGGAAGGAAGTTACGAAACTGATACAGGCCAAAAAAGTTTTATAAGACCAAAGACTTTTTAAGACTTTTCGTCACCAGTGTATGTCAATAAAGGGCATAATTATTTAGCCTGTGTACAGCCGACCCCTGCCCTCAAACAAAATCGGGGAGATTTATACTTACATATATTGGCTTGGAGACTGGAATTAGCGAAGAATCTGTAAATAAACAGCTGGAGAAAAAAACAGACAATCAAATTTACATTACTTTATGAAATTCCGCAACAATAAATTTGATTTAGCCTCGCCTTGTGTTTAGCCAATTCAACGTAGCAAAACGCCGGAGAAAGGTAATAAGAATGGCTCGGCGTATTCTTGCAAGAGCCGTAACAGCAGTCTTTCGCGCCAGAAACTCGCCTTTGGCTCGCCTCGTAACAATGGTAAACAGAAAATCAAAGAGGAAATTTTCCTTGAGACGTTCGCGGGTATAATTGTGCAATTGACTAACCATTGGAGCTGCTAGAATTAACATGAAAACAACCGTGATCCCACTGCACTTCGTTTTGTCTGAAACAAACCCTGCAAAGATTCCCCCTGAAAAACAAGTGAAACAACAGCTATGAGAACTCTTCTTTGACTGTCGTGGGAGGGAATGGACGAGCAAACGTCGCTCCGAGGACTACATACATTCAACTGAAGCTCTCAAAAATCTCTATTGATACTAGCATTTGAAAACACACCAGCCTTCTCAGATACAACTCACTTTGACTCTGACATGGTTGACACTCATCAGAAAGTTAACAATTCCCTGACTTTTCACTGACCTTTTATTAATGAGAAACAATCGATGTTTACATTCGCTTTAGCCTTTTTTGCAGGCCATCGATATTTTTCTCTTAATTTTCAAGAGGAAGAAGGAATTTGGAAAGAAAACATTCAGAACCAAAATCACTGACCACAGCCACTATATATGTCAGGCGTAGAGTGTCAAATTGATCGCTTTGCCTGCCTTACAGCATACTTTTCATCTTTCCGAAAGAAAATGCATTTGAAAGTCTTGAAGAAAACTTATGAACTATAGGCAGGAAAACAGAATTCCCTGACTTTACACTGACTTTGACAATATCAAAGATTTTCCCTGACTTTTTTAAAAATTCCCTGACTTTTCCCTGACCTTGAAAAATTTTCGTTTTTCCATGACTTTTTCTTGACCGTGGCAACCCTGTCTGAGGAGATGTGGGAACATCACTAACTATCCACCACAGTCCTATTCAGGACCACAACGACTCACCCAGACGGACGATCATATTCCACTTAGGAACCGTCCACACGAATACTTTTAAAACCGCTTCTTTTTTACACCAGTTGACCGTTCGTGCAGAAGAAACCAGTTAAGCAAAGTTTCAGTTTTCAGTCCGTTTAAAAGAGACAGACAAGCCAAGCCATTACACCAGAATTGGTGTATTAAAGTCCATAAGAGAGGAAACATAGTTGAAATTCAAAACAGCACAATGGTTTAAGTTAGGCATGGTTCACTTTACCTATAATCCCTCCTACATCGAACAGTGTGGATAAATCGGCTGCAGTTGTAGCTCCATAAACTTTACCACCAATTCCTACACATCAAAGATGCAAAAGCAAGCTCAAACATCATTGTCTATAGAGGGCCTGTACTCTGTTATAAGCTGAGCACTTTGTCTTTCTTTTATTACGCACAGAATTGGCCTGGCAGTAAAGCAAGAAATCAAAGTAATTGCTGAAGGATAATTTAATGAACAAATGTTTCAAAAATTATCTACAATGTCGCAATGAAAGTTTACAGCATATTGTAAGAATGTCCCATTATGAGGTTCAAAGGGTCAAATTATTGTTTGAGTGAGCTGACGTGTTGGAGGATGCACTGTGAACAGGACAACTTTAAGAGCACGAGAGTTTAAAAATTATCAGTCTTTTGGGGTCGCTTCCTTCAGAAGTATAAAAAATGTTTACTTTTACTCAATGTACAAAAAATATCGCCGGGACAAATAAAGTTTAGAACACAATTTACCCCCATAAGCTCTAGGTATCCAAGCACAGATAACTTGTTCACTTAATAGAACTTCACAGTAAGTGTCCCATTATTTGCGTCCAAATCATGCATTTGCAGTTTTCAATCCGTTACTAGCATTTCAACTCTATTCTTAACTTCTAACCAATAACAAAGAAAAAAAGAATAGAAAAAACAATCCCGA
Organism: Porites cylindrica; assembly: GCA_964035525.1. NCBI lineage: Eukaryota > Metazoa > Cnidaria > Anthozoa > Scleractinia > Poritidae > Porites > Porites cylindrica. The sequence continues at coordinate 25,722,875 of OZ037783.1, forward strand.
GGTCGCTATTAAACGGGGCATCGTTACTTTCGGGACTTGAGGATACTTAAAAGAAGTCCTTACTTGTGTTTTGAATATAAAATGGAAGCCAAAAGAGAAAAGTGTAGCTGACCAGTTTAGCAAAGAACAAACATAGTGAGTACTCTATTACTCCCTGTAGAGAAACAAAAAAAAACAACTTAACATTCAAAAATAATAGCTAAGTAAAGAAGTTGATGAAATAATTTTACAACAGTGAAGAGATTCAACTAAACCGAGCAGATATAGACACATAATGATGAATATGTTGCAAGAAACATATGACAGAATATTCTTTAAGTAAATGAAGTGTATACCAGGAACCAGTTATGGTCCCGGAAAACTGCTGTTGTTAATCTTCAAGATAGAGGGCGTTGTAATAGATTTGCAAATGATATGACAAACCAACAGTTAACAAAAGAAAATGGACTGGTATTTTTGCTTTTTTCTTTACATCTTTATTTGGATATGATTTTGATTTCCGCCAGGGCCCGAAAAGTTACCAGGATTCTTGAGAACCAGGCCTATGCCTTGCCAGTAATATTCACCTTAACGCCACATGATGGTCAAAGGAGCTTTTCAGGAATAGATGAACAAGGCAATTAACAAATTCTATTACTCACAGGTATAAGAACAGCTCGCCAAAAACTAACAGCAGGAACATCAGCTGTATTTGTTACTGTTGATGACGCCTCAGAGGATGATGAACCATCGGGTAACTGAAACAACAAAATATTACACAATTTTTAACCTGTCAATGATCCCTGAACCAACCTCAAGCGGCCACAAACTCATGTCAATTGTGTCCTAAACATAAGCTTAACACGAAAAAAAAAACAAGTTCAATAAAAGTTTTCTTTCAGAACTGACAGGAATGCAAATACGGCATAAAATGCCCAACATCACAAATAATACTAATGATCAGTCCAGCCGATCGGGAGCGCGATAATATGGCAAAAGTAGTTTACATAACAGTAGTTTGTTTTTATTTTTTTGGCATGACTTTTGTGATGGGGGAGGGGAGGGCAGGGGGAAGGAAGGCATGGACATAGTTTGTCTTTGAACAGTCCTTGTATCCTGAACTTAACTAACAGATTGATGAGATCTCCATGACGCTAACCAGAAAGAAGCAGACGTTACCAACCTGTTTAATTTTGACGTCTGCTGAACCACTGTTAATTTTTTCCTTTAAAAGATCTTCCCTTTCACTGATGGTACTCTACAAGTAATAAGATGAAATCAATTTCTCAATGCAAGCATTAATTTATATTATTGTATATTGCATTCACAAACTGTCTTCTCACTGGCCACAGTTAATTTTGGAAATCAGCGCAACCTAGCACGCACAATGATTTCCAGGAGCAACGTCAAACTGTGTTTTGTACAACAGTGTGTTTGTTGTTATTTTACCAACTGTTAGGGATTATTGCAGACTTCCCACACCCTCTGTAAAACTGAAGACAAGAAGGCCCTCAGACAATATTTCTCTATATCTTTCTCTAGCCGCTTCTTCTGAAATCATCTTTCAAAAATATGCTTTTTGTGAACTTAATGAATTTCCAGATGGTACACAGTTGGCTTTGTGGTGCTTTAATGTTGGGCATCGAATGGCTGGGTATTAGATATTAGGGAGCTTAAGCAGCGACGTTTTTGAGTGACGCACGTCAACCGGAAGTGAGGTATTTTCCCTCTTAACATGCCTTGATGATATAAAATTTGTATTCCTTAGCTTCTTTACTGTTAGAGAGGCGATTTGACTGAAAATTTGCGCGAAACCACCGTCAAAAAATGAAAAAAGGCCACTTCCGGTTGACGTGCGTCGCTCAAAAACGTTGCTGCTTAAGCTCCCTAATGTTTTTCTTAACGGTAAAGCACTTGACTTTTAAGATCTCATAAGTGGTAATAAATTAATGCACAATATATAAATATATACATATACGATATACACCTCCATAAACCGTTGACTGTTTACTGAGGTATCCACTTGATGAGGCTAGAGTAATAAATAAGTAAAATCAGCCAATCAACTTTGAAGAGGGAACTAACTATAGTACTAAGGAAACTTGCTGAAGTATCTCAGTGAGAATATTTTACAGTTTACTACAATCATCTACAAGACCAAGTCTTCTAGTGAATTAATTCGTTCATAAAGGAAGCTCTCAGTCGGAACCTTGCTTTTAACAAATCTGCAAAACGTGCAGAGAAAGAAATATCTGAAGTTTTACATGCAGTAGAATCCCGGTTTCTCGAAGCCTGCGAACGTAGACGTATTTCCGGTCGTCGCTTCTCTCGGGTGGGGAGAAACGATGACCGGAAATACGTTTGCGTTCGTGGGCGAACTGAGAACATAGCCTGTTCCAGGCTCCGAGATAGTTGGGCCCGCTGAATTGAGAAAGCGCGAAGACGAAAATAAAACGGGAGGAAACTGGGGAGAGCAGGCTCTCTCTCTCTTCCTTTTCCTCTTTTTCGCCTCGCCAACTTTTCGCGTTCCTTTTACTTTCGCGTCTTCCCCACTACCCGAGAGCCTGGAACAGGCTAGGGCGAACAATGCAACTTTACACCCAATTTTTCAAACCTCCCAATTATTTGAACCAATTTGCTCTTCCCAAGGTTGTTTGAAAAATCAGCATTTGACTACACATGTAAATCAAAGGGGTGCCTATGGCAAACTCGTGGATTAATCATTTTAGAAATGAAAGCTGATCTTGAACTGGCAATTAGTCTACCGGTATAATTTAAGTCTGGCAAAAAATGAAAATATGTTTAAGTTTCCTCCGGCGGGAGTCGAACACCAGACCATTGACGTGTAAGGTCAACGCGTTATCTATTGCGCCACGACAACTAACGTTAAACATTGGCGTTAAATTAATTAATAACATTTTTGCCCATGAAAGTCTGCCGGTGGACGCTGTCTGAAGCTGGTAGAGCTTTATTTATGAAGAATTGAAAGATATATTCGAGGAAAGCAAGCATGGTTTTAACGGTAAAAGCCGTACTTTAACTCATTTCGTCGCATTTGAAAAACTGTCGCGAAGTCTCTTGCTGACGGCGTTGTACAGCTTGCAATTCTCTGCGTTTACATGAGGAGAATCAATTACGATTCAGCAACAGTAAACATTTCCGTTTTTATTCAACAAAGAAACATTTCATTTCAGAATGATATTTCCCTAAAAACCATGTGATTGGGAGTCTTGTCGTGAGAAAAGTTAAAAAATCGTGAGCTTGGCCCAGCTTGGGTAGTCACAGAGCAATAGCTGATCTGTTCGTCATGTTTATCGCCTGGACGAGTCAAAAAGCTTCAAAAGTTCATAACCTTCTGTCTCAAAGTCGGTCATAGTGTTAACTTGAAACATTCAAAGTCCACATGAAGGCAACTTGTCGCCAATAACATGAAAAGCTCTGGGCACAATGCACGCTCAGCACTTCTTGATCGCGGAACGGGAACGATCGATCTACGACAGTTGTCGTTTCGATATCGGGCGTTCTCGTGCAAGACGACTAATTACGAAGTATGTCTACACCCCAGTGACACATTTGCATATCGCAGTGCCCACAATTACTCGCTCCTTACGCTACGCGTAATCCACGAGTTAAAAAGAACCAAATTCAAGATACTTTTTTAGTAAATAACTTAATAAGGTGCAGGTTGTGTAATGATTTTCTGCTCTTATCTCTGGCCTGTTTGACTAAATCACACTCAGTTTCCCCTGCATAAATTTAACATCGGAGTTGGCTCTGACTGTTAATACAGACTGTAAAGTTGGGGTGTAAACTTACCTCCACTTCTCGGTGTTGAGTAGGAGAACTCAAGCCCACATGACTGGGATCTACACCATAAAAAAATGCAATATTATAATAGCAATAGTTCGTACTAAATCTGTGAAATAAGTCTTCTAACGTTCAATACGTAATCTCTTTATTTGTGTGCTCTTAGGTTATGACATTTCAAAATCCCGGTAAAATTTCGCGAAAAACGGTAGAGTGATTGGGGTTACGCACTAAACATAGTGAAATGGTTATCTTTCATTTACTGTTAGGTTTGTCACTATAAATATGTAAAACGAAAACATAACTTGCAGTCGAATCCACTGTAGTGCAGTGGTGTAGGTGGTGGGTTTCGGTTTCTAGGACCGCGGATTCGAATCCCGCTTATGCCACACTCAATCTCCTTTTTTATTCTAAAAATAATTAAAGGGACTTAGACTTAGAATAAGATTAAAAGAGTAGAATTTAGAAGAGACTTGGAAATTTCATGTAAGTGTAGCTATCAGGGGAGGGTGGTTTTGGAGCTGACCGGCCAACGACGTGTTTCCAGAATTTCTCAATATCACCTAGCGCGCTTTCCAACGCAGTGGAAAAAAAAAACGATACATCTCTACGCGAAGGAATTAAGGGTACGAGGGACAGTTACTTGAAGTTTTCAAATTTTGCTGTCTTAGATTTGTAAGTACAGATTAAGAAGTTAATGTCTATAGGAATGCTCAATTTAGATTACTTCATCTGTTAGCAACCCCGTATTGGAAACACATTCATCCCACTGCCACTGTCAACGTGCAGAGAATAAACGTTGTATACTGTGCGTATGTCTAGCAAATTCAGCAATGGAAGAGCACTCTCGGTATCTTTGCCATGTGTGTTTACAAGGAGGATAATCTCGCTACAAGATTTTGCTGAAACTGCCCTTTTTTTAGGTGCTTGTTATAGGTGATAACCCAAGCCAAAATTGCATATGAGATGTAAGGATAAATTAAGCTGTAGTAAATTTGCTTTAAGTTGCTTAACAGATAAAAAGTGCCTTAATTTTGATATAATCCTGATATTTCTGGAAATTCGTTAGCGAATATATGAGATACCATATTTCCATGAGATAAAATCATCAATCATTACCCCTAAACATTTAATATGGTCCTTGCGAACCAAAGAGTAGTACGTTCCATCCTTGTTTCTAATCTGAATCGTGCAGAGAATAAACGTTGTATACTGTGCGTATGTCTATCAAATTCAGCAATGGAAGAGCACTCTCGGTATCTTTGCCATGTGTGTTTACAAGGAGGATAATCTCGCTACAAGATTTTGCTGAAACTGCCCTTTTTTTAGGTGCGAGTTATAGGTGATAACCCAAGCCAAAATTGCATATGAGATGTAAGGATAAATTAAGCTGTAGTAAATTTGCTTTAAGTTGCTTAACAGATAAAAAGTGCCTTAATTTTGATATAATCCTGATATTTCTGGAAATTCGTGAGCGAATATATATGAGATACCATATTTCCATGAGATAAAATCATCAATCATTACCCCTAAACATTTAATATGGCCCTTGCGAACCAAAGAGTAGTACGTTCCATCCTTGTTTCTAATCTGAATATTCACTGACATATCCTTTTTTTAGTGGACTTAATTATCATAAATTAAATTAGTTTTTGCCGTAGTTATTGACAGTTTATTTTCGTCACACCATTCTTTCACCTTCTCAAGTTCAGAGTCCACAGGAGTTTTAAGGCTTTTAAGGTTATTCGCCGAGGTGAATACGTTGGTATCATCAGCAAAAATTTTGAAACTTAACTTATCGGAGCAGCTGGGTAAGTCGTTTATATAAATAGGAAACAGTAATGGTCCTAGTGTGCTATCCTGGGGTATTCCACAGCCCATAGTTTGTGTCTCCTAGTGCAGTTTACTGTTACCTGTTTGTTAGGTAGCCACTGAACCATTTTAAAGGGAGACCTCTAATACCGTATGCTTCCAGCTTTTTGAACAAAATTTAGTCATTTACAGTACCGAATGCCTTGGAGAAATCTAGTATAACACCACAGGTGTATACGTTCCTCTCAATGGCCTTCCTTAGAGTGTTAGTGAGTTCAGTTATGGCCTGAGATGTTGAGTGACCTATACAAAATCCATATCCAAACAGAATATTGTGCTTTTCTATAAAGTTACTAAGTTGCTTGAATATCAATTTTTCAAATACTTCAGAAAGAACTGATAGACTTGCAATTGGTCGATAATTCGCAGGGTCGGTTGCGTCGCCCCCCTTCTCAATAGGAGTTATTTTTTTTTATATATTTTAACTATATCTGGGACGGTTCTTTGTTGTTAAGACTGATTATAGATTGCTGGAAGTGCCTCATAAAAAGGCATGCCAGTTTCATACATCCTGGGGGAACCCCTATGGAAGATTCGTTCAGATTTAGTCCCATTATCGTATCTTGAACTTCATGTGCGTAGATTCCAGGAAATGCAAAACTGTTTGATTTATATCGCTCGGTGGGAGCTTTGCAGAAAGATTACTACCAACATTTATGAAATGCGTATTTAAAACTGACGGGCAATATTCTTCCTATCTGTGTAGGAAGCACCATTATAGATGACTTTAGTTATTACTGGCGGGGTGCCACCCTTTTTCCTGTTTATGAGCAAACCGATAAGCTTCCAAGTTCTTTTTAAGGTCTCACTATTAAGGTTAAATTGTGCCGTGAAATAATTCTATTCAGTTTATTATTGAACACTTTGTAAATCGTAATTTTTTCCGGATCTCGGCTTAGAAAGTGAGATTTGAAGAGTCTTTGTTTCCGTTTGATTGAAGTGGCAATGGCATTGGAAATCCAAGGCTTCTTTAAACGTCTTTTCTTTTTGCTATTTAATCTGCGCTTAGGTGCGTGTTTATCAGAAATTTTTTGTAGCATGTCAACTAAGTTGCTAATACCGGTACTTTGATTAACGTCATCATTTACTAGGCCAGAGAACTCGATAGCCTCTACATCTCTTAAAAATGAATCACTGTCAAAATGAGAAAAATCGCGAAAATATTTTGCTTTGTTTGACACAGGCAGCTCATTTGCGACTGTATAATATATTGGTAGATGGTCCGAAAACATCAGCTAAGCAGATTCCCGCATTTATGACTTTGCGGAATACATTTGAATAAATGTGATCAATAATTGTTGAGGAATGATCAGTGACGCGTTTGGGTTTGGTGATCAACGGCAAAAATCCACAGTTGAGCAACATATCGAAATATTCGGAGGTTTGATTATCATTGTTGTATTTCAGGAAGTCTATATTAATGTTATCTACGATGAATACTTCTTTTCCTTTATTGTTTAATTTGTCTAATCGCTGCTTTGGGGTTTCAAGGAAATGCTCACGGTCGTTTGATGGGTGCCGATAGATACATTCGATAACGATTTTCTTTAGTTTTTCACGCCTAATTTCAATCCAGCATGATTCAACTCTGTCGAATCTTCATGGTAAGCTGTTGCTTACCATATTTGGACGATGTGGGCAATAACCCATCAATTTGATGGGTTCTTTAACAATTATTCCTCGAGCCCGAATGGGCTCTGAGCCAATAGCCCATGAGGCCTCACGGGCTATTGACTCAGAGGCCATGAGGGCGAGAGGAATAATTGTTTTAGTAAAATCCAACTAGTTGGTCAAAAATATCGAGAGTAAAAAAATTTTAGCTAGTTAAAGCTAGACTTTAATCCTTTTTTGACGGCAAAAAGCCCGCGCTTTTCGCTACCAGGGGGCTATAACATATAGCCTAGTAGTAGCTCAACTAATGAGAACGCAGCATTGATAATAGACCACTAGTTGGATTTTACTAATGCCTAATAACCCATCAATACAGAGGAAGAGTGTGACGTTCACGTTACCATGGTAGCAAAATTTTTGGATCACAACAATGGGGAGCTTGATTGGCAAAAAAGCGTAGTGTAGATAGCAAAACAACAACTTTGCACGTGCATCATGCTTTTTTGTACATTTCTTAGCCGTCGTAGCACGACTACGGCGTGAAACTGGCTGATTTCACGCGCCCGCTTTATAAAGTACGCAAACAAAACACAATTTTTATTTCTTTTTTACAACCTAAATAGAGTCCTTTCGGATTCAACCACAGAAAATTCAGCCAACATTTGACAAATTAATTGAAATTGAATAAGAAACAATGCAAATGCACTTAAGTGACGTTTTCGGTTTGTTGTCATCCAGAAATTTTGTTACCATGGCAACGTGACATACCGACCTCTCCTCTCTATTAATCTTGTTTCCAGGCAGCAGCCTAGCATATGAGGGTATATCTATGACAAAATTCAGTAACCTAAAAGTGAAAAGGGTTAGGTCAAATCTGAAATATACCGAGTCAAAGTTGGTAAAAAAAAAAGACCACGTTAAAAGGAAGAAATGCTAAAAAAGCCACCATCATATAGGTATCACGCTAAACGGCAACACGCAAAGAGGCATCACGCAAAGACGCAGCACGCAAAAAGGCATAACGCAAAGAGGCAACACGCAAAAAGGCAACACGCAAAGAGCTAACATGCAAAAAAGCATAACGCAAAAAGGCATCACAAAAAAGGCAATTTGCAAAAAGGGCATCACGTAAGAAGTTTACTTAGGATCCAGGCCTGGATCTTAAACAGTATCATTTAGTACATACTAGCGGTTCTTCGTGCAGCGTTATCAGTAGGGGGAAAATTATAAGGGTATATCTATGACAAAATTCAATAACGTAAAAGCGAAAAGCGTTAAGTCAAATCTGAAATATACCGAGTCAAAGTTGGTAAAAAAGAGACCACGCTAACAGGAAGAAATACTAAAAAGCCACTATCATATAGGTATCACGCAGAAAAAGGCATCACGCTAAAAGGCAACACGCAAGGAGGCATCACGCAGAGCCAACACGCAAAAAGGCATCACGCAAAGAGGCATAACGCTAAGAGGCAACACACAAAAAGGCATCACACAAATAGCCAACACGCAAAAAGGCATAACGCAAAGAGGCAACACGCAAAAGGGCATCGCAAAAAAAGGCAATTTGCAAAAAGGCATCACGTGAGAAGTTTACTTAGGATCCAGGCCTGGATCTTAAACAGGATTATTTAGTACATACTGCAAGAAAACCGAAATGGTATTCGAACAAGACATTCCATCTTGCTCACCTCGTGAGGTGCTTATTTGGTACCGTATGCGTGCCCTGATTGATATATTACAACAAGTCCAAAACGGAATTGACAGCGATTGCATTTCTTTCCGGCATATCTTTACCAAGATGGCGGACAGGTTTTAGCGGTTCTTCGTGCAGCGTTAACAGCAGTGGGAAGTTTCCGTCAATATGAGGATGATCCCACCTTACGAGGGAGTAGTAGTATGTACTAAAGATAGCAGTATGTACTAAAGATCCAGGCCTGGATCCTACGTAAACTTATTACGTGATGCCCTTTTTGCAAATTGCCCTTTTTTGCAAATTGCCTTTTTTTCGATGCCTTTTTGCGTGTTGCCTCTTTGCGTGATGTCTTTTTGCGTGTTGGCTCTTTGAGTGATGCCTTTCTGCGTGTTGGCTCTTTGAGTGATGCCTCTTTGCGTTATGCGTTTTTGCGTGTTGGCTCTTTGCGTGATAACTTTTTCCGCGTTGCCTCTTAGCGTGTTGCCTTTTTGCGTGATGCCTTTTTCTGCGTGACACCTATATGATAGTTGCCTTTTTAAGTATTTCTTCCTTTTAGCGTGCTCTTTTTTCACCAACTTTGACTCGGTATATTTCAGATTTGACTTCTCCCTTTTCACTTTTAGGTTACTGAAATTTGTCATAGATATACCCTCATACTAGCAGCCTAGCATCCCATCTGTTTATTCCCAAGTGAACTCAAAAACATTGTCTTCATCACTATGCAGAGATGAAATGGATGATTTTTTGACTAAAACTGAAAGGAAGAAATGCAAGAATATGCAAAACATATTGCTTGATGTATGTTACTCTTTGAGGAGAATCTGCAACAAAAAACATCTATTTATATCTTGAAACAGTGCCGAGATTCAGGCCAATGTTTTAAAGAAAGTCTTCAAGGAGGTAATGTTGTTAAGAATTTAGAAATAGTTTGAATGAATAACAAAACTATTGAATTCAGCTTTCATATGTTGTGAAGAATTATACAGATCTCCATCAGAGCCTGTTGTTCTTATTCTTCAATCATACTCAGCCTCATTCAATAATACTATTATCATTAACTAATTTTCACTTGTCTTTTGTTAGTTACTTAATTACAACAAGGTTGAATTTTGATCTCTGTAGTGTGACATAATACTCACCTACTACAAGAAAAAGGAATATAATGACTGCCATTCCACTAATTATACATCCTGGGACAATGAATGAATACCCCCTGTCAAGACAAAAACCTCATAATTAAGACAACAAGCTATAAGAAACAAGAAGCAAATGGTTTTGCACATTGCAAAAGGTAAAATAGTTTTGAGCTCTTACCACTGATTGCTAGCCCATATACCAGCTATTGCAGATCCCAAAATGTTGCCAACTGATGTGTGAGAATTCCATATTCCCATTATCAAGCCACGCCTGAATTGATTAAGTAGTAATAGTAATATTACAAACTTACAATTTCAATATGAAATAGGTGGTTAATAAAAAGGGTTTCACATGCAAAAAAGTGAAATTCCCTCCATAACAATGTCAACTTTGCTCTTTCTTAAAATAAGTTGTCTGATTAAGAAACACATGCTGCAGCCTGACTTAATGTCATTCACAAAATGTTGCTGTGAAAGTGTTCAGAAAACGTGAAAAAATGATGACTGGTGTATGATTTGGTCTGCCACTTGTATAAAGTGTAAGCCAAGGAACAAATAGAAAAGCAAAGAAAAAAGTTGAGCCTACCGTCCTTTTCCAAACCAATTTCCAACACATTCTACAACACTGGGCCAGCCAGAGCTCTACAGGGATAAGAAAGGAAGTATCATCACATTAGAAAACAAAGACTTCACGCCCCAGTTGTTCAAAGGCCCACCAACACTAACCTGGGGTTAAGTTTCAGTCTGGGCTTATTTTAATTTTGTTCAAAATTATTTTCTAGGATAATTTTCTCTATTCTTTTTAGAGCTTCCAATCATCAAATCGTAAACAAAATGAATTTACCTTAATTTACTTTTTAAACCTTTGTATTTGAATTCAAATTTTGCACTTACCCTGGGTTGTCTTAACCCAGCTTTGACCAACCCAGCCCAGAAGAAAAAAAGTGATGGTTATACATTCTGTTTATATGTTAACTTTATTACTGGCAATAGACTCACTATATGACATGGTAATCTTTTTTGCTCACCTGAAAAAAACCTGAAAATACCTGAAAATAAGAAATATATATATATATATATATGTTATTATTTTAAACCATTGCATTTACTAATTTACAGTAAAAATACTTGACATGCTCAGTTATCATTTACTATTTAAGAATGATTTTGGATTAGTTGGGAACACATTGCTTTAGCAGGATGAAAAAACTTTTACTAAAATTCTGCTTCGGTAGGCTTGTTCAAAATATGAAATATTGATACATTTACAGCATTTCTGACATCACAGAAATGCAAAGTGGCAGCTTACTGCATCTGGTAGAGTTCGTTTTGCCCACATAATAATAATAATTACCTATTATGTTATTGATCAGTAGTAATGAATTAAGAACAAACAGTGCAATATGCTGTTTTAACAAACAATAATCAAAATCCACGATATTATTTGGATTTTCCATACTAGTAGGTCCAATAGAAAGAAATGACAGAAACAGAAGTTAAAAAAATAATCAGCGAACCGGAGGCAGTATTAGCAAAGTATAAATGAAAGTCTTGTAAAAATAGCTGGGTATGGCATATGGTGGGTAAGACATAAGAAAAAACATCATAGGTACCTGGACAGTGACAAAATACGCAAAGTAGTGAATGTTCCACACATAACCCATCCCAAATGCAATAGTCAACAGCCCACTTAAGATCATGCCAATTGTAAGAAAATGCCTCAAATCCATGTGCTCTGCAAGGAAGCCACTACAGAGAAAAACAGTGTGCTAAAATGTTTGACACCCTCACAGGAAAAAATAACGGATTCCCATTTTTGGATATTCTAGGGTATTTAAAGAATACCCATAAAAATCCCAAATTTGGCAAAGTGAGACAAGTCCCAACCAGGAAATTCTCAACCAAGTTCCCTGATTGGGACTTGTCTCACTCTTCCAAATTTGGGATTTTTGTGGGTATTCTTTAAATACCTTAAAATATCCAAAAATGGGAATGTTATTTTTTCCTGTGCTTGTAACAAGAAATAGGGATAACTTTAAAATAATATTGACTTATAAATAAGCAAAGTACACAACAGAGGTTGGGGTGATAGTAAGTTACAGTACTGTTCAATAGAATGTTACCACCCTCTCACAAGACTTGCCTTAGGCTGAATGTAATTCCAAAAGAGTTTTGAGTATACTTATTTCTGTTAATGCAGAGAAGCCAAACAAGGTTTCGCAGATGTAAACGATACACTTTGGTAGAAAACCAGTACTTAAAAATTCACATAACTGGCAACTACTTTCATGCATCATGCAGTTTTGCAGGTAGGAAGCCAAAAGCTTCTTTCATCTAGGTCTTTGCACTGATTATTCATTGGGCTGAAAATTAAACCGGAGCATTTTTTTGGAGGGTGTGAAATTCAACTCAACAGAGGTGTTTGGGAGTTTGAGGGGAGTTTTCAAATCAGCTGGAAGAAAAAACTGAAATCCCTGATTACAGAATTCTCAGTACTTGTGGGAAGTTCAATAGTTTAGAATTCTAGAGGCAAGAGGGAATTGAGCAACCTAGAATTTCCAGTGGTAAGAGGTCTAGATGTTAGGGTATGGATATGTTACTGGTCAAATTTGCTTTAAAGTTAATTTGGATTTAACCTAGGTTGATTCTCAATTTGTGTTTTAGTGCTAGCAGACATAGGAAATTGAGGATCAACCTAGATTAAATCAAAATAAACCAGAAATCAAATTTGACCAGTAACAGGTAATTTTATGGAATCAGACAGTTCTTCAGAAAGAACATTCCAAGCTAACCTAAAAAACATGCCAACAGCATAGGAAAAAAGAAATGCCAGGTCCAGTGCTCCAAGTAGCTCATCTCCACTGTCAACAGAATCTACACAGAAAATCATAATCAAGAAAACTTAGAAAACTTATAACAAAGGTCTACCATCAGTGATTTTGTTACAAATTGCTGATAGTGAGTCCTGGGACTCATCTTATGAAAAATCATGAGTCCCAGTCCAGAACTATTGGGTCCCAGTTCAAAAACCAATGAGTCCTTACTCCTATATTAAAAGAGGTAAGACATAAAACTCTCATGAAATTAGACTATCCTGTTTAATCTGTAGGACATTATCAATAGCAAAGTAATTATTTCTGTAATACATGTACAATATAGTCACTGTACTGATATCAAATTACAGTCTTTCTGGCGAAAAATAGAAATTTCTCAGGACCAGTCTTCTGTTTTTTGTTGTTTGGAGTGATACCCAGTGGCTCTCCATTTGTCCCAGCATAAGTGCAAAACATCTTTATAACATAGCTAGAAAATTCGCCTAATCAAATTCAATAGCACGAGCGTGCTTCATATTCCTATTGAGCACGCTGATGACGTCAATAAACTATTCGTAATTCCTCGAGTTGTTGTGAGCTTAGCAATCCTGAATCTCCTGAGTGCATCCATAACTCAGCAATGGACAATGACGCGTTTACCATGTGTTTTATAAGGAAATTTGAGAGGAAACGTTTGAATTTGTTAACCGATAGTAGTGAAAAGAGGTGAGTGTTGTTGTTGTTGTGATCTCCGCGAGCTGTGCGGGCTATGGCGTGAGATCATTCTTTGCAAAGTTGTTTTCTCTCAATGGCAATTTTTCGGTAAATTAATAGTTTTCCGGCACCTAAATATGGATTTTACAATCATTTTAGAGTACACTTTCTCTCAGTTTCAGGATAAAAACACAAGATTAACTGTGAGGAAAAAAAATATATAGTCACGTAAACATTGACGCGTACTGCTTTGAGCGCGCCCAACAATAATAAAATTTTAAGTTAACTGTTGCATTGACCGCTTTGATAATGTTATAAAACAATTAGTTCATGCTGCAGCTGTGCGTATGTCGAGATATTGAGCACTTGGGAAGTTTGGAGAGCACTCAAGAGGCTAGAGTTGCACTCGGCTGCGCCTCGTGCAACTCTTACGCCTCTTTCGTGCTCTCCAAACTTCCCGCGTGCTCAATATCTCGACATACGCACGCTGACGCATGAACTAATTGTTAATTGGGTGGCATTTTCTAATTTTCACATTAACGTTAACAAGCCCTTGAAGCTTAGAATCAGAAGAAAGCTTTGCGTACTACAAACCACTTTCGGCTATCGTGGGTCAGCCAAGTGCTTTGCATCACTGAAAATTGTATGGGTTGTAAGTTAAATAAGTTGTCATGACAAACATCATGAGTAACCACTACATCAGGTAAATAAACATGGTCGCTGGAAATATTTCTAACTATTCGTTCAGAAATTGTTAACACCCGTTCAATTTAATTGGGACTCGTTCAATATAATTGGGACTAATTGCTGTTAGCTGTTATTGCCTGTTATCAGCCATTAGAGCCAATCAGGATCAAGATTATCTTAGGCTAAGAGCTAGTCTAATGTTATCAGATAACAAACCCATTAGATCCAATGGCAAGCTTGTTAGTGAATAACGGGATAACAGCTAATAACAGCTAATAATACTTCACCCATTATACCCAATCACAAGTTTGTTAGAGAATAACGGGATAATATGCTACATGCCACAAGTGTGAATTTGACCCGTGAGGTAAAAGTCTATTTCATGACAAGTCAGTGCATCATTCTCGAGTACATACTGGAAGGCTGCTCGCATATATGCACATTTGATCCATTAGCTGCCGTGAACTCATCTAAAACTCTTTTTGGTTTATTTATCATGTTTTTGAAAAACGTCAAAATTTTACCGTTTTCAAATAACCGATAGGCTTTTTAACCCAGCACCTACGAAACAGTGGAATGTTCAAGAATAGAACAACAAAATAAGAAAATTACTTTATGATCTTTGAAGAAGCGTAGCTCATAACAAGCATGCAACCATCCAACGATCTCTCGATAATAGGTCAGTGATACAATAGTTGTGAATAGGAAACAGAACAAATCAACACTGCCCAGAGGAAGTTTATCAGTTATCAAGTGACAATTGCTGACATTCCAGCCCATTTCTGCACGCAAATTTCTTAGACAGTACACTAACACATTTATTTTCTTAAGTTAAAACGATCTTTACACTTCCCTTTATTTCACCTTGATTTAACGATGAAATCTGTTTAGAATGAAAAAAAAGGCAAACTTGACGTCACCTAAGGAAAAACTGCCGTTGCCGTTTTTCATTTTGCACTAAGCATCACTTTTTAAAGACATATTTATACGTAAAATGTATTAGCTTTTATTGAAAGGCCAGAAAGGTTTTACTCTGACACGTTTTGAGAAACCTTTTGTTTGACCATTATTCGGCGATCGATCAGATTTAAAGGGCACATTTTTACGCGCCCTAAAAAGTTGTTAGAAGAAAGTAGCGAGTATAAGTTATTTAGTCATACGGCGGCGGGACTTGACGGAACGCAAAGAGAGCGTTACAATCTAATGGCATACGAGCGACTGCAGGCATCTCATGACATGTCGACTTTGAGATAACTATGAACGGCTATGAATTCTTTCCATGTGCGAGAAAACAAAAAGTATGCAGACAGGACAAAAGCGGGAATATGTTATGGCAATAATGGCCGATAATCAAGGCACCATCAATTGTGATGAATGGTGAACAAATCTACTCTTTTTGCTGAACATTTTAAACGGTATTACAAAACAAACGCACTCTCTATTTGAGTCATGTTTGTCACAAAACCCTTTCATTCCCATTCATATTAAACAATTACTTTCGTTATCCGTTTTGGCGCCAAAGTCGGTACCTTTGCGCCAACTTTAATTCTCGTCACTTCTACTGGTGTAAAATCGATGTAAGGTGCAGTAGAAAACTCAAAGTTTCTTACGAAAAGTTCTCTTAAGAATCAACATATTATAATGCCCCCCCAAAATAATATAAAACGCTTACCTCAGGTGTTACTTCATTTTCATCTGGAAGAATATATCACAAAAAGTATTATGATGTGTATGTATCCTTTCGCGTCCAGCAATGGCCTTTTTTCTCGTCTCTCTTAATTCCGGAAGTGAGTTTCGTTTACGACACCTTTCGGAAGTAAAAATTTCGAGGACTACGCTTTCTGCTCTCATTTTTGAACTTGCCCCAGAGCAAAAGATTTCCCTAGGAATTCTCCATGTTCACATGAAAGGAGGGCTTATGTGGGAGAGTGGGTACGCACACAATAGCCCTTTCTGCTCTCGTTAACTTTAACAACCGGCTAATCAACATTTTCTGACTGTACTCTCTTCACTATTTGATATTCCCGTATTCTTGCATTTAATCAATTTTGTATATACATTGTTTTATTCAAGTAAGCATGATTTAAAGTATACTACATATTATTTTAGACTTTATTTTTCCGAGCATGGAATTTGCTGACAATAAGAAAACCGTGACTCAGGCTTGAAATGTCAAGCGGACAACATTTTTCGGCTTATCTCTGTTCTCCCCCAATCGCGAATTTTAACAACTTTTCTTATCAAATGTTTTATTCGCGTGAAATATGCTACAATAGATCACATTGATTAAAACGTGTAGTCATTAAGCATTCTAATGGAAGTAAAACCGTGACTTATCGTGAATCAGTGTGTAAATTAATATAGGTACAAAAATCATTGTACATAATTGTTCTACTGATCCACTTTGCGATTTTAGCACTTTAAAATTTTCTAAAAACTTGCAACAAAAATTATTGTCAGATTGCCATACTCACTAACAAAAGAAAAAACACTTCAATAAACCAAGGGTAAAAATTGAAGCGCCAACATATTTTACCGAGTCTTTCAAATAATGCCATGCCGGGCTAACAAAATCATAAATCGGAGGTACAGCTCTCTCGGGTTACAACCACGATAAATCTCGACAATCCTTTATTAATGGATAAATAAATCTAGAAATAAGTGTGCATGCTTGACTTTAACTATGGTAAAGAACATTTCATACGTATTCGGGCTGGACAGATTCAGCCACTTACAACACCGGCTCATTTTTAATCGGCCCTATGCGTCTTCTTCAGTTCCGCAACATGCACACAGAAAACGTCAAAAATACTCCAAATACAGGGAATAGATAAAAATATTTGCCACAAAAAGCGCCAAATTTACTTTTTATTGATGTCAAGTTTTTCACTTGCACACTCTTACTATCGTCAATGACCTCTACATTGCGACAGAATATGAATTCTGGCGCTACTTTATCCCAGTCCTTTTTTTGAGGCCACTGAAAAATTCCGTTTCTCTCTGTCAGAAAATGTTCAGCAAAAAGAGTAGATTTGTTCACCATTCATCACAATTGATGGTGCCTTGATTATCGGCCATTATCGTCATAACATATTCCCGCTTTGGTCCTGTCTGCATACTTTTTGTTTTCTCGCACATGGAAAGAATTCAAAGCCGTTCATAGTTATCTCAAAGTCGACATGTCATGAGATGCCTGCAGTCGCTCGTATGCCATTAGATTGTAACGCTCTCTTTGCGTTCCGTTAAGTCCCGCCGCCGTATGACTAAATAACTTATACTCGCTAATTTCTTCTAACAACTTTTTAGGGCGCGTAAAAATGTGCCCTTTAAATCTGATCGATCGCCGAATAATGGTCAAACAAAAGGTTTCTCAAAACGTGTCAGAGTAAAACCTTTCTGGCCTTTCAATAAAAGTTAATACATTTTACGTATAAATATGTCTTTAAAAAGTGATGCTTAGTGCAAAATGAAAAACGTAAACGGCAGTTTTTCCTTAGGTGAAGTCAAGTTTGCCTTTCTTTTCATTCTAAACAGATTTCATCGTTAAATCAAGGTGAAATAAAGGGAAGTGTAAAGATCGTTTTAACTTAAGAAAATAAATGTGTTAGCGTACTGTCTAATTAAGAAATTTGCGTGCAGAAATGGGCTGGAATGTCAGCAATTGTCACTTGATAACTGATAAACTTCCTCTGGGCAGTGTTGATTTGTTCTGTTTCCTATTCACAACTATTGTATCACTGACCTATTATCGAGAGATCGTTGGATAGTTGCATGCTTGTTATGAGCTACGCTTCTTCAAAGATCATAAAGTAATTTTCTGATTTTCTTGTTCTATTCTTGAACATTCCACTGTTTCGTAGGTGCTGGGTTAAAAAGCCTATCGGTTATTTGAAAACGGTAAAATTTTGACGTTTTTCAAAAACATGATAAATAAACCAAAAAGAGTTTTAGATGAGTTCACGGCAGCTAATGGATCAAATGTGCATATATGCGTGCAGCCTTCCAGTGTGTTCTCGAGAATGATGCACTGACTTGTCATGAAATAGATTTTTACCTCACGGGTCAAATTCACACTTGTGGAATGTAGCATATTATCCCGTTATTCTCTAACAAACTTGTGATTGGGTATAATGGGTGAAGTATTATTACCTGTTATCAGCTGTTATCCCGTTATTCACTAACAAGCTTGCCATTGGATCTAATGGGTTTGTTATCTGATAACATTAGACTAGCTCCTAGCCAAAGTCACCATGTCATGAGATGCCAGCAGTCGCTCGTATGCCATTAGATTGTAACGCTCTCTTTGCGTTCCGTCAAGTCCCGCCGCCGTATGACTAAATAACTTATACTCGCTACTTTCTTCTAACAACTTTTTAGGGCGCGTAAAAATGTGCCCTTTAAATCTGATCGATCGCCGAATAATGGTCAAACAAAAGGTTTCTCAAAACGTGTCAGAGTAAAACCTTTCTGGCCTTTCAAAATTTTCCTGTATAAAAGTCAATACATTTTACGTACAAATATGTCTTTAAAAAGTGATGCTTCGTGCAAAATGAAAAACGGAAACGGCTGTTTTTCCTTTGGTGACATCAAGTTTGCCTTTCTTTTTAGGGAGCGCGTCCAAATATCGGTAGGGAACCCGATCATGGGAAACGGACCCGATTAATTTTCCGATTGTTCGGAATCGGTACCGATCTGTAGGCACCAGTTGCCGTTTCCGATTACGTTAAAAACTTTGCCGATTTATATATAAAATGAAGCGTGTCACGAAAACAAAAGAGTCGTTTCACTCCAAAGTAATTTGTATCGACTGTACCTTTTTCCTACTCCATAACAAATAACAAAAGTGTGTGTTCCATGTTGTGTTTCTAGTTTGTTGATTTGATGCGTGCCTACACGTGATTTTCGACGTTTTGCAGAGGTATTTCCTTCAGTCGATCGCAGACACCACGCTGCTCCATAAAATGTATTCTATGAAAGTTAAAAGGAGTTAAATATTACGACGCAAGACACCACTGTTCTTCGTTGATACATAGCAAACAAAACACCATACTGAGTAGTGTGTTCTTTACTCGATACTTTCTAACAATGCAATCCAAAAACACAACCAGAACTAACTTTCTCGAAACACAACTGGATGCATAGACTTGTTACAAGTAGACCTCAACGGGTTTCCTAGCGAGCGGAGTGAGAGCAAACCCATGGATAATATAAAACCACGGGATAAACTTTTACGAAAATTTGCGACTCTCATTCAACGATCCTAAACGCAAGGTGCAATGCGATCTGCGGCAAAAAATACCGACCAATTAGATTGCGGCCTAAGATTGTCTCCAGGGAATTAGCAAAAAGAACTGAAAGATTCCTACACTCGTGAGTCACGGAAAACACGGAACGAAGTTTCATACAAAGAGAGGATGGCTTAGCGACTTAGCTGTTCTGTGAGCTTGAGGATGGTGCCACGTGAAATTGCTTTCCATTCTCAGCGCTTACGAAAATTTGCACTTGACTCAAGGTGGCTGACTTTTTGACAAAAAGCAGAACCTTTTTTACCGGAGTGTTCAACTACAGGTAAAGCAAACTGTGCATACATCCGATAAGTTTGACTCAATTTAATAGCGGAAAGAGAATCGAGAAAGAGAAAACCAGTTGAGCGCCTCCATCAGTCACGTTTTTTAGTTCATATGCAACCAATAAACAACTTGCAGCCTGATTCTCAGACGATGTCCTCTTCTCTCCTGTGGCAATTTAAGCAGCCGCGAACACAACATGGTAACAACATTTGCATTTTGGTCGTGGATGTTCTGACTTCTTTGTATTTTTTTCGCTTAAAGTCCTAAACTGGTTATTCCTTTAAAGATTTCTTTCATCATGCGATTTGGGTTCCGGTTAGCACGGGCCCAAGCTATTTTAAAATTATCATTTTGAGATCGTACACTTGCAATGTACATTGCGCCGTCTTTCACTCAAATGATGCTCTTCAGCGTTGTTGAATGACCTGCTGTTTCTTCTCGTGCTCATTTTGATACACAAATTTAATATTTCCTGCTCATACTCTGTCATAGGTAAATACAAACAAATGTTCGAAACTGTGGCGTTAAATTTCGGTTCAAACAAGACACATTTATAAGAAAGATAATGTTAATAATAAGAAGAAACACTTTATCTGCTGGTCTACAACATTTAAATTGGAAATTTAACGTGTTTGTGCATCGAGAACCAACATTCACCTTTTGCTTTTGTGACGGGTTATTTGAGCTGCCAGATATTTTTAATGACCTTTGTTAATTGGCCAGATAAAGACTTGAGACCCCTTGCCGATTCCGACATTCAACAGAATCGGAAAAAATCGGTGCCCAATTGATTGGCATCGGTGTGACCCGATGCCAATATTTGGACGCGTTCCCTTATTCTAAACAGATTTCGTCGTTAAATCAAAGTGAAATAAAGGGAAGTGTAAAGATCGTTTTAACTTAAGAAAATAAATGTGTTAGTGTACTGTCTAAGAAATTTGCGTGCAGAAATGGGCTGGAATGTCAGCAATTGTCACTTGATAACTGATAAACTTCCTCTGGGCAGTGTTGATTTGTTCTGTTTCCTATTCACAACTATTGTATCACTGACCTATTATCGAGAGATCTTTGGATAGTTGCATGCTTGTTATGAGCTACGCTTCTTCAAAGGTCATAAAGTAATTTTCTGGTTTTCTTGTTCTATTCTTGAACATTCCACTGTTTCGTAGGTGCTGGGTTAAAAAGCCTATCGGTTATTTGAAAACGGTAAAATTTTGACGTTTTTCAAAAACATGATAAATAAACCAAAAAGAGTTTTAGATGAGTTCACGGCAGCTAATGGATCAAATGTGCATATATGCGTGCAGCCTTCCAGTATGTTCTCGAGAATGATGCACTGACTTGTCATGAAATAGATTTTTACCTCACGGGTCAAATTCACACTTGTGGAATGTAGCATATTATCCCGTTAATTCTCTAACAAACTTGTGATTGGGTATAATGGGTGAAGTATTATTAGCTGTTATTAGCTGTTATCCCGTTATTCACTAACAAGCTTGCCATTGAATCTAATGGGTTTGTTATCTGATAACATTAGACTAGCTCTTAGCCTAAGATAATCTTGATCCTGATTGGCTCTAATGGCTGATAACAGGCAATAACAGCTAACAGCAATTAGTCCCAATTATATTGAACGAGTCCCAATTAAATTGAACGGGTGTTTGTTAAAACATGCGAAAAGGCGCATTTCTGATGGAGATGAAACCTTTAAGTCCTTGCAATTTTTAACATTTACTTAAAACTCTTTCCTATCAATAACCACCAGAAAAAAGTGGTCACGATCATTTTGGTGTTTTTGGTAAGTGGTCACACATGGATTCTTGACCCCAGTATACAGCTGAACCTTGATTATCTGGACTCTTTGGGACTTGGGTAAATAGTCTAGATAACTGAAAGTATGGATATTAATGGGAAAATAATGCAATCATATACTGTCAGGAAATATAAAAAAAACATAATTTAATTGTGAAGAAGCTCTCTCTTGAGTTTATGTAGGGACTGTAAGTATTAATGTATTTTCATTTCTTTACTCATCTCGATGCTGTCAGTGAATTTCTGGATCTCCTCTTTTTTTGCATATATCTGAGATCTGCTGCTAGCTGATTTTTAAACTTGAGTGCTAAATTTGAAATAATTGTTTGCTTATCCTTCATTGAGAGGGGGCGCCACACAGCTCTTTACAAGGCCTTACAGTATTGGCTGTGAAAACAATAGACATTGAAATATAAAAATGACCCTATTCTTAAAATAATGGAGCTGTGTGTTATGGAGAACCAATGAAATTTAAGGTTTTTAGGAGCTGCGTACTAACTGATTGAGAGAACAGACTGCTTTAGTTGCATAGACATGGCTGTGATTTGAGTTTACGATCACTTGGTTTTTGTGTTACACAAACAAAACGGAATCAAGCATGACATTCTCTTGGCAGTAACATAATAATATAAGTGGCCTATTTATGCAAATTTACACTTAACAGACAACCCTTGGGAAATGGATCTGATAGATGTTAATTTGAGAAAAAAGACTCTTTTCAGCAGCCATATTATTACAGTTGACTCTCGATAACTCGAACCTTCAAGGGAAATCAAAAACAGTTTGAGTTATCGGGAGTTTGAACAAGAAGTACGGAAATGGAGTGCAAGTATTGTACACTTCCCTTACAGGGTAGCAAGGGATACACAGTGGAACCTCTATTATTTGGACTCATTGGGACTTGAGTAAATAGTCTGGATAATTGAGAGTCCACATAATCGAAAATATGAATATTAATGAGACAATAAAGTGAAAATAGAGAATAAAGAAAACAAAAGTTAATTGTGAATTAGCTCCACTTGCATTTATATACGGTCTGTTTGTTATATATTTACAAATAAAAAAGGTACAGTTTCAAGTGTTCACGCATTTACAGCACTCTAAAATGTTCAAGCATACTAGTTTGTTTTAATGAATTACGTGATTGCATAGCAGTCCATCATTCGTCGAAGCTGAATTACTTGGAAAGGGTCAATCTTGCTTTATCCAGCTGCTCATCATTTGCAACCGTAAGGGACTTTCGTTTCAACCCTTCCCTAGTCTCGATGCTATCGGTGAATTTCAGGACCTTCTCTTTGTTTTTGCATATATCTGAGATCAGCTGCTTGCTGATTTTTAACTCAAGTGCTAAATTTGTTCCTTTTTCTCCCTTCTTCAGACATGAAATAATCATTTGCTTATCCTTTATCAAGAGATTAGACTGCTGTCATTTCATAGATGTGGCTGTGATTTGAGTTTACCATCGATTGGTCTTGTATTTATGTAACCCACATGAAATCAAGCATGAAATTTTCTTAGCAACATAACAATTCAGCCAATCGAAATTCAGCTGAATACCGGCGTGATAACCAACTTGGGATGTTGGAAGAACACGAGAAAAGCTTGTACTACAAGCTTTTTGAGTGTTCTCCCAACATCCCAAGTGGGTTATCATGCTGGTAAACCCATAGAAAGTGTGGTCTATAGCTCTTATAAGATAACTTAAAAGCATGTTTCAGTTTTCTATGAGTTTACCGGTGCAATAAATCATAGGTTTTTAACCAATCAGATATCGGGCACCAAATGTATTTTTATTATTTAGAGTGGTTATTTGTATATAACCAAAACAATGTTGGTTATTTACAAATAACCACATTACAGTTTTATTATTTCAAAAAACCAAAATATAAAATTGGTTATTTACAAATAATCAAAACTGAAATTTGGTTATTTAGCAAATAACCAAAAATTAAAAAGTGGTTATTTCAAAATAACCAAATGCGAGATTGGTTATTTATTAAATAACCAAAATGCGAAATTGGTTATTAATGCAAAATTGGTTATTTATTAAATAACCAAAACGCGAATAAATAACCAAATGCGAGATTGGTTATTTCTTAAATAACTAAAATGTGAGATTGGTTATTTATTAAATAACCAAAATGCGAGATTGCTTATTAATGCAAAATTGGTTATTTATCAAATAACCAAAATGCGAAATTGGTTATTTATTAAATAACCAAAATGCGAGATTGCTTATTAATGCAAAATTGGTTATTTATCAAATAACCAAAATGCAAAATTGGTTAAGGCATTTATTAAATAACCAAAATGCAGGCAAAATGGAAAATTGGTTATTTATAATCAAACTGGAGAGTTGGTTACTTAGTAAATAAAACATGGATGATTAAAAATCCAAAACTGTGTAAACATGTTTATTAATACAGAAATGGTTATTTACCTAATTTGGTCTTAGCAAGTGGCCATGTGGCCCATTTTCCCGCTCAGTTCCCATAACGACTTGCAGACTTGTATTTCCAACATGGCTTCTTCCAAAAACATAGCGCGGTTAAATGCAGAAATGGCTCCGAGCTGCTTTGAAGTTAGCTACTGACCGATCCAAATCTGATACATAGCACTACAGACTGTTCACCCTTCACAGTCCCTATTTTTCCGTAAGATCGTCAATATCGAGCACTTTGCATTACGGGCAGCCATCTTGGATGAGTGTCAAAACCACTTAGGAGGTGGGGGGCGGTTTGGGAGGAAGCGAGAAAAATAGTCCCTGAGTAGTTTTGAGGCTCATCCAAGATGGCTGCCCGTAACGCAAAGCGTATTGCAACAGGATTTTCTAATCATCCTCATATTGTGGAATTCTGTAGGTACTTTTGATCATTGGTCAAGCCAATCTTTGCCCAAAGAGATCTCAGGAGTAGGAAAGTAGCATTTTCCTGTGTATTAATTTACCGAAAATGTCCCGCAGAAAACGCTGGAATAGGATTTCCTAGCCCCTTAATTTACAAATTTTTCGGAGCAGTATGCCCCTAGATCCCACTAGGTTGGGTCGCCTTTCGCACTACAACTTTCCTCCCCACTTGCGTGCGAAAGGTTTATTAGAAGATACATCATTATGTGAGCTCTAAAGTGGAACGGATTATGATTGGAATTAAGATAACTCGAAAGAACAGACGGAGCCAACCTTAATTCTCCAGTCAGCAAATGATGTGACCAATAAAATTGTAAAAGAAATTGAAAAGAGAGACACTGACTTTATTTGGTATTTCATTCAGTTTTTAGCAAGTACAGAATTGAATCCAGGTATCAAAAGATTTTCATGGGATCAGGGATCAGAATTTGCAACAATTTTGGATCGGGTATCAAGATTTTATGGCCAAAATGTGAGATCAGTCGGGAAAATATATACCTCGTTACATTGTAAGACCCTGTTGTATAACAAAACAATGTAAAACACGATACGTTTCATGGAAATGCAAAATTATTTTTGAATATGTGTAATGTCTGAAGATTAAAGGACAAGGGAACAAATTAGTCAGAAATGAATAATGTGACAGCACGACAATTCATTGGATAATCTCTGGACTATCATGAAAACTAGCTGAAGTAGATGATGGTTAATGAAGACTAATGGTGGTACTCTAATTAAATCTCTGAGCACTACTTTCCTAGGTGTAGGCGTATGACAGTAAAAGAAGGCTAATAAATATAGGTGACCCTGGATAAAGGCTAATGGGGATAGATGAAGGTGAATGAAGGCTAATGAAGGAAGATGACAGTAGATGAAGATGACAGAAGGTAAATGAAGACCTGTGTAGGTAGATGAATATAAATGATGAAGGATGAGTGTGAATGAAGGTAAATTAATTAGAATGAAGGTGAATTAAAATAAATGAAGGTGAATGAAGATTAATGAAAGCGAATGAAGGTGTACGGAAGAAAATGAAAGTAAATGAAGGAAAATGAGGGTGGAAGAAGGTAAATGAAAGAGAAAAGAGGAAAGTGAAAGAAGTGGAAGAAGCCATGTTGGAAATAGAAGTCTGCAAGTCATTATGGGAAATGAGCAGGAAAATGGGCCACGTGGCCACTTGCTAAGACCAAATTAGGTAAATAACCATTTCTGTATTAAATAACCATTTTTGCACATTTTTGGATTTTTAATCATCCAGGTTTGTTTATTTACTACTGGTAAATAACAAATTGTGCAGTTTGATTATAAATAACCAATTTTCCATTTTGCCTGCATTTTGGTTATTTAATAAATAACCAATTTCACATTTTGGTTATTCAATAAATAACCAATTTCGCATTTTGGTTATTTAAATAACCAATCTTGCATTTTAGTTACTTAATAAATAACCAATCTCACATTTTGGTTATTCAAAAAATAACCAATCTCGCATCTGGTTATTTAGAAATAACCACTTTTTAATTTTTGGTTATTTTACAAAATAACTAAATTTCAGTTTTGGTTACTGATTTGTAAATAACCAATTTTATATTTTGGTTATTTAGAAATAATAAAACTGTAATGTGGTTATTTGGAAATAACCAACATTGTTTTGGTTATATACAAACAACCACTCTAAATAATAAAAATACATTTGGCACCCCATAATCAGAATGCACATACTATATTAGTTATTTTATAAACCAGAATAATTGTTCATCTTATGCCGCTCGCACTTTTTCAAAGCAAAACAGTGATCTAAACACAGATTTGAGAGGATTAATGAACTTTTAATCATTTCAATTTTTCAAGGTCACATCTTACAAATATTCAAGTCCGGATAATCAAAAAGTCCAGATAATTAAGGTTCGACTGTTATGATATTTTGAAAAAGAAATTAAGCAACAAAGCTTGATTAATCAGTACAGTGCTACACATTGTATTTGAATTGGACTGACAAAAAAGTAAGAAGCTCAAAGACAAGGTTGAGAGAAATTCACTGTTTTGGACTGCAGTTCACTGCATTGCTTTCAACTTGTCATGCACCTAAAACATGGTTCGAGCTATCAAGGGTAAAATTGTATAGAAATGATCTGAAGGGAAACAAAAATTACTTCGAGT
Organism: Porites cylindrica; assembly: GCA_964035525.1. NCBI lineage: Eukaryota > Metazoa > Cnidaria > Anthozoa > Scleractinia > Poritidae > Porites > Porites cylindrica. The sequence continues at coordinate 25,749,634 of OZ037783.1, forward strand.
TAGCGGGAGGTTCAAGTTATCAAGGGTTTGAGTTACCAAGGGTAAAATTACAGTGAATTTATGAAGAAAATCCAGGGAAAATCTATTTTGGTTCAAGTTAGCGACAATTGTACATGTAACTCGAAAAAGTAATTCTATGAATTATTGAAATTACTTGTTCATAGGGGTATCAGGTTTTCGTAATAATCAAGACTTTTAGCATCTGGTTTTTCATGGTGTAATAACCAACTACGAGTTAGTTCAAACACACACTACTTTAATACAGACAAGGCATCTAGTTACAAGTCATGTGACTAACATGTGACACAGTCAAAGTCACGCCAGACTGTAATGCACAACTACATCATTACACATGGAAACCGCAAACTGCAGTTTGCAGTTACTTCACAGTTTCATGTTGCCGGGATTTCAAATTTTAGCAGGGCATTCATTGTTTAGTGCTGCCATGTTGTTTTTTATCAAGTTGAAGTGCATCACTTTTATCGCCAAAAAAATGAAAAATACTATTAATTTGAGTTTAAAAATCTAACAAGACACTCTTAAAGTGTTAACTCCAAGTTGCTTGGAGATTAGTTAAGAAATGAGGAGGAGATAAATTCTTAAGGAGCCAGTGTGCAGGCATAGGTTACACAGTAACGACTGACTACCTTATGGCACATAGAATAGCCAGACTAAACAGATCAAAGTTCAATTGTTACAGCTTATAAATCTAATGTGAAAATTTCCAATGATGTCTAGGCAATAATGCTGTAATTTCAAGCAATACTCCACAATCAAAGGCATTGAATACCACCAGGCTAAGATTGAGACCTTGCAAATCTATGACATCAAGGAAGCATCAATGAAAACGTCAGCATGCAAAATAGATACACATTTCCAAACTAGAGAACTTCAAAAATAAATAGACTAGTTCAATTTGTAGACAAGTAGTTTCCATTTGCTGAGAAGCAGAGTGCGCAACAGTCAAGTACAAAGCTACCCTTATAAACACATCCAAGACACATACATATCAATGTCAGACGAGTAGTTGAAGTTGCTTCTAGTAGTTGAAGGTTAAATCATTGATATCTCAAGTATTTATAAAGTGTAAAGCAACTACAAGCCAGTACGTGATCAACTACATGCTTCACCTCAATCATCACCGAAAATAAACCACAAGCTCGACACAAGTCTCATTTGCATACAATGAAAGTCGTCACGATTCTTATAACCAGTTTCCACAGTCTCTGCAAGGAACAACTGGGAGCCCGACCTCCCTTTTGTGTCCTAAATACAAAGAAGAAAAACGGCTTGCAGATTATGACTCTCATTGCTAGGCAAGGTTTGCGGGTTTTCTCATGGAAAACCTGATGCTAAAGGTCTCTAATAACTCATTATTATTTCTACATATTATAGACTGGCAGTAGTCCCTGAGGATTGTTGCATGGACAAGAAGGTTTCATGCAAGGGAGAAAGGCAAACGCATGAGGGAAGGGATGAAAAAGAGAATAAGGGATTGTAATCTCTTTGGTAGCCAATACATTCAAATTCTCCACAGCGCCAACATCGGAAAATTGGAATAACTCATAAACGATGAAGTGCTCAGCTGTCAACATACCGTTATGCAAGTTTTACCAATAAAAATTATTCTAATAGCTAATCACCCCAGGTCAAATCCTTACAGACCACAAGATGATCACATGATGGGTCATGCCATCTCTCGAAGTGTGTGTGATTCATAGTGCCATTCTAAAAACAACTTTCCTAGAAAATATTTAATATCTTGAGTTTAATATGGAGATTGTAACTTCGAGCTCATTCTTAAAAGAAAAAATTCTTTACTAATTTTACCATAAAAAAAAAACTTGTTTAGTACGGCGATGAAAGAAAGATTTGTGATCACAAGCCAAGTATCAAAACTGTACAGTGAGAAAAAATTTAGTAGCCAAAAAGCTGTAAAGTTGTGATGCAAGTGCCCAGCACAGATGTTTAGCAAAAAAGCTAAAGATTTCCTTTCATCAGAGCACAATAGTACATGTAAGTCACAGGCTACTGCGAGCTGCTAAAGCACAACTCTGTATTCATTCAAACTGGAACTTGTGACTTTGATATAAAACAATAACAACTATCTTCTCTAATTGTGACCTTCTTTGGGAAAACGTACACTAACGATATTTCGTTAAACGGTTAGACCGTTTGCTGTCCGTTAGTCATCCGTTAGATGATTCAATGAAAATCGTTAGAGGCGTTAGGCAATTCGTTAGCAACTCATCCGTAGCCGTTAGAGCGTTAGTTGTATCCGTTAGAGGTGTTAGTCAATTCGTTAGCAACTCATGTATATCCGTTAGAGCGTTAGTTGTATCCGTTAGAGCGTTAGTCCAGGAAACTAAAGCGTTAACTGACGATTCTATTGCTTTGCTGATCAAGGCCGCTGCCTTATGGGCGCCCTGTCGTCAGAGGTTTCTACGATTAATTTTATTCGCCCGCGGGCGACCGAAATTATAAACAAGGAGCCCGCATCGGGCACCTGAAACTAGTGATTCTTGCCAAACCCATTTCCCAACGTCCGTCCGAACGACACAATTCCCTACCCGTTCTACGCTTTTGAAACGAAAAATTAATATCAAAATGCTTGGTCGTCGGCCAGAGGAGGATCGAATAGTATCCCATGATGCATTTTTCCAGAAGCATCACGCAATATCGCAGTCATAGCAGATTCCATCTTGAAATAAGGTCGTTTTCTCGTCGGCTTTTTTCTCACTTGATTTCCAGTAAAAGTAAAAAAATTACATTATTTCGTTATTTGACATGATTTTTCCGATTTGCAATGGCTTAAGAGCGAAGTTTCCACTTAGAAACATTTATTTTCACGGTTTCAATTAGTCTTCCCATCACAAAGTGTTCAGTGACCCACAACCAGGTCATGAATATTCAAGGTTTTTTTGGAATATATGTTGAAATCTTACGAATGTGGACCTCACGCCAGCAAAATGAAGTCCTGAATATTGTACAGGCCAAGAAGTACCCAGAAGTACCCACATTTTGAAGACTTTTTTGTCGACCAAAGATGGCTGAATTTTCGAATCTTTTATCACATTTCAACGCCATGTGTCATAATATATGTGTAAAGCCTGATGACACGAGGAGCCGCAAGGAGTAAAATTTCTGTCCCGTAATTTAATCAGTTAAATCATCAAAGTTGACAGGTCTTTCTGATGATCAAAGCGACCGTTCGGTTTACCATTTACACCTTCAGTGCGAAGACTGTCACGGGAACATTAACACCTTCAGGATAATTGCTTGCCATAACAGTGGTAGGTCGCGCGAGTCTGGTCGGTTTGAGTCTATCTTTTTGTCGAGGGTCGAGGGTCGAGGGCGAGGGTTCCATGTCGAGGGTCGAGGGTAACCTTTTTTTTTCCAAAATTTTTTTTTTTGGATAAGGTAATAATCGATGCATTAAAAAAAATAAGAAGAATTTTAAAAAAAATGGCGCGTGAACATCTTGTAGTTGTTGGGTGGGGGGGGTGGGGTGGGGGGGGGGGGGGGGTTCGGGTTGGACTAGAGAAAAGCTCCGAGACATCTCAATTTGTTTTCGAAGAATTACATTTATAACACCCCGGAAACTCATACCAGAACACGTTTCTTGAAAACAATGATTTTTGCCGTAAAACAAGAATGAGTGCGTTGAATTATGAATTTCTGGTCCAACCAACAAGAATGGAAGGAAAAAACTCTTATTGTGTTGTAAAATGTGTCATAACATGTGTCATAAACGAACAATGCAATCGTTGTGTGTTTCCACTTTTGTTACTTTTGTCCGTCGTAGAGGTGTTGAGAGACAACAGAAAGAAACTCTCTTCTTATCCGAAGACGAAGAAATTAGAAAAGTTCTCGAGGGAAGTGGGGGCCTCGAGTTGGAAAATTTTTTTCTTTTCGGCTACCATTTTCTACCACTAGATCCCGTAATTGAAATAACAATAGTTTTTGAAACATGACAAACTGACGAGATTTAGGACTGTATATCCTCCAGTGATGGCTGACCTGAGATTACTGGCCTCCCTCAAATAATACCCCCTCCCCCCCCAACTTAAGGGAAATTAATATGAAACACCATGGAAAAAAATCTAGCTAGAATCGCTTCATAAATTCAAATCAAGATGTAACACTGTACCCGCTAGATGTTGTTATCGAGTCCCACTGAATAGCCATGTAAGGCAGATTCTTGGTGTTTGGGCCAGAAATTCATAATTCAAAGTACGCATTCTTGTTTTACGACATTTTAATTTTTTTTACGACACTTTTTTTTGGAATCAGTGTTTTCAAGTAACGTGTTCTGTTCGTGGCATTGGTTTCCGGGGTGTTATAAATGTACTTCGAAAACAACTAGCAGGTGTTCACGCGCCATTTGTTTTTTAAATTCTTCTTATTTGTTTTAATGACATTGATTGCATCGATTATTACCTTTTCCAAAAAGAAAAATTGGGGAAAAAAAATGTTACTCTCAACATGGTACCCTCGCGTGGACATATCCACACATATTAGCTCTACTTGTTGGGTTGGGAGGGGAGGGGGGGGGGGGCAGAACATGTTACTTGATAACGGGAATTTCAAAATAACCAATAAAGGACATGCGGCTAACCTAACCAGTTTTTGGCTAGGCGGACCGACCCATCTTCATGAGATGGAGGCGATGAAAAACGAAACATATTATTTTATTGAAAGTTCGCATAATCGGTCTGCTTCGATCTGATCGCTGTTCGTGAATAAAAGCTCCCCTTTTCGTGCAAAATAGGAAATAATCGCTGAAGCCGTTGTGCTGAAAGTTTTTGTGCAGACACCTCTGATTTCTGTTTGAAATAAAGATGTGTACAAAATTAGTTTCGCCACATGACTTCCTATTGTCCCAGTGCCGCCATCAACTGCGCCGATAAGTTCCTTTTGTGTTTCAGGTTTTTTCAAATTTCTGCAGTGATACACTTTTTAAGCTGCAGAACATAACGTTGGTAATTGAAGGAGTTTATTATTGTGGCGCGACTCGGGCGATAGCATGAACCATCTACGCACCAACGTACCTAAGTCACGATTTCCGGTGTCGGTGATTGTTTTAATGACATTGATTGCATCGATTATTACCTTTTCCGAAAAAAAAATTGGGAACAAAAATGTTACCCTCCACATGGTACCCTTGCGTTCCTTTTGTGTTTCAGGGTGTTTCAAATTTCTGCAGTGATACACTTTTTAAGCTGCTGAACATAACGTTGGTAATTAAAGGAGTTTATTATTGCGGCGCGACTCGGGCGATAGCATCAAACGTACCTAGGTCACGATTTCCGGTTATTATTATCAATGACTTGTATTTTAAAATTTCATGGCAAGTTTCTACTTCGTTGAAAGCACGACAATTCGGTCGCATACAGAATCTGTGAAATATCCATATTCAAACTACCCCACTGAACAGCCAAGCAAGGCAGAGAGGAGGCAGACGTGACTGAAATATAAGCCGCGAAGCAGGGGGCACCCAACCACGGTTACCTCCTAAATGCATTGAAAACACTTTTTCGCTTATCCAGAGTACTTTCAAATCTCTAGAAATACATTCTAAGCGGCGCTATAAAAGTTGTATCTGTTCGGTCGTCCTAGGGCAACTTGAATCTTTTCGAAATCACTTAGGGCCTCAGTATTACTTTCCCGAAAATTTTAGATGCAATTTTAGGTTTTACGAAAAAGTGAGAATTTGTCTGACTCCTCTCTCCATCGCATTTTTTACTCCGGAAATTTTAGGTTTCCTTTTTCTAAGAAAAATAGTCTAAGTTGGGGACTGAAATGTGAAAAACTAAACTTTAGAAAATCGTAGGGAATTAATTAGATACGCTACGAAAACTGTATATGAATGGAACGGCCATCTAGAAATTTTTAGCCTTCCTCAAGTAACAGAAAATTGTAGGCAATTTTTGCTTCCCCTGCCTACGCTGTATGACATTTTTTTTTTAGGCACAACCTGTCGTCCTTCACAGGAAGGGAGAAGGTTCTTCACTTTTTAAGCGAATTCGAATTTTAATAAATCAACAACAACAACAACAACATCACATTTTCTTTATGGATGTCTCAGAGCTTTTCTCTATTCCAACCCCCCCCCCCCCCCCCACCCAACAACTACAAGATGTTCACGCGCCATTTGTTTTTTAAATTCTTCTTATTTTTTTTAATGCATCGATTATTACCTTTTCCAAAAAAAAAAAAAAAAATTTGGAAAAAAAAATGTTACCCTCGACCCTCGACATGGAACCCTCGCCCTCGACCTGCAACCCTCGACCCTCGACCCTCAACAAAAAGATAGACTCGGTCGGTTTCGAAGAACGTGATCGTGACTGTTGTTTTCATTCAGTGACTGTGCGCGTTGATATGCCAACGTTTAAAACAGACTGCAACATTAAATTTTTGTTATAAAAGCAAAGAAGCTGCCGAGTAGAAACTAAACCGTTCCAGACTTATTCCGTTTCATTCGTGTACTTTCATTTTGATGGGGTCTGTATGATGAATTTACTTCTGCCTTCTAATCCGGCACGTAAAAAACATAGAGATAAAACATTCATTTTGCCTTTGTGGAGTAAATTCATCTTAAAAAAGTTAAACTAGTGGACCACTTTCTCCGCGTACTTGTAAAAATAGGCATTTAATATGTCGCGCTACAGTGCGAAAATCTTCTTGTCGTGGATTAGATTTCAGTATACCTATTGTTAATCTTCATTTCGCGCCAGAATAAATTAGTTTGCGCGCAAAGGGCGTCTAAAAAAATCACAAGGTTTGTCCCACTTCGAGTCCACCTTCTGGAGATACGCCGGCATGGTAGCTGGAATACATTGCCAAGGCGAAGATCTGGCATTTTTTCCTCCTCGTCTGTTTTTCCCCGCAACGTTTGTTTATATTTGTAGTGAGAATGCCGTGCACATCGGTGGATTTTACTTCAGTCAAGCGGCTTCAGTTCCTGCGGCTTGCTACTCATCATAAAGAAGAGTGCCGGAATCGCTTTGTTCGCCTTTAACAGATTTGTTGTCGAATGCAAGGTAAAAGAACGGACTACTGTAAGGTAAGAATTGAAGTTTAAATTTGTTTCTCGGCGAAAAATAGTGCATACAACTCGTGAAACCCGTGAGTATTACCTCTGTTTAATATACCGGATGTCATGCGATGACCCCTCGCTTTTACGATGGATAAGACGGATACGAACAATAATTTCTTTCGCAACGTTTAGTATAATTTATTTAATATGGAGATCATCTGAGAACGATTTTTCGTTATATGTGCTTCATTTCTTGGCTTATTCCGGCTACGTGCGAAAAATTAGATGACAATGTTTGTGTGCTATAATTATACTGATAATTTCTTGCACCTTGAAACTCATGAAAGCCAAACTTGTTTAACCCTAGCAAAAAACTCTTTTAATGGAGGAACTCAACCTGATAGTTGCACTAAAATCTAATAATTGTCACTGCATTTGCAGGCTCTCTGTAACCTCGTGGGTAGAACATACCTGAAGGTTACGTTAATAATAATCACTGCATTTGCTCTCTGTAACCTCGTGGGTAGAACATACCTGAAGGTTACGATAATAATAATCTTTGCATTTTCTCTTTGTAACCTCGTGGGTAGAATATACCTGACGGTTACATTTAATAATAATCACTGCATTTGCTCTCTGTAACCTCGTGGGTAGAACATACCTGAAGGTTACGTAAATAATAATCATTGCACTTTCTCTTTGTAACCTCGTGGGTAGAACATACCTGATGGTTACATTAATAATATTACTGCATTTGCTCTCCGTAACCTCGTGGGTAGAATATACCTGACGGTTACATTTAATAATAATCACTGCATTTTCTCTCTGTAACCTCGTGGGTAGAACATACCTGAAGGTTACGTTAATAATAATCATTGCATTTTCTCTTTGTAACCTCGTGGGTAGAATATACCTGACGGTTACATTTAATAATAATCACTACATTTGCTTTC
>OZ037783.1:25762625-25795125 GCA_964035525.1 Porites cylindrica
TACTTGAGTGCTGAGGTCAGGAATAAATGTGAACAAGTAATCCCTGATCCATTAGAGATTGATGTCAGTGATTTTGCACATGCTTTTCGGTATCTCAAAGAAAATGTAGATCTACATACATAACAAGACGATGCAAGGAGATTGCAAGATCAAAGGAATTTAACAGAACATAGCTGAATAGGCCATTTTACTGTCATGTCAAGCAAGTGACCTGACCTTAAACAGTGGTGAGGCTGAAGTTCACCTTGTTTCATAAACATTGTGGTTTTGTGTGTACCAGCTGCTTAGCATAAAAACACCACAAGAAATAAAACTTCTAAATTTCCCTCCCCACCTCCCACCCCCAATAAACTAAAGATGGACTGGTCGATAGACCACTTCTGAGTTCCAAAATGACTCCAAGTGCACAACCTTTGTTGTGGAAATGAGATTTATTCCCATGAGAATAAAGAATCACTCCCATATCAAAGGCTGAGCACATAACTTGCTTTTGATACAGAGGCCAGGGGTAACTCAGAATTGGCCTATTTTAAGATGGCACTTGGCCACTAATTAAGTCAACTTGTGAGGCCCCCTTTCAGGGTAAATTCTGACATCCCACATGGCCTTGAAACAGTTACACAAGGCAGATGAAATAGCACCATAGATATGAAGATGAATATCAAAACCTGTGACCACATTGAGAAAAATCACAAGTACAAGAGTAAAATACTGGCATTCATGGTCTACTTTTCCATTCGTGAAACTAACACTTGTGAATTCAGGTATAGGGACATAATTACGCACCCTACGAGGGAATCTTATCAAAAGAAAAGCTTATAAAACAAAACCCAAAATTTAACAGTTGATTGGAAGATTACAGTGTACTGGGTTCAGTCACTCGAATGCAGTTAATTGTAATAGATAGAAGTAATCACTGTACTTGTGGCAAGCAATGAAGTTCCGTATGTGAGCCTGGGACAGATTACCTTTACCAAACTGCATGATTCTGGGCTCTAGCTCCTTACAGACGACAAAATAACCTCTCATTTTTTTACTGTAAAACCAACTTTGTCCCTTAAAGGGCAAATCAGGGGTAGTAATATAGCTTGGTGGGAGGTCCTGGCATGCCTGTATTCACCCTTTTTGGATGAAAAATTAAAGAAACATGATACATCTTTCAACTGAATGGTGGAAGTTTTCCTTAGTTGATTTGTACCCAATGTTTCCTTGAAACCTATTTTTAGCAGCAGAACTTGAGGTCTCAGAGTATTAGAGTAGACTACTTTATGTTTTCGAGGACAGGAGCGTACTTTCAAGTTGGGAGAGGACTTATTAGAAACAATGTCTCACTAAACAAGGAGGCTGCATACAGAAACATTTTGAATACTACTGGTAAAATGGTGGTCTGACCCTTAATCAGCTTCTACATCCATGAAGTCTAGACCAAATTAGTAGGGTAGCTAACTCAAAATTTGTAATTTAACACAAGATAACATTTGTCATTCTCCTTTAGGTTGTTCTCAGCACTAATTGAGAACCCTTAAGAAAATCATTTGACAGGGATTATTCCAGAAGAAAAATTCCAGAGGTTACATTGAGCGATAGTATTTACTGCCTTATTTAACAGGGGTTAAAAACAACATTTTTTTTTACAAATCACTATTTTACATTGAAAGGTGATGAATGATGTTGTGGGCCTCTCATATGTATGGAAGCACATGGGAGGAGGGCAAGAAGGAGGGGGGGGGGGGGGGGAGTATTTTCTTGTACCCAGAAAGTTTAATGAAATGGTGAAATCCATTTCAATCCCTTAAATAGATAATGACATTGGTGAATACTTTTGAAATTAAGAATTTATTTGTCTTCTTGCAACAACCTAACAGTCAAACAGAGGGTGGCCATTGGTAAGTATGGAACTTCTCAACTGGATAACTTGAAATAGCTAGCACACTGAGCCTCACAACTTGTCTGTAAAATAAAATGAATGCCTCGGCTCTGATGGGCAACAGAGATATAAATGGACAAAAAGTCCATACTAGAGAATTCTAAAAATATCTGTCAGCTTTTCGGTCTTGCTACGTCAACTTATGAAATCACCTGATGAGTTATGAATATTGTGTCTCTAGATTTATGAGCTAAAACTTTTCCCTGAGGGGATATCTGGCAGACCCTTGGGAAATTAAAAATAAATAGCTCAATTTTTCTTTAAAAAAATAAGCATTTCTGATACTATTTTGCAGCAATGATACTGTTTAGAAGCCGATCATTCCCCCACGTTTGAAGTTACTGACAGTTCTATCCCCCAGGACGTGCCTAATACCCCCCCCCCCCCCCCCCCCAATTGAGGGTACCAATGTCTGGAGTACAATAACAGCAACATAAACAGTAAAATACTATTTTACAGGTGAAATAGAATACATATTTATCTGAAACTTTCACATAAATCACAGTTTGAGTGGACAAACCTCTGTCAAGGAATTATCAGATTTAATTACACAAATGACAATAAATCAGACTATTGATGCTAGGTAATCTAAAAAAAGTTTTTGCTTTTGAGTCACTGTTGAAGGTACCACACCAAAATATCCAAATAAAATATGAAAACAGGCCTTCCATTTGACTAAACTAATCTGTAATTATAATTTATTTAAATCTCCACTTCATGGCTAAATCTATTTAAACCTTTGCCTTGGATCAAAGTTAAAATATCTGTACAAAACACTGTAACTTTGAATTTGAACAACCAACACAACAAATAAAAATAAGATGGGTTTAACCAAAATACCTGGATTTGTTCAGATGGACCTACACTGTCCAACAATTCTAACGCAAAACTGACAGATCCAATAGCTGACAAAAGCTATTGCACTTATGCAACTCAACAAATTTGTCAATGGCATGGCTATTGAGGTTACCTGCACAAAAAAGCTTTCCCTCATTGTCCGACTCAACTTACGAACTTGCAACCTCTGGGTCAAACAAACGCACCCCACAGCCTTGAATATCCACCACCATTATTTCCTTCTTTGACTTCTCATAGCTATAGTGTGCCAAACATTCTGCCTTTTCCGTAAGGTTCTTGTTCTTTCCACATATTGTTCCATCATTATTGATGTACTTGTCAAACGTGCCACTAACAAATTCTTCGACGGTAACGTACTCATCCCTATTTCTAATATATCCAAGCATAACTTTGTTGTAAGACAAGGTATCTCCAAACAAAATTAAATTGTCTTCTTTCTCAAGATCAGTGTGTAACTGGGCTGCAAAGTTTCTAGCTAAATAGTGCAGTTGAACTGATTTCTTTGTGTGTTGTTCTGGAGTCTGTCCAAGAGTTCTCATATCTTCCAAAGACTTGTCGAGGTAGTGCTTCACAACCCAGGTAGTGTACGAGTACTCTTTGTGTTTGCTTGTGGCCTTGAAAGCTTCCCTGAATCCGCCCGCTCCAAAAGCTGTCTCTTCCATGTTAAAGTCGACGAGAACTGGGGACGCTGACCAAGCCATAGCTTGAAAGTCAAAATTGTAAATCTCTATAGCTGTTGTTGTACGCTTGATTTGGTTGCCAAGTTTTAACATGTCAACGACGGAGAGGCTCTTAGGGATGAATCTGCTTTCAGGAGATACTTTTTCTGGTCGTATACCACAGGGATGACTGGTAGACACAATTTCCACGCCAGCAGCAGCCCTCCGAGGTGGTGGTGCTCGTACTGGGCTTGAACGTGCAACAGGCCTTGAGCGTTTGGTTTCCGGTTCGCCTTCGCCATCCGACCTCTCTATGAACCTCACGTGAATAACTTTAAAATCGGGAATTTGTTTCACAGAGAAGCAGGAAGGCCCTTGTTCGCCTGCGAGGACATCACAGCATAAAATGCCATCTTCAGGAATCCCGAAGTGCTTCATGCAAGCACTCTTTATATTCTCAATCGTGTATTCTTCGAATTCATAACTTAAGAGACGAATACACGGGCCCCAATGCGGGAGTACTTCTGCAGTTTCCCTGTGACTTCTGCGCTAAGCCTTTCAACTGTGATGGTGTCGTCAGGTAGTGCTACTGCACCTTTCCCCTTTGCTTTCTTCTCTTTGCCTGCGACTCTTTTCTCTTTCATTTTCTTTTGAAAGTTACGCCAATCTTTATCACGCCCAGCCGCCATGTTAATCACAGAGTTTGGCGCCACAATTGATATTAGCGAAAAGGATTATGGGATAACATCAGGTGCGAGGAGCATTTTGGGTTATGGCAGTTCTCGGCTTGTAAAGACGAAAAAAAAAATTACAAAAAAAAAACTTTCCAGACCCTTAAAAAAAATATTCGCCTTAGGAAAAAAAAAAAACAAAACAAAAGCAAACAAATGAAAACAAAAACCAAAATAAAAATGAAAAGTTTCTAATATGAAAACAAATACTCCTTTTGATATTATCTTTTTAAAAATAATTTGTAGTACTTTCAAATGTCAAACGAATTCAAGCGTTTTAAAAATAAATTGTCTTTAAAAAATAAAAAATACATCTTTAATATTTTCTTTATAGAAAAAAAAACGCAGTAATTTTAAAATTAATCGATTACAAAAGCTGAATTTTCTTGAATTATCAAGAAAATTCCTTATGGCAGTTCTAGGCCACCATACTGCAGACTTCCGCTAATTGATCTCGAATGAATTGAATGGTTGCAGGAAAACCTTCGGTATAAAAGTCTAGTAATTAAAAAAGTCTACAATCATTCAATACAGCTTTTATTCATGTGTTGTCCGTCACACAACGCTTCACTGCGTATTCAAATTCCCGGGAGTCAAATTTCAACCGAAATTTGCATAAAGTTGTTTACGAAACCGATACGGCATCTTGTTGAAGAACTTTCATCAGACATCGAGGGGCTTGCTTGATATAGTTTTTGGAAACATTACAGTCCCAAGTCAAGATACGTGTTTGCAAACAGTAGTTCTTGTCAATACGATGCAGTAGAAGTTTCATTCCAGGAGAAATTGGACGGCCTGTTTTGAAGCGCAGTCGTTTCGAGAGCAAGTCGATTTCGATTATTATTTTACTCGTTGATCACATCACTAGTGATTTTGATGCTTTCAATTTTCAGCCGTTTATCGATCGACAGCTGTACTTAAAACTTTCGCTCAATACATTGATAACAACAAGATGAACTAACCAGCCGTTAACAGATTGCTTAATAGGGAATAGCGCTCGATTACTTCCACCAATTCAACTGTTAGAGCGTTAGAACAAATCATTAGAGCGTTAGAACGAACCGTTAGAGCGTTAGAACAAATCGTTAGAGCGTTTGGACAAATCGTTAGAACGTCAGAACAAACCGTTAGAACGTTTGGACAAACCGTTAGAACGTTAGAAAAGCCGTTAGCTATCCGTTAGCTATCCGTTAGTTTTCTAACGATAACGAAATATCGTTAGTGTACGTTTTCCCAAAGAAGGTCACAATTTAAACCAAGTTTTTAATAGATACGGATGATGTTTAGCTTAAAACAGACCATTCTGAAGTCTCTTAAAATGTTCAGACAAATTTACATGTAATACAGTTGAACCTCTCTACAATGGTCAACTCTGGTCTACAAGAAAATGGCTGAGAAGTTTGGTGGTCGTTGTAGACAGGTTTTTTGTAAACAAGAGTCAATGTATGGACTGTCTGCCAAAAAAAGGCTGTTACAGTGAGGTCACCATTGTGGAGAGGTGGTTGTTACTGGAGGTTCAACTGTAGGTTTTGATAACATAACTTACTAAATGGCTTCCATCCATGGCAGCTTGGATTTGCTTTAGAACAGTTTGGATTAAGTGTTCCCTAACAAAGAGAATATTAAACAATGCAACTGTATCAAACATAACATAACATAACATAAAACTTTATTTAAACTCGAATTTTAGGGTAGCTAACAAGCTAATATCTTCGAGCTGACACTACATAAAAACTATATAGAAAATATATATATACATTAAATGCAAGGAAAGAAAATATCATTTACAATTCACAATTTTAAGTTTAAGTATGTCAGGCAAAAAGAATCTACATGAAGGTAACATCCTGTATTTTAGTCTTAAAGTCTGCAAAAAAACTGGTACGAAAAAAGTCCGGCAGTGCATTCCACTGCTTAGCTGAAAAGTAAGAAAAGGAGTTAAGACCATAGGTAGTTGTTTTAGGTTTACTTAGTGAAAGAATGTAGTTGCCACGAAGATCATAGGAAGAGGACCGGAGTGAAAACATATTCTTCATATAAGTAGGAAAATGAGTGAAAAACAAACTCTTATATAACAGAATGAGGAAATTTTGAATGCGTTTGTTAAACAAAGAAGTAGAGCTGACTTTTGAGAGAAGAGTGTTGTATGGAGACGAGTAATCTCCAAGTATAAATCTAAGTATTCTTTTATTTAAAGCTTCGAGCTTATCTGCATCGCGCGCTCCACAAAAGTGCCAGACAGAGGAGCAATAATAAAAGTGAGGTAAAATATATGCTTTGTAAAGTTTGAATAAGATTTCCTTGCGTATGAGTTTTCTAAAGCGCAACATAACATTAAATTGATTATTAATCTTTTTGCATACATTTGATATATGTTTAGAAAAATTCAGATTATTATCTATTTCCATTCCAAAACAAACAACAGCAACTGTATCATAATTCTCTTTATTCTTAAAGTAAACATTTTGCAGAAAACTTTCCAAAACACTGCTTTCACTGTGCCTCTGTCATTAAAAAGTTCAATTACGTACAATAAAAAAAACGTACATGAGAGTACAAACTCTCAACTGGTTAGAATAATAATGATTTTCTAGAGTGCTCAACTTTTCAGGAGTGATAAATAATATGATGGAAAAGTAGTAACAGGCTTCAGGAGCTACTGCTACAGCTCTGTTTTGTAATAATGGTTCAATGGAAACCACACTCATCTGACAATTACAGCAAATCAGACCATTAATTTTACACACTGACAATAAACAAACAATGCAGCAAGTGTATAAATAAGTTAAAAAGTATAAACATGTTACAAATATTGTAATTTAACAAAACAATAAAAGGCATTCAGAAAAAAATTAATAATAATAAATAGAAACTTTAGCACAAACTGAGATGACTGTACACAATGTATATCTTTCAGTGCTGGAAATTACTGTCGGACATCGGACATTGTCTGACCAAAATTTCATAAATGTTCGATTAATATTCCAATATGTTTAGACATCATGTCAGAGCACTTAATTGACTTAGCTCCAGGCTTTTAGCCAGACATTGAAAACTGGCCGTCCAGAAGGCATGTTTTCCCATAAAAATTATAAGAGATTAAGTGAATTTTCCTTGTATTTCTTGCAAAAATGGGTGTCCATAGGACGGCTGGACACCCTTCTGGCTGAAACCTTGCTTAGCTCTTGTCTTAGAAGCTTCTTAACATCTCAGTGTTGATTTCGAAAACATGAAAAGGTAAAAACAGCATGGTAAAAAGAAAAGATTTGCATTGCAGTGAAAGACTATCTACTTTGAGGAAACTTGAAAACGTCGAAAATGTTTTCAGTATCTGGCAAAATGAAGCAGCTCTCATCACTGGGCTCTACTTTGCATGGAAAGCACGTGCTTTAAAAACAAAATGTCTGCTTGTTTCAACAGTGTGAAAGGTGAAGAAAGCTTTGTACCACAAACAAGAAAAACCTTCTGCGGAATTTTGTCACAACTTTGAACAACAACCAGAAGGAAAGGCAATGCTTAAAAGTAAATTTTGTTGTGAATTTAAGGAGATGAAAGAAAATAACTTCACAATAGTACAATTAATGACTGCTGAAGCCGTACATGTAGATGTTTGAAGTCGGCTGTGAACCATAAGCAACAAGATATTGTTTTGAATATTACTAGACAGGAATGCTCTCTAAGACGAATTTAAAATCGTAAGACATGTGAAGCATTTTTTTTGAGTTTAGGAATATTTTCAAAGAAATACATGTAAAAAAATCACTGTTTCGGTTAATTACAAATGAGGTTTGCGCTACATGTACTGTATTATTAAATTTGAGGAAATATTCTAAACGAACATTTCAGTTCTGTGAATTACGCCAGCTTCCACCTTAATATAAATCACATCCCAGCAAAATTATATGAACTTGCCAGATGGTTCATTCTACCAGTCTATTTAAACTATTTGTTTTGTTTTTCAAAGTTTGAGATTTATGCAAAATTGCATCTGGAATCATGCGAAATTCGGAGTCAAGATTATTCTTACAAATTAGAAGAGTCAATGTGAAGAACGGGTTTTAGAGAGGGCAATTACCCAGAAGCATTGCTTGGGTTTTCTTGCCATGGACTATCAAATGATTTGAGGCAAAACCAGGATAAATCATAACGGTTACTTGAGTTAGAAACACCTCAAATAAGAGTCCTATTTGGGACAAAAAGTTAATAAGTGCCACCCCCGAAAAGGCACTGCAGCCTGTTAATTTTGTCAGTTTGATATGGAAAATAACAAAATCTCATTTAAAGCCACCCTCAAAAAAAAACCGCATTTGAGGTGTGAAAAATTATTCCAGTAAATACTGTATGCTAATTAATGACCGACCAATTTTCAGAATAAAGGTTTGAAAGGACACATGTCCTTTTAAGTAAGAAAAATTATTTCCAGCACTGTCTACATTCTACATTTTCATACTTTTCAATATACTTTTACTCTTGTTACATCATCAGTATTTTTATACCCACATAGCCCATTTAGCTGGCGGAATTGTTTTTTTTTTGTCATGTGAGTTGCAGCATTGCCCTGATAAGCAAGTGCAGAAAAAAGAAAATTCCACCTGCCAGACAACTTGATTTTTGAATGCCACCCACTTTTGGCACTTCATCAAAACCAATTTTAGCAGCCAATCAGAGCAAGGTTCTAATGCGAAACCCGCATGTTTCAATTACAAGTATGTGTGTAATCACAAAAAATAAAATTTGTTTTGCTGCATGCAGGGTGAGCAGGGATTATCCGAGGAAGCCTGCAAAACAAAGAAGACTGACAAGTAAAGTTGCAGAATGAAATGTGCATGTAATCTGAAAGTAAAATTCCAGGCATTTTCACAGGACATCGTATGTTTCGATGAAAAACTTGTTTCAATGTTGATGGTAGAGAAACTGCATAATGAAGCCACATTATCACTAAATAGTTCCATCACTTTGTAATTTAACGACTCCCTTTTGTTCGTACAGAGACCAACCTTTGAGAAAACCATAGTCTTCGGGCAGGTGGGATTTCAAAGCGTCGAAAAGCGTCTCCTCCCCATTCTCCGCAAGGCTTAGCAGTTCCTCTGCCAAACTTTGCTGGCGCTTAATAACAATTCCGTTGGCTACGCAGGCTAATACCCACATATATGAATTAATATGATCGTTAGTTTTTTGTTTCTAACCTTGACAACACTGATAGGTTTCCTTGATAGATGATAAGTGGTGTAAGCAAAAAATGTCAGAATAAGAACCGAGCCTCGGTAACTGAAACATAACAGGACAGTGGATGTGATTTACTCCATGCGTCAACACAAACGATATCGTTAACGCGTTTTATCGACAATGACTCTTTATTTTAAAAAAATGTGAGAAAATACATACGCTGCTGCCCTTTCTCTTCCAATCCATCTTATGAATCTAACTCCGTATGGTATTTTATTGCGATGCCCATGAATTCGAGGCTCAACTGGGGTAGACATTGGCGATCTTGCGTGATAAGAGAGCTTTATTTTAAAATAAACCTACAAAAGACAAGGAGGTTGAGAAAAACTCATGATACAATACGAGTGCACGTTTCTCCTCAACCCGGGTTTCTAGCCATCAACAGTTTATACCCCTTGTTTTACATCCATTCCGGCCAGCACACCCGCGCCATATTTAATTTTCTTGCTACGCTAGATCGGCGAGATGCCTCTTTCTCAAATCCTGGTTAATTCTCCGTAAGATAAATCGCTAAAAACGCATGTATCAACCAAACATTAAATATATAGTCATCTTTCAAGAAATACTTACTTTCCAGAGAGGATATTTTCCGTTTTCGCGGCATTTCTGTTCTAATATTTTGTCTGGCTAATAAAAATCTTGTGATAATCAGGAGGACAATCAGGAGAGTAATAAGGTCATAAAACCGCTGACAATTTCCCCAGCTGATCGCAAGCGCTTCTCTTCATGTTGGAAAACGAGAAGACCCTGGGGACGAGGTTGTTCCCATCAATGAGCAATCGATGAGTAATCATTCGGTAATCAACTGATTAGTCATTGAATACGGTGAAACCTGTATTAAGCGGACACCCTCGGGGAATGCTGTAGTGTCCGCTTTATAATACAGGGTGTCCTTCTTATACAGGTTTTAATAGATAACGTCATATGAGGTGTCAAATGCCATTCAAATGAACAGTGGAAACGTTTAGAATACTCCCAGAGACTATTACGATATACGCCTGGCAGGGCGGGGGGGGGGGGGGGGGGGCTTCGCATATGAAATGGGTGGGGATGCTCGTCGTCTCGCTTAGGGGTGTAAATTTCGGATTTTGGTCTCACTTAGGGTGTTCTGGGCAAAACGCCATCGTATTTAGCCCTGAAGGTCTCGTTTAGGGTTGCACGCCAAAAAATATAAAAATATATATTTGATATGGATATTTTTTTCGTCTCTTTTAAGGGTCAAAAAACGCTTGGGCCACGCCCAGATCGATCTCCTTTAGGGGTTTCATTCAAAATTTCCGACGAGCATCCCCACCCCATTCATATGCGGAGTCCCCCCCGGGGATATACGTTTGCATGAATTCCTTTATGGACCAATTGATCATAGCACCTTAAGCATAGATTGCAACTCAAATTTGAAGAAGTCAGATGAGTGAAAAAAGCTCTATAAAACGAAAACGAGAAAACAATACTGTACTGGGAAACTAATAAAATAAGTCCGTCAAGTCACTTTTTTTAATATAAAAATCGAAAAATTTGTGGGTGGCAATTCGAGGCAATCTTTCGCATTTCCGGTGTCTGGCGTGTTGGGTGGTGGAATTTAATTACAAGTGTCCGTTTAATACAGGTTGGCAACAATAGAAATTACCATTTCAGGTACTTTTTAGGTGTCCGCGTCCGCTTAATAGAGGTTTCATTTAAAGTGAATAACGGAAATAAATTAGGGGACTTCGGCTACTGTGCGCTCAGTTAATAGAGGGTGTCCGCTTAATACGGTGTCCGCTTCATACAGGTTTCACTAGACATATTAAATTCTGCAAGCAGAATACTGCAATGCTGATCGTACTACGTGAAAATTAACTCTGCAAGACTGACATCAACACGACACCGAAAGAACTCAAAACAGAGCGGGATTGTAGCCATAGACAGCTTTTTCGCCCTTTGTGGGGCTCGTCAGTATGGCGCAACAACCAGAAAAAGGTCTGATGAAAAATATCCGCGCACTCTGATTTTAACTGACCCAGAACTCTCAACACCCACAGAATCACGCCAAACCATGCGTAAGGTTTCACTGTGTATAGATTTAGCCAGGGCTAAAAGCGAAGCTCTCAATAATATTTATAGTCTGTTCAAACAAAATATAAAATCGTGTAATGCTAAGCGGCGAAGGCAACGGCGGAGAACGGTGAAAAACAACAATACGTCTAAAGGTGATGTTACAAGGGACGATTCGCAACGACAATTTTTAGAGCAACACAGCTATGCAATGTTGGAACAATGTTCCAACTATTCGAAACAATGTCGCAACAATGTTACAACGCTGTGTTGCGCTAAAAATCGTCGTTGCGAATCGCCTCGCGTAACTTCACCTTAATTAGCTAAAAAAGCAACTTTGCACGTGCAGCACACATTTTTTGTACATTTCTTTGCCGTTGTTTTACATGACTACAATCCAGAAACTTCGTAAGGTGTTACACGAGACGATTCGCAAAGACGATTTTTAACGCAAAACAGCGTTGCAACATTATTACGACATTGTTTCGAATAGTTACAACATTGTTCCAACATTACTTAGCTGTGTTGCTCTAAAAATCGTCGTTGCGAATCGTCCCGTGTAACATCACCTGTGGTTACACGTTTTATGGAGGAAATGTCGTACGTGTTCTCGTTCACTTTTTTTTCACTGCCGCCAGGGTTAAGGGCTCCTGCTGCCGCTCATTTTCACATTGCATTGGTGGCCGCTAGCATTCTCATTTTGTCACCGACGATGCAAAATTTTCATGTTGTTCTTTCAACAAAAAAATTTCTCCTTCGTTTTTTATCTCTCGCTCTAGATAAGATCTCTGTCGCCCTTTTTCTCGTTGAGCTTCGCTGGCCTGCCGCATACTTTCCCTTTATCTCTGTCTTTGTCCTGCTCTATATTTCAAATTTGTGGAAATGACTGTTAACCTAAGCTGAATACTTTAGACAACACGGATACTAAAACAATTTCCTATTTCCGTTTTCGTCTTTATTGACTCTTTAGTTGTCTCTGCTTTACAAGACGCCGGTGGCTATGCGATTTCCCGCCAAAATATCCTCGAGTTGCATTTGGGCTGCCATACCTGTTGATTGACTTATTTTACATTGGTATGTCTGTGGTGCAGACGGACGGTCGCTCGGTCGATCGGTCATACGGTCACGTTATTAGCAAATTTTCTCGGATGGCTGAATCACTTCATTTTCTTACCCATGGTGCTTCGCTGGCGCGCTACGCGCGCGAGAGCTCCGCTATAATTCGCTACAATCAATGGGTAATCGATGACTAATCGATAACAAAAAATTTTGTGGCCTATCGATTACGCATCAGTGACATCGATTACTCATTGATGTCATCGATGAGTAATTGATGCGTTCGATTACTGATCGGTTATCTAATCATCCACCGATTAAAGTGATTGATTACACATCTCATACACTATCAAGCAGTTTTTTTCTCAACTTATTTCCGGTGATAAAAATTTACTTTTGTGGTTCTTGAAAATATAATAGCCAAATAGGAATTGAACTTGCATATTATTATTTTATTATTATTTTACTTTTTTATTGAACATTCTAGTTAATGTGAATAACTGTATCATCTTATTGTAATATCCATATCATTTTGTTGTAAATTGCTGTATAATTTTATAGGATGTTCATCTAGGCTAGCTTTTTTAGGATTGTGAATTGTCAAATTAAAATTAGTCTTATTAATTAGTAGAGGATTTTTTACCCTCAGCTAAGTGCTATACTATATTTTGACACTTTAATAAAGTCATGATGATGATGATGATGATGATGATGACAGTAACTGAAATATCAAAAACGAGATGTTCAGAAGATCGAGTTATTAGTAGCTATCAGTCTTACTCTCTTGGCTATTAGAGGCTATTAGGGTTTTTGACTTGAGAAATAGCCACCGTAGAGTGACTACCGGGTAAAAGATATCCGCGTCTAAGGTGGTTGTCCTATTTATCCAGATGTATAGAACTGAGCTAAATGAGTAAATTTGATCTAGAGAAAAAATTAACGAGTTGTACTGGCCATAAATGTATCTCATTTCGATTCAAGGACTAGCAAACATTTCTTAACAAAGCTGGAGAACATTACTAACCTAACTTCACATAGTGAATCACTAATGTCCCCTCTCTTTGGCAGTAACTTATGCCATTGTTATTAAATGATCATTTCATTAAATAAAGCTTGTATCGTGAAATTTATATCAAAGAAATTTTCATTATTTTTTTCGATTTATCATGATTTGCGTACCACCTAGATTATTGATACTGATCAATAACTAATCAGTGTTTGAAAATTTTGGGGCCTATCGATTATTCATCGATTACTCACTGAATATCGGATATAATCAGTGACTTGTCAACTGATTACCCATCGATTACCTATTGATTACTCATTGATTTCATTGATGTCATCGATTAGTTACGTCTGGCGTATTGCGTCCTAAGCATGGAGAACTACATCTCAAGGAAGTGCAGAGGAACCTCAATTCTGGGGACACCCACGGGACCGAGGCAAGTGTCCTCAATGGAGGTTGTGTTGGGGTTTGTTAACAATTAACAAACAAAGTTATAAATTTCAGTGAAAGCAAAACGCAAACTCAGGTAACAAACATGATGAAACAACGCATGTTGCAAAAAAACTGTCATGTCTTTTCGCCGTCCCAAACTTTTTAACCCTGCATGGTTAAACTAATTACCTCCATGAGTACAGCGACAGAACGACTATCGATGAGATGCACTTTATAGAGTGTCAATGCATTTAGCACTTGAGTACTTATTGGAGACACTATTTTTACGTCTCCTACTGGAGATTGGATGGACCGCTATTTCACGTGGTCATCCGAGCCACGCGAAGGTCTGGCCACTTGCAGTGCAAAGGGAGTACCTTCATTTCTCAGTTATTTTTACTTTTTTAAGACCCTGAGTAATGGTTCAGCCCCGTGAATCGAACCCGCGACCTCCCGCTCTGCTGTCAAGCGCTCTACCGACTGAGCTAATCCTGCCACAGTTCTTTTTTAAAACAACAAATATGGAAGAAGAGCTGGTTAGTGAAATAGGTGACGATTCCAGATTGTTGGTCCTCGATAAAGGATACTGAACTGTTTAAATCTTCATGTCGAAGATAAAGTCAATAAAGTTGTTGTTGTAGCTTAAAAAAAAATGAGGTCTACAAAAATGAGGACTATACTGAGAGCCTACGCGAGTTTCAGATGGATGGACATAATTACTTTAAAGGTTACCAAAGCTACGACTAGGCAGAAGATTATGCTGATACGTATACATAAAAGTAGCAAAAGAAAAAATCAATGCCGATATATGACAAGGACTTGGCAAAAAGTCAGGCGTTATTTGCTAGATAGTAAGCTTTTTGTTATGAGCCGCATTTTTATGAACTGAACTTTACACTAGAGTATGAGGAAAGTAAATCATAATTTAAATCAGAAAACCGATCCTCACAGCAGGAAGAGTGTGAGAAAAAATATTTGGGACTAGCCGCAACTCAGACGGTCCAAGGTCCTCTTAAACCAGTCTGAGGTGATTATCAGACCACATATACCACTGGGCAACCTTGTTCCTAGAAGGTCCTCTCCAACTGGATTTTTGTTGTAATCAGAAACATTGTCACTTTTCCATGAAAGCGTGTATTTTAAAGTGATTAAAATTACTCAACAGTTCTTAAACAAGGATTTTGTTTGTGTTGCTTTTACCCGTTTCAGCCATTTTAGAGGCGCCATTTTTATAACTGTCTCGTGACGCAAAGGCTTTGATGGTGCTGAAACAGTTTACAGCCTGACGCGAACGTTGGTAACCAGCGTAGCAAGCGTTCCGCGCGAAAGTTGGAACGATAGCGAAAAAGAGCTTTCTATACGAAGAACCTGCAGAGAACTAGCCTGTTTGAGGGATTTAGATAGTGGAGAGTGTGGCGCGTTTTCCCGCTCACTATTTTTGCGCACTGTCCACTAGCGACCGCGGAGCACATTTTGGGTCAACGAAATATATATACGAGCTCAATGAGTGCTGAAGACACAAGCCAATCTGTAATCTTCGAAAAGATAAATAGAAAATTTAGACGCCCCTTGGCCTTTAGGCGGAAATTATGTTATCATTACTGTTCGATCAGAGCGCAAACAAAAAAATTATTCAAATCCATTTCGAATTCACAAATTTCTCTTTCTTTCTTATTCATTTGGAATTGAAACGACACTCCCGTACACTCCCGTAGTTCCTCCTAAAACCATACCCGATTCTAGACCAAAATAGGCAAAGTGTATACCCGTGTTCAGACCAAAACAGCGCAAAAGCTCTACCCGATGGGGCGGCACATACATAGCTTTTATAAGGGAGTACCCCACCCCAACCCCCCTTGGGAGCGCGCATCACATGCAATATAAAAATTTGCTGTTATGTTTATAGGTCAGGCCTGTTTATAGGTTAAGTTAGCCTGGGAGTTAACAATGGATACAAATATGGAATTATGTTAAATTTGGTGTGTCTTGTTGACCGAAATACTAAGAAGTAAGAAGAGCTTCTGAAAATCACCGAAAACGCGTTTATTTCTAGTCTGAAATGTCATCGGATGACAGTTGACGGGCTAGTTTTAATATTTCTATTATTCCTGAGAAAATGTTTTCAAATTGTTATTTTTCAGCATCAAAACGTGCATTTAATAACGAAAGTTGTGTTTTAACTCACAGATTAGAAGTACTTTTGAAACCACAAACATGAACGCATGGAACGGAGGCGCCAGGGGCCCACAACGAGAACTGGCCCACCGTTGTCATGACTACGGCAAATTGATGCTTGCAAAGCAACAAGATGTCGACTCACTTTAGCGCAAATCAGGTATCCTTTTCCTCTTTTTTAAACAGTTCATAACGCTGATATTTAGGTGAATCCTTGCAGCCATAGTGCACTTTGTAAACTCAAAAGAAAACTGGACCTTTGCTGGTCGGTTGTAATAGTTATCGTCGGAAATCTTGTTCATCATTGCTCGTCTTCTGCCTTTTTGTAAAGCTTATAACTTCCTTTAATTCGTATTCCAGTATGATCAAGCCTTTTTAGCCCAAAGATTGCAAAACTGGGAAATTCCGAAAAGATTTAAAGAGGTAAATCTTAGTTATTTTAAAGAGCTTATAATGATAGCCTATTATTGTAGAAAGTTAATATGTTACTTCAGATGGATGCGCTAAACTGAACCTTCGAAATATATCTCACCTCTTACCTTGCAGTAACAATTTTGGCATGCAGCTTGCACTACAAGGGTTTCTCCTGACAAGTTCGTTTTAAACAAGGGTAATCTAGGACACCCTCGATCCGAGGACTTACGACTTTATAATATTGCGTTCTACATCATGATATATATATATATATCACTAAACAGGCACTTTTTGGAAATCTGCACTACAGTCTTACAGAAGTAAGACCAAGTAATGGCTCTGCTCTAAATATTAATGCAGTGATATATGTCTATACTCTTAAATGTTTTCCTATTTATAATTACAAAGGTATTTGCGGTTAGATGACTGAGTAAGCAGACTGACAGTTTGCACTTATGGATACCTCAAAGCAGAAAGCAATATATCAGCCTTGTTCCCTAGCAGGAGAAATGAATGCGTGACAAACGAACCCCAAAGGAAGTCTGCAGGGAGGCTTCCTTGTTCCCAAGGTTGTCTCCTTTTGTCACCCCAAGTACGGGAATCTGGGTACTGGAACAGGCAGAAATAGCTGCCAGCGTGGACCAGAGAACTGACCTTAAGGCCCCTCACTCTTATGTGTGTGTGTGTCTTTCTGCGTAGCATGGACAAAATATGCAATACTTATAATCAATAACTGAGAAAGTTTTAATTTTTACTTGTCTGTAGAGACCGTCCACTTTAGAAGGGTTTACCCAACCAATCAGCAATGATCGTGGACATATTTTGCCTGGAATACCACGGTCATCGAAAAGTCCATGGGGCGAGTTTGTTGGAACATGGGATCTACAAAGAGCACCTCTTAAAACAAAAACGATAAAGACAAATGCACTGTCGTCAAGCATTCAGGATACAGCACCAGCTCCTGTAGACAAGCACCGAACTCCTAGCCCAAAGCAAGAAGAAGGCCAAAATATTGCCAGAAGCCCAACACCACAACAAGAAGCTGTGTTAAGGACTCCAAGCCCCAAAGAACACACAAGCCCTCGCCCACAAAGCCAGGATGGTAAATGCAACAAAACACCTAGCCCTACTCAACTTAAAATGGCAGAAGTACCTGCCTCTCCTGCAAAAAGCCTCACCCAGGAAATTGCCATGTAAAACTCATGTTGTGTCTGATGGTCCCTTTTGATTCAGCTGAACGTTATTACTTTATTGTATAGAAAGTACACACAACCATTGCAAGAAAAATAAATTATAAGCTATGCTTAAAAGTTCTTTTGAATGTATTTCAATTTGTAGATCAGTTTCAACAAGAACCCCATAATGGGGGTACATTGGTCTACCGGCTTGCATGACATTATTTGGGCATGCTGCGCCAAAATTACATCCCAACCACGCAGACGAGAGGTTTTCTTCTTGCGGTAAAGACTTGACCGAACCAGAAACTGCATGTGAAAGGTCTCTTGTACTTAGGAGGGGGGCGTGAGGGGGGTACCAATATCGCAAAACTGCACAGAGATACGTGTAAATACTGCACCGAATAACATAAGAAAACCAGAAACCGCATTGAAATTACCCGAAAATTACTAAATACCGCAAACCGCTTGGTTTTGTAAAACCGCAATACTGCAACTTAAAATAAAAATCACCGCAAAACCGCACCAAAAATTGTGCAAAAATGCAACACCGCAAACCCTTACATCCCCCTCACTTAGCGTGTAGATACTATGCAGAAATAATCAAATGGTTACAAAAATTGCACTTGAGGAGATTTGCCACAAATATATGCATATTCTAGCCTGAGTATCAGGCGTTTCTAGGGGAAAAGGGGAAAGATGGAAGCGAAAAAGGGAGAGAGCTCCCCCTACCCCCCTCCCCCAAAATCTCCTCTCCCCTAGCCCCTTAGGAAGGCCTGACACTCAGGCTATGCATATTCTTCCAAAATAAGCATTTATTTTTTAATGTTTGAGCCAGACATCCTCGCGCTTCCATGACATGACATTTGTTGCTTTACATAAGCGTTTGTTTGTAAAAACAAGATAAAGGAAAGCAGAGCTATCGGTCCAGACTGAGACTTTTTGCTGATTACTTTTTCGGTCCGCCAAGTTTTCTAACTTTTGTGTATTAAAAATTCAATCCTCTTCTTCCTCGTATTTTCCAAATCTTGGATAAAGTATATAGCGTTATTGAAGTTAATGGAACGTCTTCACAACCGTGACATAAAGATCCATAAATGTGAAATAGTCTGCGAGCGGTCCCTCTTAGATTTGGTAAAGGGAGTGCACGCGCGCGCGAGCATTGAGCGGCGAAGCCTCCAGACGCGAGAAACGAGGGCGGCAGCCCGAGAAGAAAAAAGAGACTGCTCGCATAGCCAGACCCAATGCAGCTTCATGACCTCAAAAAGGGAGGCCAGCGGCAAAAATTAAGATTTGCTCAGTCAGTTAGTTTAGATCGGCTTTAACTCTATGCACTGCATAAGCTGCGCTTTTTAAAAAAAGAAATGTTGGAAACCTCAAGCAAACTCTAACACGTGCCTGGTCTGTCAACACTACAGTTTTCATGCCAAAAAATCACTAGACCGTGAAAAAAAATTCTCTCTGGCTTTTCGGGTAGTCTCTCTTTTGTCGTTCCTCTCCCGTCTCGCGCCTTCAGTCACGCGCCTTGTCATTTGCGTGTCTCCGGCGTTTTGTTCGACGGACCAAGAAAAAAGAGAGACTGCTTGTAGTCTAAGGGCCTTTTTACATGGAGTGGGGGACCCCGGTCTAGTGGGGTTGGTTTCTTTTGTTTTCACGCTCTGGGGAACACAAAACAAAAGAGACCTACCGCACTAGACCGGGGTCCCCTACTTCATGTAAACAGGGTCTAAATGTGAAATGACCCCCAGAAATATTTGCATGAATGCAAAACGTGGCGCAGGCTAACCACAGGCAGACCACCCTCTGTTAGGCCGTTGTTGATTGAAATCTGAGCAACGATCTTTTGTTATTTATAGAAGAAATACATATGAACAATACGGTGGCTATAATTTGTTCCAAAATGCAGAATTTAAAGCAAATTTTTCAATAAAAGTTTGAAGAAAATGTTAACTGAGTCATGTGTCGTGTTTTTTTCGCCGTCCCGTGCTGTTTTAAGCGCTATTTTGCGAGAGGAATATTTGACCTCTTTAGTTCTAACCGCCGAGGTTAATTTTTTTTAATTTTCTCAAAATCGACGGCGAGATTCTCGAAGCCAAGCAGAAAATGTACGCGAGTTTTCGTCGTGTGCTCGGATTAGGCTACTTGACTGTTCCAGAAATGCTGGCGACAATGCACGAGAATGATTAGCCTGACGCTAGACTGCAAAACAGTCCGTTTTTTTGCGTATTCAAGTACGCGCGAGCAGTTCAACGAGGCTGAAAACAGAGAGCGAAACTGGGGAGAGACGCTAAAAACACCTAAGGGAGTGTGAGGCTCGCGCGCTTCGCGCGGGTAAGACTCTTGCGCCACGCTTTACCGATTTCTTTACTGATTTTGAGAAAAAAAAACCGACTGTTTTGCAGTCTAGCCTGACGCAGGCTAGAGAATGATCTGTTTGATATGTCTCTGGTGTTTTGTAATGCGGTACATATCCTTGGAGTGATACCTGCTACATTGTGTTCTGCATAACGATCATTCACTACGTTGTGTAGATTGAAAACTTACCTCGGCAGCACCATGCATACACAAAGTGTACACATGGCACAAAGTGTCAGTAACATCGCACTTATTAACATTGAAAGGGCATATGTCACCGCTCTGTAGTCAACAATGACATGGATCGTGATTGACTGATCTTCGGCCGTCAAAATCAAATGGCAAAGACAGCAATTTCTTTTTACGTGTTTTATGAGCTCATATGTCAGAATACTTTCACTTCATGTGTAGGCCTTTGTTGTTACATCGTATGACCCTAGTTTCTTTTCGACTGTTCCGTAAACATTGGGGCAACTTGCGAGAATTCTTTTGGGCAAATAGTTTACTTCCTCCACCGCCCCGTGGCAAAAAATTGCCCGTATGCCTATGGATTTACTGTATAATACAAATTTTAAAGTATGAAATACACAATATTGTTACAAGCATCTCAAATAAAAACTATTACGGTGCGTTTAACTCAACTCTGTTATTTTCTGACTTATCTTTTGGACTGGTATCTATTAAATTAGCGGGACATGTACCCCTGTATCACTATGTCACACTTGCAGGCTGCATAGCCATAGTTTTCTTGCTATGTGTTCTACTCTGGTTTCCTTGTGGTTAATTACATTATGATTTAGCGTAGTATGAAGCCTGCAAATATCAGACGTCGTCCCTTATTTGGGTGAAGCTGTACAGTAATATGCAGTGGCTTTTCCACACTAAAGAGCACAAACTTGAGGCGGACGCGTTGCGCGTGTTTGGCGCTCCATTCCTGCCCACGCCTTCCTCGCGCTTTCCCTTTCCTGGTAACCTGATAAACGCGAAAAAATAACGCCTTTTCTGCAGGCTAGCGGCTACCCATTTTTAGCATGTCATACAAGAACACCTCGTCTTAGGACATAATAAGTATGGACGATTTCTATAACATGAGAGTAGCTTTTTTCTTTCCTGCAGTGATTAGGATGGCCAGAGTGGAGGAAGTAACCAACGCAAGAACCGCGTGCGGTACGGTACTTTGGTCAAATAGTTTTTGGTACGGATGCTATGTATAAGAGTATTTTTAAATCTTCTAAAATTCGCACTGCGTTACCAGTTCAGTTACTTGCACGTTTAATATTTGACGTCTCTTGATTTCGCCATAATTGCTCATTAGTAATAAATTAGGCAACCATCTTCCCTCTGTCTAAATAAGATATATTGAAGAAAGACTCAGTAGCGAAGATGAAACTCACCTGCTGCAAAGAAGCTTGTCAATTCAAGACTTTTTCAAATCAGTGTGCCTGTTCTGTACAACACTTGCACGTTGCGGGTACTTTGGGTATCCAGAAAAGAAAGACAAGAGCAAAATTATGGTTAGTCCTGTCAGGTAATTTGTAGATTTGTCATTGGCCAAGACTATGGAGGCGTACATGGCGGTGTGATCCAAAACAAACGCGAGATGAATAGAAATGTTGACGGCTGTATACTGGCCATACGTACATCTAAAAAGTATGATTTGAAATATCCATTAACTCTGAGGCCAGAGACTCACCTCTTGACCGTCCTTTCTCAGTTATTGTTTTTCGTGTGGATGTGTTATCCTTTGATTTCAAAACTGCAGGACGACAGTGTTAATTTGCTTACCAGACACGTCAGTTACATAACTACTTATAGTTATTATGTCGCAACCCAGAGCAACTCATGTTACAGAAACTAAAGGCAACAGTTATATCCAAAGTTCTAAAGGGCTTTTACCATCTCATTTCGAGAACGACCTCAGTCTTGAGCCAGGGTACAAAATGTATGGTTTGAATAAGATAAGAGGGCGGTGTATTAAATTGGCATGTACTGGTTTTATTACCAGCCACCATGACCATGGAGGAAGTCCGGGAAGCCCTGGGTCCGTGCCAGGCTAAGGTCACTCTCGTCCCCAGAGACCGTCGTTTCTTGGTCACGTGGTGCTTGAAGACTGAAAGCCCAAATCGTGTGCGCATGCGTGTTTTTTGTCGGGCTTTCGCGTGATGTGGTGCCCATTCTCGTCCCCAGAGCTCGTCGTTTCTTGGTCACATGGTCTTGAAACGAGGGGCTCTGGAAGCAGCCGTTGCCGATACTGGATGTCCGTAAATTACGGCTAGAGCACGAAAGAAGTGTAGGCAGAAACACAAGACGCAGTGGAGTGTTTCTCCCTACTTCTTGAGTGCTCTAGCCGCTTCCTAAGTGCTTTATAACAGAACAAAGCACAGTCAAAGCTTCTTTATTTGTTTTATAGTAAAGAATCCGTTTAATTCCCCACGCATTCCTTTCCATTTTCAAAACAAACTTTATTTTCAAAGCGACAAAAAAGGGGCGTCAGCTAAATTAAGCACGCTAAATTAAGCCAATCAGAACTCCTGTTAGAATGGTGTAAATGATTTGATTGGTTGAATGAGACAAAAGCTGTCAAAATGTCAGATCATCAAAGCCCCACAAACTGAAATAGTGCGGAGAGGTGGAAATTACACGAATGCTTTCCATTTTAGAGCAAAAAGTAGGATTAGAAAGTCAACTGTTGGATAAAATCCCGCATAATTGTGGCGTATGACATCGTGTACCTTTTCAACATGACAATTGCGAAAGAAAGAGCTCGAAGCTTCAGCTGAAACTTTTCATTTTGCTTAGCTGAATTTGAAATGATGAACAGTTGTATTTACTGGAGCAAAGGGATTGCATGAAATGGCCACAAGGGCAAAACAACTGAATTGCTTCAACCCAGAACATCAGGGAGACGAGGGTCTGAATGGGGTTTAGTGTTTAGTTTTATTTGCCCATAATTTTTAGTGTTTGCTGTTAAATTGGCAATTTTTAATGTTTACTGTTTCCTGAGGAAATACTGTTAAGTGTTTGGAGGGTTATTACTGAAAAAAAAACATAGTTTTCAGCATTGTCAATTCTTATCTGCTCTTGGAAAATCGGTAATAAAATCACTCATAAACTTTGAGCCTGTGCTCAAAGGGGCTGAAGTCTCTTTTTTCGACCCGTATGCAACCAGTATTCTGGGAAACCTGGAGAGCACTCAGTGGGGACCATTTTGCTTTCGAAAGGCATAGGGTCACTTTTGACCTTTCAAAACAATCCAGCGTGGCAGCCGTCAAGAAACACCTGACGGAATTTCTTGACCGGGGAGGAGCCTGCAATGAAATTTGGCACGAGCGATTTCGAGCTAAAGCTGTTCAGATTGTAGCGTATTTCCAACGGGATTCGGAGAAAAAAACTTGTAAGGAAATCAAAGACAGGCTTGCACGGACTCCCATTGTGTTTTTTTGGTTGCGTCCCATTGTCAAGGCCTTCAAACTAGTGTTACTCTTACAAGCATGTCTTAGAGATTTACCTTTTTTGTAAGATATGATCGGAGGCAAAGAGAGACTGCTCGTAGTCTAGGAGGCTCTTTAAAAATCGTTTTCAGCCTAGATTGATTTTCTATCAGACTCCAGTTTTCCATCACGGTTTTTAAGCTTTTTTACTGCAGGGTGGCATGTGTAACAAAAGGCAATAGTATCTCTGCATTTTTCGTTTTTGTGGTTTAAAAGCTGACTGTCCTTAGTCAAAGTTGACCTCTTGCAGTGACCTTTCTATATCGTTCTTACGATACCTCTTACAATTAAGTGACTAATTAATTGCTTTTTGATTAAAAAGCACAATTCAAATGTTAGGTTTTCTTTCCGTAGGTTAGCTGGACTAGAAAAAAAGAAAATTCACTTAGTCTATATCAGATCCGCGACTAACGACAGAAATTTCAGCAAGGCATATAGTTTTATGACTGACCGACTTCGATTGTTTGCCTGGTTTTCTTGCAATTCTTGAGTGGTTTAGTCTCGCATGTTATTGGTGGATGATCAATTAACCTGTCTAGTTCAGATCAAAGTGTTCTCGGGTTTTTGCCTCCCTCAGTAATTATGCATGCGGGAGTGTTCGTTAATTGTGTTGATTGTAGAACTGCAATTAGATAAGACGGTTTTCTGTAGTAAGAAAGGGACGTAGGGGAGAAAGGAGTGAGAAGAACTGAGGATTTCAAAATCAGTAGGGAGCCTGGTGAGTAGAACGAAAACTGATACCAGGAGAGAGTTTAACAAACCAACGGACCTCCTATCGTAACCATGTTGGCGGTTAAAGAAGAGCGTACCGTTATAGGAGGCGTTGAATTGGCGAGAAAGACAGTAGTGGCTGCTGATAACCAAGGGTAAGTCTCTAAACTTCAACGAAACTCTTTCAAATCCATAGGAACGTAAGATTAGTAGTAGAATATGAATCTAAATTGAGTTCACGTGGAGCTCTTTTTGTCTTCTATTCTGCAGAAAAGCGTGCAATATATTTCAACTGAGACTGAAAACTTCATCCTGGTAAATGTATGATCAGCTTTTTAAGCTTAACATGATACTAGCTATTGATTCTGAAACTACCAGTCTTGTGCGTGCGGTGACTGAATTCGACCGAGAGAAGCGGAAGTATTGTTACCTCATGAATTAATTCGTCGATTAATTGCATAATATTGCGAGCGGCGAAAAACAATTACCATCTCACCTTTGTCAAACTACTGTTCATAAAAAACGAGCAAAATAACTTTAGATTCAGTAAACTGCAGTCTTGATAGCTTGTATTACGATCGATAATTCGTCCTAGAAGACCTATTTAGTAAGTTCAGAAATTGTGTTCTAGCGTACCTCAGTTTTGACGCCCAATCAATAGCCAATCAGCGCCTTACTAAGCTCATTTTCCTTCAGGACCTTTTGTATACTTTTAACGCAATTAGTCGTTTGTTTGGAGTACGCAACGTTTAAGCTTTTGACGCAGAGCAGTCGTTAATTGTTTTGTTTTGAGGCCATATAAAAAAGACGATTGAATTTTTTGTGGTCAAGAAACCATCAAGTGATTTTCTTATAACCAAGTCAGCACTCCTGTCTGTTGTCACTGAATAAAGTCTTGGCTGCGTTGGTTTGCTTTGTGCGTGTCTTAAATTTCCGGAATAATTTGATAACGCACGTTCGACTTCGTTGCTTTAGGAAAAGAAAAACTTCGGAAACTGCCCTTACAAGAGAAAGCTTAGTCATATCCCTATTTTGAAACCTCGTTAATTCTACCAGTCTTGTTATTAACGGAAGACCAACGACCACTTTTTGGTGCGCAAGCGATGTTGTTGGGCTACGCGTCAGTGGTAACACGTTCTTGATAACTGTCATAAATATAGAAGCTTAAAACAATAGCTCTGACGCAAGATATACCTGTAGTTTGTTCTTATTGCTTCGATTTTCTATAATGTTGGACTGTTGGGGTACATTCCCCTGATCTTCCACCAGTCTTGTGGGACTGTTGCGGAAAGTAGCCGGGGCTACCAAGCGCAAACGGGAGGCACCAAGAGCCTGAATAACGAAGACTTTATTTTCAAGTTTTTTTTTTTTTACAGCTATCTGCTAAATCGTCTATCTAATCCATCTCTCTGGATCACATCAGTTCTGTGATTCAACTCATGTCTCTGATTTAACTAACTACTAGCACTAGGACATGTTCTTACATAGCCTATTGACAGACATGTGTGGGCTTACGGGCCGTTTGACCTCGAGAATCTGGTAGTGAACAACAAAGTCGATCTTAGAGTACTGAAGCCTAAACAAGAATTTTAGGTCAGTAGATGTCAACAAACTCAAGCATGACCACTAAAGAAAGTTGTTGTTCGAAAATAAACCCGTAATAACGGCCAAGGACAAACCACTCGAAGGTTAAAACCATGCATGTGTGCAGCCTTGATGCCCTTGAATCACAAGACTCACACGATGACTGCAAACAATTGATAAACCCTTGACTGGTTGCTTCACAACAATATTAGTAACGGTTGTGATAAACGTATTTTCGCTTGAGTTATTATGAAACAAAAATATGCAGTTAAGACTTGTTTGCTTAAAGTTAAGTCTGGAGTACCTCAAACCTCACGGAACAACTTCTAACAACTTCCAACAACATGCATGCGACAAAGTGTTCAAAGGCACGCAACATGTTGGGCCCAAAAATGTTGGATGTTGTTGGCCAACAAGTTTGCATTTACATGGGCCTGAAGATAGAGCCATCTAATAATAAAACTTGTTTGAATCCTGGACTTTTGTTTAATTCTGTTGTCCTTGAATTTGATTTATTTCAGAAATCTAATCACGGAGGTAACAGAAACTAGAAGAGATGTGGATTTGCCAGGGAGGTAAAACCAAGATTTTAATTAACTTAAAATGTAGAATTCCATTCTCAATAAGTAGTTATGTGAACTTGCAAAACCCAACCGCTTTTGAATAAGGGAGAGGTGGGGCTCTTAAAAGAGGGGATTTATTTACAACTGGGTCTGAAATGGTTAACAAATGAATTAATCAAGTTAATGTCATCTCATCTCAACTTTATTACGAATATTGAACTCTGTTAATTATATTACAGACAATACAAACTTAAGCAGGCGCTTTTCAAGAGCAGAACAAGTTGCAAACTGATTTAAAAGTGATTTGTTTTGTCAGAGAGTAATCCTGATACCAGTGAGTCTGGGAAATATTAGATTTAACATTTACAGATCATCATTAAATAGTTTCGAACAAATTTCGCATAGCGTATAATGGGGGGTGGGTGGAGGCTTAATAATTTTTGATTGTTCAAAAATGAGAACTGAATGGGGAGGGGATGAGAGAGGCTTCATAGAATAATTATGAAATTAAGGTTGAGCCTTTTTGTTGCTTTTTCACAGAAGAATTTTACAAATTGTTTTCCTTGTTTTCTTTTCAGTGTTCCTTTAGTAACACAGCCGTGGTGAGATCTCCGTTATTTTATCAATTTTTGTAGCAAATAAATTCATGATCAACATCTTCACATGTATTCAACACTATAACAGTCAGTCTATTACATAAACTTATCTTAAGACCTAACCATTAGAGCGCTTTTCAATTGAGTGTCGAAAACCGAAACCAAAGTAATCACAACGGCCAATCAGAGTAAAGGAAATTATCAGAGGGAGCCAATGGCAACTCGAAGTAAACGCGTGTAACCGGCCTGTAGCGCGGGAAAACGCGAGTGACCAAGGAGCGATTGGTTTTAGTTTACATCTGATTGGCTGAAAGGGTGGCGCGAGTTTTCTAGACCAATCAAACAGCACAGTAAAGCAAAACCAATTCAATCCTGGATTACTTTCAACACTCAATTGAAAATTGCTCTAACAGTCAGTCTATTACATAGACTTCTCTTGAGACCTAAACTATTAAACCACCCAATTAACTTTCTAGAATTTATATGCTTTTGTTCGCTTTTACTCACTTAATCTCGTTTATACATTATTTTGATGTGCATATTTAAAAAAAGTTATGGGTTTTGCATTGCATAGTGTATTGTCACCTTGCGTTTTTTTAATTCCAAACTCTATTCACTCTCTTTACCGATAACAAATCAATCAAATTTTGTTTTTGGCCATTTTCAGCGCACCCCCGGTTCTACCTAGCCCGCCGGTCATTGTAGCAAATCCTCCTCCACCAAAAGAGTTTAGCTGGGTGGAATGTTGTTTCAAGTGTGAAAGTAGTTACGAGTGGTACGAATTAGGAGGAAAGGGTAAGTAGTCGAGTAGACTGCAAAACAGTCTGTATTTTTGCGTATTCAAGTACGCGCGAGCAGTCAAACAAAAGGTCTGGAACGAGGCTGAAAACAGAGAGCGAGACTGGGGAGAGACTATGCTCGCGCGCGTAAGACTCTTACGCCACCCTTTACCGATTTCTTTACTGATTTTGAGAAAAAAACCGACTGTTTTGCAGTCTAGTAGTCGACATGAAACAATTAGTTACTATAACGGAAGCTCCAAACATCTTGTGCTCAATCCCCCGAAACCACACTTTTGATTCAGTTGTCATTTGCAACGCTGTCAAGTTTCTTATACCCTCGTTAGATAAAGACGATTCTGTAAAACGGGTCGACAAAGGGCTACCGTGACGTTTGGATCGCACTATATTCATGCTAGGTGACGGTACCATACATTTTCTCGAAGTAACGCTGAAATTCTCCTTTAAAGCACAATGAATATAAGCTAACTCGATATTTTCAAAAGCAAAAGCTGCTGAACCAAAACATGTTTGGAAACCATAAACATCGAGCCCTGCGATGTTCATTACGCGCGTGCTGAAGAGTAGTGATCATGATATGCCACGTACGCAGTGATAATATAACATGAAACGAGGTGCATCATGGGATACTATTCGATCGTCGTCTGGCCTCTGAGTTAATAGCCCATTCCGCCTCCGGCCTCATGGGCTATTGACTCAGAGCCCATTCGGGCTCGAGGAATAATTGTTAATCAGCTCACGTTAACTCACTCTAGTTCACACTAGTAGCTCACGGAAGCACATGCATTTTTAATCAGTCACTCTCATTTTATGTAAGCTTGCGCTACCTGAGATGTAACTTACGATTTGGAACAATAAAACACAAAAAAACACAAATAGGTGATTTGGACGCTATAAATAGGGCGATAGGATGAGTTCAAAGCAAGATGCCCTTAACTCATGTCATGTCCACGAAAATACTCTTCCAATTACGTAATTTAGTTGACAAATTTCTTCCATGTTGTTTTGCAGGTTTTTGCATTGTCCTGCTACTTCTCTTGGCTTATTTGATTGTTGGCACTCTTATCTTGGCATATTTCTTGTTACTTTGTGCTTTGGCGTGTTTCGGTACCGATTCTGACGATTAGTGATTGACCTGTGACGTCATTTTGTGTTTTCCGACAGCAAATTTCATACCATCAATCAACGAAAATAAAAAAAAGAGCGAAGGAGAACTTGTAAAATCATAGCATGGAGAAAGTAGGGTTGGTTAGAAAGTTATGGTTGGCTCTTTTATATATCTGAACAATACACTGGCAACTATTGCCCAAGCTATGGGTAGAGTGTTTTCACGTGACGTCCTGTCGTTCACCCTATTAAAACAGTGACAAGTCGGCAATATTGATGAACCATATCAATCCGGGAGGGAGTCGAACTCTTTTTTAATGCAAAAACTTTCATTTGTTTATTAAACAAATATGGCCGTTGGTCACGTGAGTGAAAACACTCTCTTGGTGAATTTTACGAGTTCGCCATTTAAACTGTGATTGGAAGCATTCAATAAATAAGATTATGAATCTGGCATGTGATAGGAGTTTGATACATGACTATTTATTATATGCGAATCGCGGTGCATTACTTCTATCAGAGTTATTAGGAAAAATATCAAAATATGCAAGCGAAACTCTTATTTGCTAAATAGTTAAAGTGTAAAGAAAAATCGTATTTACTCAGATAAAGTAAAGTTAACTTTTCTCGAAGAAACATGCCAAAAACACTTTCTTCAGTTTGGCATATAAATTTATGAATATTAAAATAAAAACGTTGCTTTTTATAACAGGTGTAAAAAAAACGATGTACTTTTTAGAATTCCACTTAGAGTGTACTATAAGTAAAATGAATCTACATTCACGAGTGCTTCTGCCTTTTAAAATTATTGTCCCTCAATTGTTAATTAACAAGTTCCTTTTAAACTTCCGGTTCTGTTTATAGGCGTTTAAATGGTTGGAGCTATCCACAAGTTACAGGCTAGAGCAATACTTGTCTACAAGGCTAAAAAAACAAGGCCACTTCATCGAATTCTGATCACCTTGCACTGCAGAGCACAATCAAGAAAACACAATCAGTTAAACTCACCCTTGCTCTGTAGGACCCTGCAGCAGCTATTGCCGTCTTTTTTGTCATTTCAACTCCTCCGATGATGACACGCTCTTCTTTAATAGCTATCATAGCTTCTGGTTCGTTGTTCATTTTAAATTTTGAATCGGTGATGTTCTAGCTCCAAGTCCACTGACATACAGCCAAGAATCAGAACTGCCCGTATTTCGTATTAATGGGTATTAACCAATTATCAACGAAGGCTGTGGTGTCACCATGACGTCATATAAAACGGGATATATATAAGCGACCTATGGCTTGACGTTGCCATTTCTGACAAATATCATATTGCCCATTTACTATTAATTGCCCTAAATGGTATTCCTCCCAGTTTGCAAAACATTTGACCAAAAGAATTAAATAATTACGAACGTAGATTAATCCTTCATTGATTGTCACTTTTCATTTGTATTCGTTCCTTTGAGTGAGGAAATCAACAAACACTCTCTCGTATAGCCTCTTGATACCTTTTTCTCTCCTTACCAGCCGTTTATATAGAACAAGAACGTTAACAGTGCAAGCTCCAAGCTGGGGATAATCGGCCCTTCTTGTATCTTATCTTTTATCTCGAAAGTTTACTATAAAAATCAAAGAAAATGGGTAAATATATATACCAGGAAAGGTATAAATGATGCCAGCAGACGTCTCCTATATGCATCTCTTTCAAAGCAAAGGATAGACGAGTAGAACGCATTGATTTGCAGTGCTTGATTAATTTACTTCAAACCTGTGCGTCTATTTTACCACATTCTAGAATAGCTGTCAAACTGGCCGTCTGTTATTTAATGTACTTGGTTCACATTTCCAGATTCTTGATCTTTTCGTTCAAGGGGAGAAGTAGAAAGAGCTTACGCCTATCTATGTATTTGGAATATGCATTAGATACAATTCATTCATCTAAGGCAAGGGCAGTTCACATTTCCAGTATTTGACATGGTTTGGAGCAGTGATTATTACGAAACAAGTCGCAAGTGGCATACCCGCTCCTAAACCGAAAAACCTAAAGGCTTAAAACGTCAGCGGAATGGGGGGAGGGGGAGGGGGAGGGGGAGGGGGGTGTCAGGTAAGAAGACTGGAAACTAAAAACAGAGAAGCAAGTCACTTGTGTTATTGGACCAACAACTTGGTGAAGCTAATGTATAGGTAATATTACACACTGTAGGAGGCTTTGAATTGGCGGGAAAGACAGTCAGGTAGCTGCTATAGTGAGAGATAAGCCTGATCACCACGACAGAAGTGTTTCGTTCGCCTTCTTATTCAAAAGAACAAGATTTATTTAAGCTTGTGCGCTTGCATTGCAATGACTAAGTTTGGAGCTCCGCGTGATGGTCATCAGTTATGCTAAAATGCGTCAGATATTGAACTAAATTAGTCACTGTCCTGGTGTAACTATAAATAGCTTAAAAGCCAAGCATTATATGTTAAATACTGAGATCGGTTTATCCACTGAGGTTTTTTAATGTTCTGTTACTGGTATGCTGCCTTAGTTTGGAGGAACGCGAAAGTGTTACTTGACTACGTCAGTCAGTTGATCGATTGATTATGGAAGTCGAAGGCAATGTCCCCTTTGCCGGTATCAGACGCTTGAAAAAGGCCAATTAACGTCAAGATTCAGTACCTTCAGCCAAAAAGATGGATTTTATTAATGATATTTAACAGAAATTCATAAGGGGCTGAAAAGTATAACGTTTTGACCGATGCTCGTTAATATTCCTTAATTCAAATACCATATTTAGAAAGTGATCGTCTGCATTGAGCTCGCGTGCGTAGTAAAACTTCAGTCTGAGAGAAGTCGCTGGTAATCTTAATCTCTTTCCATTAGAATACTTCAAAAAACTTTGGCTGTGAGCTAAATCGTTTCCACAAGCTTGATGAAATAAGTTATAAACCTAGTTATTGTTTTATTACTTCAAAGCAGTCTGCAATAATTTCACTTCGCGCCCCCGAGCTCGCGCCACATTCAGATCACCTGA
This sequence comes from Porites cylindrica, assembly GCA_964035525.1. Classification (NCBI taxonomy): domain Eukaryota; kingdom Metazoa; phylum Cnidaria; class Anthozoa; order Scleractinia; family Poritidae; genus Porites; species Porites cylindrica. The sequence continues at coordinate 25,794,528 of OZ037783.1, forward strand.
TGCAAGTCAAATTTGTTTTCATTCCTTATATTCTAGTTGAGTACTGAAGAGAAATTTACCTAAATAACAAACTCAGAGGACCAAAAAGGAGTGCGTGTCCTCCACGCTTCTCGTAATTGTTATTTTGGAGATCACACTGCTTGCATAGCAAAGATGGAATCGGCAATAAGAGAACAGAGGGGAAAATAACTACTTCTAAAAGCGTGGAGGAGAACGCGTTTATTTGTCGTCACCTGAGTTTAGTATGCAAGGTAAAACATCAAGGAAGAATGTATGTGTGCACTAAGAGATTGGTTAATCTACATATTTTCTACCAAGCATTGACGCGACCGGTAAGGATTGAGTCATCAAGTGTACAAAGCTGTCACGCAATTTCACACAAGTGGACAGACAACTGACTTCGACGGAGAAAGAACACCTATCGGAGCCGTGTTAGCGGTTAAAGAAGAGCGTACCGTCATAGGAGGCGTTGAACTGGCGAGAAAGACAGTATTAGCTGCTGATGAGCAAGGGTAGGTCTCTAATCTCCGCAAAAGGCTTCCAGATCTATAGGAACGAGAGGTTTGTCTCAGAGTATAAATTGAGTTGTCGCGGAACT
>OZ037783.1:25802625-25860125 GCA_964035525.1 Porites cylindrica
TGCTTTGGCGTGTTTCAATTGCGATTCTGACGATTAGTGATTGACCTGTGACGTCATTTTTGATACTTAGCCATCCACCAACGAAAAAAAACATAGAAAGCGAAGGAGAACTTGTAAAATCATAGTATGGAGAAAGTAGGGTTAGTTAGAAAGTTTTGTTTGGCGCTTTGTAAGCCTTACTTAGAATGGGGTCTATGCAGTGAATTGGGTTATTCGGTGAGATGTTTCAACTCAATTTATAGAGCTTTGTATCGAGACGCCATGTTGGTTTGACATTGAAGATATAGTTGCCATCCAATCGATGTGTTATCACTAGAGGGATCGTATACAGTTTTTAGAACTGTAATACGTCTTTAGATGTAAGAACCATTCCAAAAGCAAACATTTTTTCTGTGAAACTTATTAAATTTGTAAACTGTCGAGTTCTTAGAAGGTCTTTATCTGACTAAGCTAAAAACTTCGAAGGATTGTTGTCGTTGTTGTTTTTAATCTAAAAATACAATTACGTCACATGAAAACAAAAGACCCTATGATTTTTTTTTCTGTTTTCAACCCTTATCATGCAAATTAGCCGTACGATATTCTTGCAGACGAGCAACGATGACTAATGCCCCATTCACAATGACGCTGAAACAAGTTTAAAGCTATTTTGTTTAACACGGTTTAAAAACGTTTTCTTCATAGAAGCTGCTTTAAAACTGATGTTTGTCTATTTCAAATTTAGCACAATGAAAAAACAAGTTCATGCTTACTTGTACCTTTTGCAAAAATCAGTTTTCAGTTTTCTATTGCTGGTTTCATTATGTTAGACCTGGTTTTCCTAAACATGCTTTGCTTGTTTGTCGCAAGCAGCTATTCGTCATCTCACGGGCTTGCTCAGAAGTTGACTGAGTTGACTTCTCTCTCGTAACGAGTCTTACGCTGAGATTTTGACCTTTCGTTCGAGTTTTTTTTCCCTTGTTGCTGCGCTTCATCAAAATTCCAGACGAACACCCGTCGCTGAGGAATCTCCGTAAAATAACTCACTGTTATATTAATCAGGGTATTAATTAGACTGTGGATAATTTAATACGCCTCAATGTTAGTTTTGATAAAGGATGGACCGAGATATTTGGTATTCAATGTAAAATGTGATACCTCTTGTTTGTTGGTCTTGCGTGACTAAGGCCATATGAGGTTTACGTTTACGGAAGTTCGATCACGCACTTCTGGTGTCACGGGAATCTTTGTTCTTTCCTCGTCGACTGCCAAGAAGGAAAACTCAGAACTTTAAGTGTCCAGTGAAAGGAAGAACCGATCGGAAGTTGAGAATGGACGATGGACAAGACGAAGCAGACACGATAGATGTCAGTGAAAAAGATGCAGAGCAAAAAGAAGTTGAAATGGATTTCAACACATTGATACAGACAACAGCAACAGTGTGTATGTACTTCTCATCGTGGCGCTCTTTTTCTAAATGTTTAATTTGTTTGCACATTGTACTGTCTCATTTGCTTAACCCTTGTCGCAGGAGTGTCGATACATGTTAATTATTTGGCACATTTAATATTTTAACATCATTAAAAAGCCATTTAAATAATCGACTTTCAATGCGTCTGTGATTGAGGGCACGCATGTCTGATTCAGCAGAGAGCAGAAGTCACCCCATCCTTGGAGACCCACGGGCAGTCAGCTGGGTCGGCAGAAAAAGCGGAACGAAAGTTTTCAAGTACGTGCATGAAAACTTTCGTCCCGCCTTTTCTCAAGACCCGACTGCCCCTAGGTCTCCGAGGATGAAGTCACCCTCGTTTTTCACACAGAAATTATGCAACATTAGTTTAGCGTATCCCAGATCGTCCACATCGCAAAAAGGGTCATGCATATTGCCTTCCCACATGTGTTCGCTGGAATAGTCAGAGTGCAGAAAAACTTTATGGCACCAAAATGGCGTTATGTCTTCTGATGTCACGCTCCAGAAAACGAAAGCACTATCCTGCGTACTTCAATTACGATATAGTTCGGAAGGAGCGGCTTTCCATTATCAAGCATACGGTGATAAATTTCACAAATGAGCCCGATTACGTGAATTTTGAGTCGTTAGTGGTCGTGGAATAAAATATAAATCACGATTTCCGCACTGATAATGAACAGTGAATGTTGCAGACCACGGCTTCAAATGGAAAAGACAACTGTATTTAAGAAAATCGAGCTTGTGTTGGCAAAATTTGGCGGTTAAATCCGCCACGCTTTACACCACAATACGGAAATAATCAATTTATTAATAAAATGGGTGTACGCTTGATATGGTACGACTGTATTAATGTCTGGTGTATACATGGTTGATGTTCTTACTTCTGTTTCTGTGTTTTCAGTGTTGACGATGTTCAAGTGAGGACTGTGGAACCGACCAGGTAAAACTGCTGCTTTATATTTAACGTTTTTTTACAGGATGCATACCATTGCAAAGGACAACAAGTGGCCCCTCAGTACTCCTCTTCTCCTACTAGTAATCTGTCCTATTCGAGGGACCATCAGATGAGGAGCCCAAATCCACTTATGGCCGCCTTACAAAATAAAACCCCTTTGAACTCTATACTTTACTCACTCCCTTATACGACCTTTTTAGCACTTACTGTTATAAATTGACTTTTCCGAGGATTGTTTTTTTTTTACAACTCAGAGAATCGGTCTGTATTCATTTTACAAAAATCAAAAACGTAATTTCTTATTTCACTGATTTCAAATGATCGGTCACCATTCTTTTTACGAGAAAATGACGCATTACCTCCCTGGCGATTCCCGCCGATATAGAAAAATCCCCTACCCATGTGCTTGTTAACCCTGCGCAAAAAATTAAATTCTGCGCAACTTGAAAGTTGAGGAACTTCAGTTATATTCTTAACTGCATTTTCATTTTTTAAAACTTTCAGCGTTACGATCTCTTCAGCACCAGCCTTCAGTCCTGTCGTCACTGGCTCCGCCTATTCAAGGGAATGTAGCAGCGAAGATGGCTTTCAGTTTTGTGAGGGATGCTGTAAGTGCCTTGGGGTGTGCTTTTGTTGTTGCTTGGAGTGTCCGGAAAAATGTGGTAACTGTTTGGAGATGTTACAATGTTGTATTGACATTTTAAAGTGTATTACGTGTGATTGTGATTAAAGCTGTAGCAACGAGGAAATCTAGAAACTAAGCATAAAAGCATCTCCATCGGTGTATCGCCCCATGTAAGGGAATCCAGGACATTCTTGGATTCTGGATTCCACGCTGTGGATTCCGGATTCCGGGTACTGGATTCCGGATTCCAGAACAGTGGATTCCGGATTCCAAACAGGGCTGGATTCACAATTTTTTTACTTTTTTGATGCTTTTCTTTGCATTTCGTTTTCGTGTTCGAATCTTGCTATATTGAAAGACGTTGTTAGAATGTATAGAGCGATTTTCGTATCACCTTGAAAAATGGTGTCGGTAAGTGCTCGTTATTTGTTTGATCAGCCAATGGATGCAAAGATCAAAACATGGACTCCTCGTTTTCCCGCCAAAGAAAACCCTAATATAGAGACGGCTTTGTTCGATTGGCCAATCGTGTTGCGGTATGACGTCAAAGCTAGGCTTTTGTACATTATGCTTTTGCTTCCCTACTGAAATGCTCCACCTTAATGCTCCATTTTTCCCACTAAAATGCTCGGTCTCCCCAAAAAAGTCACTAAAATCCTCGGATAAAGCTCATTATACAAACGGTTTTTTAAAATTAAATTCAAAGTTTACACTTACAAAAACGTGCAAGTGTTGCAAGTAACAACGACAACGTGTACAAGTTCATAACTGCCAAAAAAAACCAGATGTATTAGGTTTTTTGTGAATTTTGAGTTTTAGTCTTCATTTTCTTTAAAAAAGCGGGAACTCATGGGGCATGAGCTCCTGAAAAAAGTTAATTTCTATTTTATTTTCTCGGAAAAATTAATTTTCCGGGGAAAATGCCACTAAAATGCTCGAATAATGCTCAATGCTTTGGCCTCACTAAAATGCTCGAAAAAAATGCTAGCGTAATGTACAAAAGCCTAGTCAAAGCGGAGTGTCGGTTGATTTCTAGAAAGTTCTCGGGCATGAAGTTTTTTCACCCGAGCGTTCGCTTAACCAACCAAACGCCACGCGCGTTTGTATCCGTTCGATAAACCAATCAAATCGCTCTATTTTGTTCGTTTGTTGTTTCTGTTTTGTTCGCGCGTTTTCCTTTCAAGGTCATACGAAAATCGCTCTGACAAGTTTGTTTTCTTTTTCGATTTATAAATTACGGGTTGAATGTATTACAGTTCTGTAAGGGTTTATGGTATAATAAGGAGGGGGACATTGGGGGACTGTCCACACCGCGCAACACAGCGGAAACTGAAAATAACAAACACCGTGTCACCGCAAAAAAACGTGGCGAAACAACGACATCGCAATTTTAAGTTTTGTCCTTCAATTAATTTAATCCAAATCTTCATATAATTAAGGATTGAGGATCTCGGAGCTGGTTAGCGATTAGTAGAGAGTGAGTGAGACTGACCTCAAGACTTTATTTTTTACTTACTCTATTTTTGCCAACTCTATTTTCAGTCATGCAGATAGAAAAATGCTTAATTAACAGAAACAAAAGAACTCTTGCAAATCATTTCTAAATATATTCACGTGTATTCATTTGATTGCTGCATAATAAAGTATAAATGGGAAAAACAGTGATTGCCAGGAAAAATTGAGCTGCAATTTGCAAGAAAGCGGCGTAACAAAGTTCGTGTGTAACTCCAAATCAATTTTTCCTATCTATGCCATATCATAAACCAGCGCAGGTTAATCAAGTCTTTTGCTGTCCACTAATAATATAACAGAAGGTTCATTTTGCTTGTGTGTCGTTACATTCGTAGTTTTCCTCGTCCTGTCCGAAAGCCTGGAACAGGTTACGTCGAAAGATGTTTGCAAATTCTTTTTGAACATTAAAACAGTATTTCGAAGTAATAGAATAAATGTATTGAACAAAACGTTAAAAGCCCACAGTCGCTAATCCCCTCCAAACTATCATGAAGGAAAGCTTGGTTTCTTAACATGTCATTTTGGACATTGTTTTTCGTTCTCTTTCCACTTTTTATTGGAATCATTGTCATAGCGCAAAAAACTAAATTCGGTTACCGCTCTTTTGTAAAACTTTCATTTATAGAGGATAGAGACATATGTACAGTAAGCTGTAGAACACACGCATTAGATATCACTTCTTAACTGAATTGCTTTCACACTTTCTCATATGACACATAAGACACGAATTTAGCCAAATACAATAAAATACACTTCTCCTAGGACGGGATAAGCATATATACTCAGTAAAAGATTGAATTGACAATCAAAAAGAGCACTACAGAAGATTAAATTGGACTCCAAGCTGACAAAAGTGTTGTCCAGGTCAGCGCGGCCCTAAAGTGACTAAAGTTGTGTGTCATATAATTGTCTAAGAATGATAACATGGCTCAAAATAAATTTCGGACAGTGGCCGGACCACGTTGATCGACCAAATAAATTTTTACGCTGTCACGTCTCAACGTTTTGAGACTGGTCAAAATAGAGAAACAAGCCCAAAACTATCAGTTACTTGGTCTAGTCGTTGCTGAGCCATTTAAGGTGGCTGAACACAGTTTTGGCAGTTTGTGAGTATATGTCATTTGCCAAATCAAGGCAAGAGAAACGTTGCAGCTACAAGCTGAAACTTGGCAAGTAAAAAATATACTGATGAAAGAGTTTGACTGACAGGTCAAATGTGACGCTTTCGTGGTTTCCATGGCAACATGAACGACTGAATATAACCTGTGACTTGCTTGCCACCACGTTCAGTACAGTCCACAGATCGACACAAACGAAAAATCATGCAGCTTTGCCTTTGGCACGATTAGATCTATCACAGTCAGCTAAAAATTGCTATGATTTCACATCACAGTATTACAAGTACCTTTCTCTCTCAGCCTTTTGCTTTTTCTTGTGCTTTCCTATAACGTCTTTTTTTTAAAAAAGAACAACAAACTACAAACTGGTCTGATCGAAGAGGTGGCGAGATTTCACTCGAATGCCGGGGATGAATGAAAAAGGCACCCACCGCCTCCTTGCACGTGATTACTTTAGTGACAGCTGATTGGTACGGTTCTGACAGTTCTGGCTTATTTCTCAAATAAAGATTATCGAAACCATGAAACTGTTCTCAGCGAAACTACTAGGACCGAATTAGGCACTAGGAGACTGTGAATTCCTTTTTTTTCTTTTTAGGTAAACTGTTGAACGTAGACATTTATTTTCAATTGCGAACCAGGAGGACCAGGAAGGTTCAAGAAAAGGTTCACCGCAGGTGCACCTTTTCCAGTCCTATGCCAGGTCAAAAAGCTTGCATAAAATCGCCTTTGATTTTTTAAAGTTCAGCGAAGCAAGTGAACAACAGGGAATCAAACATAGCCAGAGGTTGAAGTTATTCATAACAATTCAATTTATACCTTAAAAAGGCTGCGCTGTGTTCCCTTGAAAACCCCCAAATTTTGTGATCCTGCCAACCGCTCAAAAGCAAGGGTTCCCTCGCTATTGTAGAATTTTAATCATGTGACCGTGACCTCGACCTTTCATATGAAGCTCGTGAGCTATTGTTTTGACACCAGATATGCCGATATTATGACGTCACATTCAGGTCTATACCATGGGAAGGCTTTCCATACATGATTTTTCTTGCGAGTGAGTATCTCAATTTAATCTGGAGTGGATCTTTAGTAAGTTGGATTCCTGATTCCAATGTTTAGTAGGATTCCGGATTCTTAGTGCTGGATTCCGGATTCCAAAGCCCAGGATTCCGGATTCCAGAAGCAAAAAATTCCTGGATTCCGGGATCCGGATTCCCTTACATGGGGCGAGGTGTAGTTTGTTATCGATCTGCCTTTCTATTCCGGCGAGGGTTTTTCTCCTTACAAACTTTTCAATTTCATTCATAAAAGGGGGAGAAAACTTCGAACTTTCAATTCAATGTTAGAACAGTATTAAAAGGATTAAAGCTACAAGTTTGTCTGTCACAAGCTAAGAGTTTGCTTGTCATTCGCTGCTGAGCAGTTTCCTCTATTTCAGTCAGCCCTTTATGATTGATACTGTTCAGTGGTAGGATATATAGCGAGAATGTAAATTGATGTTGATTTTTAGAAATGGATGCATTCACGAAAGAAAAGAACGGGAAAAGAGGACGTGTGCGAAGAAACAAGCGAAATTTATGATTATACAGTTGTCATTACTTGGGATCAACTTCTCCACACTTTGAGACCTACAAGACGCTTTTTCTCACATTCCTTCGCGAGTTAGTCTAGCTACTTATAGTATTTTTCTTTTCTTTAATGTTGTGGATAAACAGAGCGTGTAGTTTCAAACTGTTCTTCGTCTGAAGTTGGAGAATTCTCTTCATTGGTCAAAGATCCTGGGGACATTTAACAGCTTGATTTTAGGACTGGATTGGAAATATCTTGAATTAACCTTGCCTGCGAAAGAAACACGACCTGATGGAATTTCTGAACGTCAATCTGGTCAGTAGGCCGGGCAAACAATTTTTGTTTGGTTCATCTTGTCAAGACTCGACAAGACGTTTGGGTCAAGTTCGAAACTGATGGAGATCTCTTGGAACTGTGCCTGGGAGAGTTGTGATGTCTCAAGTTAGAGGATGTATGTATATTTCATTCTGGAAAAAACGTCTTTCACCTGCTGTTGGACACGCACAATATCACCTTGCTTTTATCTTTCAGGCTGATTTCATCATTGATTTCTATTACAAGTTTCCGGTCGCATCGGTAGCATTTTAGTATGACTTACCAATTTACAGTGCTAGTTGCAGATTTCCAGTTGCACTTATAAGGGTACCGGATTTATGTGGTGTATTAAGTTGAGGTGTGGAGGAAGTGGGATTATCAGTGTGGTCAGCTTGGTTAAGACGAGTAGAAATGTTTTTACGGAGTCGACGGTTATAAAGTAATACTGACTTCTAAGGAACGAGCCCAAGAGGATAGCTTTTCGTTATAATAATTAAAACAAATAACATAGTGGTACCTTGATTGGTTCCAGGTTTGGTATGAGCGTGTAGTTGACGTATATGGTGGATTTGGCAAGGAGTGAAAAGTCCTATTCGTGATCTCCACGTGGCGATGCCCTTGCCCATCAGTAGATGCAAGTTGATAGGATCAATCCAGATCGACGGTTTATAATACACCACATAACGTCACTTCTAACACACTCAGACGTAAAAGGTCACGTCGCAAACACACTAAAACACTTCCTAGCCATTCCTACCATCAAGACTAATGCACCTCTTGACTCTTCATCTGTAGTTAACCTTTCTAACGTCACCCTCACTGATAACGAAACTCAACTCCTCGCCTGAGGACTTAGCCTGCGTAGCTAGCGTTTCCTCGCGAGGTTTGTCTAGAAAGCTGGGACAAGAGAAAAACAAAATGCCAGCCGCTGACATATTGACTGGACTGAAGTTAATGCAGACTTTGACGAATTCGCCCGACGTTTGCGCATTACTGAATTCATTTCACGACTACACTACTGATAACCAATCTGACCCCTTTCACCCCAAAATCCTTTGGACACCACCCACCGACAAAGACGACGCGCTTAATGCTTACTCAACGCTGTTAACATGACCTATTCACCACTCAGAACCCAGACGCATCCGTGACAACCTACCGAAAGCTCAACGCCGAGCTTTACGTTTAAAACAAAGACATGACATTGTTATCAAATCAGCCGACAAAGGCTCGGCGACTGTGATAATGGACAGAAAATGGTACTTAGACGAATGTTATCGCCAACTCAACAATCCTACTTTTTATGAACAACAGGATACTGATCTTACTGACACTATACAGAAACGAGTTATAGAATACGTCAAACGAATGCTCAACGATGAACTTATCGACAAAAAAAAAACAAACAATACCTATTACATAAGGATCCTAAACCCGAACGCTTCTATATTCTCCCTAAAATCCATGAAGTCAATAATCCTTAGCCTGTTCACAGACCCTCTATTTTCTCTTCAAAGTTGTGCGGTCCTGGGAACTTGTTCGGCGTCACGTGACCCTTGCCGTGTTGTTAGTCCGAACCATGCGCTTGTTGACTCGTTGTGTTCCGTGAGAGTATTTAAGCTGTTTAGTCGTTCGATACACTACATTTTTGGCGACGAGGAACGTGTACGGACGCCCACTGCAAGGTAGACAAAGGAAGGGAAGTCTACGTGAATCATGCCCGCGTTTGGGAAGTTGGACGAGTGCAACGAAACTGAAGATTGGCGCCATTACATCGAGCGTGTAAACCATGTCTTCGAAGCGAATGAAATCACAGATCCTGGCAAGAGGAGATCCATTTTTCTGGTTTGTGTGGGAGCGAAAACCTATAAACTGGTGCGAAGTTTGGTTGCCCCAGAAGATCCGAAGGATAAAAGTCATGAGGATTTAGCAAAACTCCTCCAAGACCATTTCATGCCTAAATCTTCTGCCATTGTTCAGCGATTCAAGTTTAACACACGCTCCCAACAACTAGGTGAGACCATTGCAATGTTTTTAGCTGAATTAAGACACCTGTCTGAACACTGTGAATACGGAATTACGTTAGATGAGATGCCTCGTGATCGGCTGGGGTGTGGTGTTCGTGATATCAGAATACAACGCCGATTATTAGCTGAACCCAAATTAACATTGAAGCGGGCACTTGATCTATCTCTCGCCATTGACGCAGCAGATAAGGATGCTTCAGAGATACAGAAGGCAGACGGTCAGGGAGGGACAACCCCAAAAACTGTCATTTTAAGGATGCCAAGTGCTATTGTTGTGGTAAAGTTGGCCATTTAGCTCGATTGTGCCCAGCTAAAAAGAAAGGGAAACAACCACAGCCAGTTAATGAGAAGAAATCAGGCAACTCCGAACCTACCAATCTTCTCGAAGGTGCCATGCAAACACCAGGGGAGGAACAGGGTGTGAGTGCATATATATTCCTTGTTTAACTTTGGCAGTCAACGCCCATCACCCTACAAAGTACAGCTAAGTGTTGCTGGGCAACCCCTGGAAATGGAAGCTGACACGCGGGCTTCCTTGTCTGTGATTAGCGAGGGATTATACAACTAACTTTTTTTCAGCAGGTCAAGCAGGTCAAGCACGCACCCCAACTTGTACATATACTGGGCAAGAGGTCAAACCTAAGGGGTCTTGTTCTGTGAATGTTTGTTATGACGGGGTTGAATACTCCCTGCCACTTTTGATTGTAGGCGGCAAGGGGCCTGCTTTGCTAGGTAGGAACTGGCTCGAGAAAATCAAGCTAAATAGGCCCATAATCAAACAACTTTCGTCACACAATAAGCGACTGGAAGAGATTTTGCAAAAACGCGCTCAGCTGTTTGAGGAGGGGCTTGAAACTCTACAAGGGACAAAGGCCAAAATCCATGTTGACCCCACGGCTACCCCTATCTTCCATAAAGCCAGACCAGTACCGTATGCTCTGAGGGAGAAGATTGAACAAGACCTAGGAAGACTTGAAAGGGCAGGGACCATTGAACCAGTCCAGTATTCCGAGTGGGCCGCCCCGATTGTCCCTGTCATGAAGAGTGATGGCACTGGAAGAGTATGTGGAGACTATAAGCTCACTGTTAATAAAGTGTCAAAACTGGAAGGCTATCCTATCCCCAAGCTTGATGATCTGTATACGAAATTAGTTGGAGGTCAAACATTTACTGAGGTAGATTTAAGCCACGCCTATGAACAGATGCTTGTGGATGAGAACTCTAACGAATTTTTAACGATTAACACACATAAGGGCCTGTACAGGTATAACCGTCTCCCTTACGGGGTAGTCTCAGCACCTGGTATTTTCCAGAGAACCATGGAGGGTTTGCTTCAAGGAATCCCTTCAACTGGATTTCTGTTAGATAACTTCCTTATTACAGGCCCCAGTACTGAAGAGCACTTAGACAACATCGAGAAAGTTTTGAGACGCCTCTTGGAAGTTGGTCTACGATTCAATGCAGTAAAGTGTCAGTTCACGAAGCCAGTTTTGGAGTGTCTGGGGCACCGAGTTGATGCAGAGGGGTTTCATCCTGTTGAAGCAAAAGTGAAGGCCATTCAAGAGGCCCCAGCACCGAAAAACCCCACTGAGCTGAAGTCGTTCCTTGGTATGCTTAACTTCTATGGGAAGTTCATACCTAACCTGTCGTCCATTCTGGAACCACTTCATAGTTTGCTGAGGAAAGTTGTCGTTTGGAAGTGGGAGGTGGAACAGCAAGAAGCATTTGATAAAGCCAAAAACCAGCTTCAATCATCAGACGTACTAGTACATTATGATCCCGAGAAAGAGCTGGTGGTATCCTGTGATGCATCACCCTACGGTGTTGGCGCAGTTCTATCGCATGTCATGGAAGATGGATCAGAGAGACCTGTGGCATACGCCTTGAGTACTCACTCTACGGCAGAAAGGAACTATGGTCACTTAGATAAAGAAGCACTAGCCGTAGTTTTTGCTGTGAAAAAGTTCCACCAATTTCTGTATGGTCGCCATTTTAAGATTTACACAGATCACAAACCACTTTTGGGGCCGCTACACCCTGAAAAGCCTTTAATGGCCTCAAGCAGAATGCAGAGGTGGGCATTCACATTCCTAGCTTATGAGTATGAACTGCTGTATCGCCCAGGAAATGAGAATGGTAATGCGGATGGACTCAGTCGCCTACCCGTTGTGGATGTCCCGGGGTCCACACCCGTCCCTGGGGACATTGTACACCTCCTAGAAAATATCAACACCAGCCCAGTACATGTTAATAAGATAAAATTGTGGACAGCCCGCGATCCAGTGCTTTCACAAGTTCTACAGTTTGTTCTTCAAGGATGGCCATCAGAGGTAGAAGAAGAAGCCCTGGAGCCCTAATTTATTAGAAGAGAAGAATTGAGTGTACATGCTGGCTGCCTCTTATGGGGAGCTCGGGTCATAGTACCCCCTCAAGGGAGAGAAGAGGTGTTGAACATATTACACAATACTCACCCGGGAATAGTCAAAGTGAAGAGTTTAGCCAGGAGCTATGTATGGTGGCCAAAAATGGACGCGAATTTAGAAGAGAAGTGAAAAGTTGTGCTACTTGTCAGAGTCACCAAAAGACCCCTCCCTGTTCGCCATTACACCCATGGGAATGGCCGGGCCCCCTTAGTCGCAAGTGCACGTAGATTATGCGGGACTTTTCATGGGAGATATGCTCTTGCTGATCATTGACGCCCATTCCAAGTGGCGGGATATCCACTGTGTGAACTCTGCCAACTCCAGTGTGACCAAAGACAAGATGAGGTCAACTTTCGCTTCACATGGTTTACCAGAGATTGTAGCGTCCGATAGTGGATCCAATTTTGTGAGCAGTGAAGTTAAGTCATTTTTGCAAAAAAATGGAATCAAGCACATTACCTCAGCACCTTACCACCCAAGTACAAATGGTCTGGTTGAGCGAGCGGTACAGACGCAAGGGATGAAGAAACAGGGTGACGGTTCTGTTGACACCAATTTGGCTCGTTTTCTTCTAATCTACCGGATTACCCCGCAAAGCACCACTGGTGAATCTCCAGCTCACTCACGATGGAACGTAGTGTTAAATCTCACCTCGATCTGCTGCGACCGGATGTAGCGACAAGGGTGCATTTGGCTGTACCGCCATCGAAATGATGGTGGGGATCATTTCGGTGGCGGTACATTGGCTCAGTCTAGACAAAAGAAACAACGTGATCAGCATAGCCGAAAGCGCGAAGTGAAGCTTGGTGATGCCGTGAGTGTCAGAAACTACTCCCGGGGGTCGAAGTGGGTCCCTGGAACTGGCGCGAGTTGAACTAGAAGATGGAATTGTAGTTCGGAGACATCATGACCAATTAATTTCTCGTACTGCAGAGCCTCTTTGCCCCAGTCCAACAGCTCAAAGGGCAGGCCATAGCAACGAGGGAAGTGTTGTTCCGGAGGTTGCAGTACCCGATGTGAATAGCCCGAAGTAACCTGTGGGGAGTTGGAGCCACCCACTACACCCATAGACCCAAGCTTAGTCCCTGTCACTCCGGTGCGACGATATCCAGTAAGGTACCGAAGACCACCACAGCGTTATTACTGATGGACCCCTCCTGCCCCCATGAACATTTAGTTCAAGGCGAGATGCCACATATTGTTTAGGAACCTGAGGGGGAGGAATGTGCGGTCCTGGGAACTTGTTCGGGGTCACGTGACCCCTGTCGTGTTGTTCTGTTAGTCCGAACCATGTGCTCGTGAGAGTATTTAAGCTGTTTAGGCGCTCGATACACTACAAAAGTCCGTCGAGCGTGGGTGATAAAATATAGACCGTAGGGGATTTATTGACCGCCAGCGCAAGGGGGTAGTGGTGGGGGAGAAGAAAATAGTTCTTTATTTTTCTTTCTCACGCGCTCGCTTCGCTCGCAAGCACGCCGATGTTTTCGAAAAGAACGAAAAGAAAAATAAAACAACGTGTATGTACGGGCTAATAATCCCAGTCGGCCCATAGTCTCTTCCAACAGTCCACCTACTGAAAGCATTTCACAGTTTGTCGATTTTCATCTCAAACCCTTGGTTTGCACTATACCGTCCTACGTCAAAGATACTACTGATTTTCTTAACAAACCCACCGCCATTGACAGTCTTCCTGATAGTGCCTTGCTTGTCACGCTTGATGTCACGTCACTGTTGTTTTTTCCTTCAAAAACGCACTAATAAACATATCCCTACGGAAACTGTTTGCGACCTCATTTGAATAATCCTTACCATGAGTAACTTCGCATTTAATTCCAAACACTATCTTCAAAAACACGGCACGGCTATGGGCACGCGTATGGCTCCTTCTTACGCTAATTTGTTTCTTGGTAAATTTGAACGCGACACTCTCCTTAAGCCCGGGGGGGGGGCACTGCCATATATGGGCTATATAGGTATGTGCCGCTGTGAAGGGTATGGTTTTCAAGCAGTTTACTCTAGGATAGGGTATATAAATCAGAGCGTTTGGGTCTAGAATAGGGTATCATTTTTCAGGAAACTGATCAGTTGGTTGAAGATTTTACCTAGACTAGGGAAACAGCTACTCTAGGATAGGGGGGATTTGGGCAGTTTACTCTAGTATAGGGTAGCAAAATTCAGCTCAACTAGCTCTGATAAAGGTTAAGGGTTCTAGGGTCCCAGCGGCACACTCCCACCCAAAATTCCTAAAGTACCCCCCCGGGTCCTTAAGTCACCCCATCGACCATACTTGTGGCTTAGCTTTATCGACGATATTTTCATGATCTGGACTGCAGGTCCAGAGAAACTGAAAATATTTGTTGATTATCTTTATAACTTACACTCCACCATCAAGTTCACTTGTTCGCATTCACCTAGTAACATACCATTCCTTGATGTCATGGTTTCAGTCAAGGATGGCTCCATAGAAACTAGCCTGCGTAGCTGGCGGTATTGTGTAGTAGTCGAGTGAGATTTGGCGGCAGAGCCGTTGTAATATAGTCGGGTGAGATTTGACCGTGAAGCCGTCACGAGCGGCCACACAATACCGCCAGCTACGCAGGCTACATAGAAACAGATCTTTATACTAAACATACTGACAAACACCAGTATTTACTAGTTTCATCATGTCACCCTCAACATACCAAACGCGCCATTCCTTTTAGCCTTGCACTTCGCCTCCGTCGCATTTGCTCAGACCCAGACAATTACAAACTACGTACTAACGAACTTATAAATTACCTTGCTAATCGCAGCTGGATCGAAATACAAAGAGCTTCCGACATTCTTCGCACTGACGCACTTACAAACAAACCCAAGACACAGACACAATAAAGCATTACCTAACCTTGCGCATATCATTCGCAAGCATTCGAACGAGCTGTACTTATCAGATCGTTGTAGAAATGTTTTTAAAAGCCTTCCGTTAGTAGCTTATCGCCGTTGTAAAAATATTAGCGACATCCTCGTTAGAGCCCAGTTAACTAACAGTACCGATACCAGTAACTCCCGACCCACCCCCGGTTCCTTTCGGTGCAACAACAGGAATTGCACCACCTGTCCCTACATTGAACATGGCCGTAATCAATACACTCTTTTCATTCTACAGGTGAGACTCACCACGTCAAATTTCATATCACTTGTGAAACTTTTAATGTTATCTATTTGATCCAATGTCGCCTGTGTAGTCTACAATATTTGGAGAAACTAGAGGTCGCCTCAAAGACCGTTTTAATGAACACAGACGACCTATACTCAACCCTACTGGTAATCACATCCATACTGCAGTTTCAAAACACTTTCTAACCAGCAATCATTCCGATAGTCATATGCTTTTGATTCCTATTGAAAAACTTAAAAATGGGCGTGATTCTTTCAGGAAAGCACACGAAGCCACAGGGTCCAGAGGAGTCTCGTGTGAATAAATGAATTACTTACTTAAAGTCTCACCTTGAAAAATGTCTATACCTGTCGCTTAGCACGATTAATTAGCCCAATGGGATCTTAATGAATCTACTGTAAACGATTTCTTCGCTTCTTATCTGACCAGATCGACTTTGTTGTTCGCCATTTTGAAAATCAATAACCGCAAGCCATATCCTCGCTGGCGCACGGAACGTCGCCCGAAGGGTGACCGAGGCACGAAGTGCCGAGTAACCGTATTTTACACTGTAAGCCGATTTTGCAAGCCTTCAGTCTCTTGATTTGCGGTCTATAGAATGTGTAACGAAACTGTAACGCGATCAAAATAACCCATTTTTTCAGAGGTTTTCGACGGGTTTTGATGTTCTAACGACAAACACATCTCCTCTGGACCCTGTGGCGAAGCCTACCTTACCCACAAAGCTAAGACAATTGAGCCTCTGGGCATTAATAAACTTGATGAACTGTAACTATACATAGTACAAACATTAACCACAACGGACTGCAAAGGACAGCAAACGAATATGCCGAAGTTCTTTCGGTGTCGTGTTGATGTCTTGCAGAGTTAATGTTCACGTAGTACGATCAGCAATGCAGTATTCTGCTTGCAGAATTTAATATCTATACATGGTATATATATACACTATTTTTGTTATCTTGTCTTTTTAAAGTAGCCACACCATACCACGCCATATTATGTAATTTCCGGTCATTATTTTACTTCATATATATTTTTGTAAATTCGTGATATCTCAACAAATCTGATGAAGACTTAGCCTGAAATTCATCCGATTGCTTCGAGTCGTTTTCTCCTCTCAACAACTACTGAGGGAGTAATAACGACTCGAAGTAATCGGATGAAATTCAGGCTAATGAAGACTGGTATTTGCCAGTCGAAATTTCGCAACCAAACTCTATTTCACCTTGTTTGATCAGTCCCTGTAAAAGTCTTCTTGACTGTAACGTTTTCAATTTGATCTATTTTGACTGATCACGATCTTTTTGGATCCGACGTTGAGCAAGATTGATCGTACACTGTCTTTGCAGTGGTTTTTTTACCTTAATTTTGCATAATAAGGTGGTTGCACATTTTTGAGATTTTGCGGTGAAAAAATGCTAAGTAGGAATTCAACAAAAGATTCGCGGTTGAAAAGTTGACTTTATAAGGTAGATGCATAGAATATGTGATCGCGAAAATTATATTTGTCAAAAAATGGATAAGATGGCTTCTATAGGGTCCGCAGAATAGACACTTTTAATAATGGGGTAGGGGTTCTGAAAGGCCAGTGGCATATACCCAGCAAATATTTCAGTTTGGCAGTCAAGATTCAGAGACCCCAAAAAGTAGAGACTTTCAAGTTATGATTGACAGGACATTCATTTACCTAGCTATTTACTTTAGAACATCAATGGCATCGCAGTGCAAATTAAACCTTCTGTGATTTAAAACAGGGAGATTTGCCGATCAACCCCATCTACACTCAATGAAAGTACTCCTCCCATGGTATAACCACCCTTTTCGGTTCGACCAACTGCACGGACCAAACATAGGCACGTTAAACGTGCATGAGCTATTTTGAATGCTTCAGTGTAACTATAATACTTCGGTGTAACCTTACCAAGAGTGATGAATCTACCTTTTTCATCCTAAATGTAGATTTGGTTTTTGTGCGAAATTGGGTATTGCGATGCATAAATGAAAACGCGAAACGCTCAGCTGAGTCGATCCTCAACCTCTATATACATTAAGTTCCTCTGTCCTTCCCTGTTACATCTGGTGCAAGTTAAACAAATTGTTGAAGTAAAATAAATTTCTACTCACCAAACGTTGATTAGAAGGAAAACTCTAAGGTTTCCGCGGAGTTTCTTAAGCCAAAATGTGACTCATCGAATACTGAATAGTTACGAAATACCAGGATTTTTATCATTGTGGTAGATGGTTGCATCATCATAATTCACGAGGTTTTCACGTGCGATTCTACTCAGTGAAACAGTCTTTAACTCCGACAACATATTTCTTCATGTTTTAAAAGCTATTGCTTCCTAAAAGACAAGAGCCTCTTTTAAGGCATTGGTTACAAAACGAAACAGGTCTTCATACGTTCAAGTTACTATTTATCATTGTGAAAAGCCAATCTGCATGAGATGTACAGTCACACAGCTGGCACGTGAAAGTGTTGGACTTTTCCCCCTTTCGTGGCTCGTACGTGAGGGAATTCGAGTTATCACAGAGTAATCTAGTAAACAGAATTATAAAAATAACTCATGCACACAATTTGCATGTGAAGATGTTGGTCTTTGGCCCTTTTACAATTCGTACGTAAAAAAAAGGCAAATTGTTTCACTACAAAATTTTCTCAAGCGATTTTAAGAAATCACCACGGCTTTATTACAACACCTGCAATTAAATTATGTTTGATGCAACGTCAAGGTTGATAGCCTAACATTTATTAACTACCAAGAAAATTATCAAACTGCCGAAATATATTTCTACTTGTATCATGTTACTCCACTCAATACAACAGTATCTAATTTTGTGTCAACTAGCTTCTTCCAATTTTATTCCCTAACGCTACTGTTTCTACTTAAGTTACTCATCTTTACTAAATAAATAGAGGATATTACACGGTGGCGAGAAGATATGAATTTTATGTTCGAGTGGCAAGAACAATATCTCACGAGTGAGCGAAGCGAACGAGTGAGATATTGTTCTTGCCACGAGAACATAAAATTCATATCTTCGAGCCAACGTGTAATGTTCTTTTTATTATATGGAGAAACCAATTCAACAAAAGCCAAAAGGCGGGAATCGTGACGTCATTGAACGATACGACACTCACAGAGGTGACATACGGAAAATACGCCACTCGGGTCCCGGATGAAGTGGCGTATGGAATCTACGAGTGGTTTAGTTCCCAGTAAAACACTCTCCTCCATATAATAAAATAGGTTTCAGAAACTATAATACTTAGTATGCAGGAAGGATGTATTATGTTGTTCACTTATTATTCTTTTTTTGTGTGTTTGCCAGAACGAAAAAGGTCTGTTGAACTTTGTAAGCGAGAGAATGATATTTTTAAAGCTTGTTTACAGGATTAACAATACTCGGTACAGCTTTCACAAAAATAAGCTGCCTTTTTAAACTTCTAAAACCACATTTTATAGGGCGCATACTTTCGAATTAAAGTCTATATCTAAATATCAATTATTGCTTCATTGGAAGAGCTTTGAAAATATATGATCTTTTATACTCTACCCAGTTGTAGCGGGTGAAACAGAACTCATACTGACGTGCGTTGTACCGATAGCCGAATTAGGTCAGAAATGCCTTGAAGCAGCATCCATACTAAAATATGAACCCTTAAACAGCTGCATCACTGTACACAGCGTTTGAATCATGAAGATATTTAATGTAATTCTTCCAAACACCTGTAGCCGTAATAAAAGACGAAAAAATTGTGAAGAATTAAGATGGCGGTCTCAAAGTGCCCTTGTTCGACCTTTACCAATGTCATGTTTAAGTAGATGCTAAGATCTCATTCGTTCCTAAGCATCAACTAATAGTACCTGCAACAAACATCCGAACATACAAAGTTACAAAGCCACAAAGATACACACGCTCACACCACTGACATATGAGCTATTTTTTCAAAATAGCTCAATAAGAACCGCCCCTTTTTTAAAGATAAAGACATATTTTGAAATAACATATGAGTTTCAAAAGATGCCCCTTGTTGCAGAAGTCTTAGTTTGGGACATTTCAAACTATGGTGATGTTTCGATACCACATTCGGGTTACTGCAAAATACGGCGTTTAACTCTTCAGTTCTTAGCTTACAAATAGCGTCCACTCAATTTACCTGACCGGCGTCAGAGGTCATTCTTAGCAAAAAAAGTGCACTTTACTCGGACCAAGGTTAGTGCTAACGCATAATGTGGTATGACAATTGTGATGTATTTTGTAGCCTGCGTAGCAGGCGCTTGGAAGTAGTGGGCACAAGAAAAAAACGGGCGCCCAGAAGGAGACACGCGAGGGGAGAGGGAGCTCCCTCACCCCTCGAGTGTCTCCCTCGCGCGTGCCCGTTCTCTCTTTCGCCCAGTACTTCCAAGCGCCTGCTACGCAGGCTAAGTATTTTGCGTTAACTCAATCTGCGCTCTATGTTTTAAAACCAAGGTTTGCCCCCCCCCCACCCCCAAAAAGAGAAAAAATATTATCGAAAACCATGGCGAACTTAAAGAGTCACATTTTGAGATAAGTCATTCCATCAGTCCTTCCAATAACCAGGGGCACCCAACGACTGTGTCCTCCCAAGAGACTATAAAGGGGACAGAGAGGGCATCCCCCATATACACCCTACTCCATAGGTAATTCGTCTCGAGTTTTTTTTAGAATCGGGATAAAGTTACCTCGCGCGAGGCGTGGATGTTTCGTGGAGGTTTCGCATGACCAAACGCCGTGCAAAACATGTCGGGCCAGAGGCAATGAAAGCGTAAAAAGATCGAGAGCATTCCTGAATATTGAAGCGAAATGAGTCGGCGCTCACCTGGGAAAAAGGAATCGCTGGACTCTTTGACAACCCGTGAAATCAGTTTAATTCGAAGTTGTCGTAACCTCAGTGCTTTAATAAAATGAGAAATTTCGCCGGTCTATTGAAACCGGTCGTTTGTACAATTTAGGGAGTTTAAGATCCAACGACGCGGACGACAACTAGAACGTCAAAAAAACAATAGGTTTAATTAGCAAAACAACAATTTCGCACGTGCAACACACTTTTTTGTTCATTTCTTTCCCGTTTTTGCACGACTACGACGTGAAAATGCCTAATTTCGCGTTTTATGGAGGACGTAAATAAGAAACGACGAAATTTTATTTCTCTTTCTGACCTTGAATATGGTCCCTTGAAATTCAGCTTTAGGAGGGTTCGCCTACAATTGACAAAGTAAGTGGGTAGGAATAATCGCTATAAAGACTGAAAAAAATAAACATCAAACCAGAAATTGCTCTCTTCAAACTGTAAATTATAAGTGATCCTGAGAGAATATTCAGTGTGTTAAGGATTTCCCTGCTCTACTGTTAGCTCTATACAAGAGAGGAAGGGCGATTCTTTTTTAGTTTCGGTTTCGCTGACGCAGCTTTCGCAGAAATCTCTCTGTAGTCGTTTTCGTCGACAAAAGGAATAGCAAAATCGCTCTCCGCGTCTTCCCCCATTTTGTTCTGCGTCATTTCGTGAAGGACGCGTGGCTCTCAGCGTAGGTCATCCACGCGGAACACATTCGCGCTATGTGATTGGCTGTTGTCTAATCCCCCTTGAGATCTGTGGTGTTAAAAATAACTCGAGACGAATTACCTATGGAATAGGGTGTATATGGGGGATGCCCTCTCTGTCCCCTTTATAGTCTCTTGGTCCTCCTAAATAAATTTCATACAAATTCACTCTTGCATGAGTATTTGTTTCTCGTGTTGACTACGTTGCCTTCGCTGTGCTAAGCGATGTTCTCTGCTTCGCGGTTGTCTTCTTCGATCCGCTCGCCGATGAATTTTAATCGGCGTTCTCCAGAGGAGTTTCAATGGAAAATCTTCCTCGGCGAGGATTTGCTGGCACTTGCTGTGCTTGCAGTTTTATGTCATTTCGATGGGAAATTGTTCGTGATTCACCAATGGTAAACATTGTTTCCCGGACGGTCAAGTTTATGTTGCCTGGAAACACAAAATGCTCCTTGACGTCATTGGCAGACACCAAGGAAGATAGATTTATTTATGGCGCATCGAATTTTGCCGCTGGCTAAGACCATGCGCGGTTAGCAGACTGCGCGCGCGACGAGATTATAAAGTCTCTACGCTCGGGAATTACATTAAGTTACTGGCCCATAGAATAAAAATGGGATTGTTCATTCAACAAAAAAGCAGCGGACGATAAATGTCAAATATGACCTTGCACGTGCAGTTATTACAGTCGCGCATCGGAGTACCATGAGCAAAAAGAATTTGGTAAACTACTCGATGCGAAAAGTTGGTCGTGGCAGGCATACCCTGTTTCATATTGATCAGGAAAAAGAGCGATGGGGCCCTTTTTATTTTACTGAATTGCGCGTAGGCGCACATGGACGCTTGCTCTACGGGGTAAGTAGTCCTCTCAGCATGTAAAAAAGTACGTAAACCAGCATACAGAGACAGCCGTCTCTCTCCCATCGCTGGTGGACGTTGTGCGAGAAACATGACGCATGACACCTCAGTACCAAGTCCCAGATTTCATTGGAACCTCTCCTTTGGGACACCTTTATTTAAGGGACACCTCCATTCAGGGGACAAAAATTTTGGTCCATGAATGTTGACATTTTTATCTCTGCATTTGTTACCTTTATTAAAGGGACACCTCTCCGGGGGGGGGCACTCAAGGGACGTTTGGGTAGAGGTGTGCCGCCAAAGCCTTCAAAATCTCCGAACCCTATTGAAAACAAATCGGCCGTTGATCGCTTTGTTCTTCTTTGACAACTTACAGAGATACACTGAGGGAAACAGCTCAGTGAAGACCTTACAACTGAGGAAGTCGCCACAGTGCTCCGGTTTTTTTTTCTCGTCGCCACGTCAGTGACCACTGCAACTCCAGGGAGATGATTTTGCACTATGACAAGCGTGAAAACATGATACGCGCGATCTCCGATACTGATAGAACGACTAGCAAGACACGCAGATATCTTATGAGATATACATGTGTGTAGTAGAGTTCTTTGCAAGTCAAAACTGCATGGAAAGAACCCTTCCGTTGAGTTAAAAACTCACTTCTAATTACTGTATTAATTCGAATAAGCGCCCAACCTCGAATTAGCACCCACCTCGAATAAGCGCCCATCCTAAAGGCAGAAAAAGTTAATAAGCGCCCATCCCCTCCTCCTCCCAATCAAACTTAAATAAGCGCTCACCCCCACCCCACCAACTTGACTGAATAAATTCTAATAAGAGACTTCCCCGAGGACGGAGTTTTCTTCAGAGTATTTTACAGAAAATTTGCTTTGTTACTTCTTCGCGTTTTGCTCTTATCATTTATTGTTTTGTTGCAAAGTAAACATACTTCACTTGCTGAAAATGGTGAAAATTTAATAAGCGCCCAGCCTCGAATAAGCGCCCACCTCAAATAAGCGCCCACTCTCAAGGTCCAAAAAATTAATACGCGCCCAAGGTAGCCTGAATTTCATGCGATTACTTCGAGTCGTTATTACTCCAGAGGAGAAAACTACACGAAGCAATCGGATGAATTTCAGGCTACGCCCAAGGCGGTTAATCGAATAAATACGGTACTCACTTAACGTAGCATTTTTTTGGCAAAAGAACGGTTGTGTTGTCAAAGAAATTGTTTATAAGTCAGTGCTTGCTTTTGTGTCCTCTTCCTAACCCCGACCACCCCCCCCCCCCCCCCCACCCACCTCCCTCACAAGGACTTCTATGTGACTCGGGCAGAAAAGGAAAAACTGGCTTGCTGGCTGGCTGCACCCCTGATGTGATGGCATTCCCCTTTGCTGTCCATATTAGCTGGGTTCCACTGTACCATTTTGGGTAAATGGTACCCCTTTCACATATCTAGTTTAGGACTGCCAATTCTGTAGCGGAGCGTAGGGCACATTTCGTGCACAATACATCATATGCGCTGTAGTCAATGACAGCTCCGCTGGCATGAAGTTATAAAGTCATAATGGCGACATTGGAGATCCGCTTGAAGAGAGTAAACAAGATTTATTATGAGGGTGTAAGTATCCGCTACATACAACTGTTGGTAAAGTGTAGGATAGTTTGCAACATTCTTTAGTGTCCTCAGGATTTTTGTAATAACAATATTTATAATTCAGTTTACGCACTCACACAATGTGAGTGTATAGATTGACCCTCTGTTTACTTAAGTACAACGGCAATTTACCTCTCTCCTGTTTAGTATTGAAAGTTGATCGATGTGAAGAGGTTCTACTGAGAAAGTATAATTTAACCGATCACTGATGAAGTTTGTTTACGTTCTTAGCGTTTTTATTGTTTAGTATAATTTTAATTTAATGACAAGTCTAGTCTGAAAACCACCTGTGGGTCCGGTGATGGCGACTTCCTGTATAAAGATTTTAATTGCTATTATTATTATTATTATTTAGGATATTGTTAAAGGTGTGATAGTTGTTCAGAGTCGTGGAGAGCTCACACACAATGGAATCACCCTTACCATGGAAGGAGCAGTAAATCTACAGCTCAGTGCTAAAAGTGTTGGAGTCTTTGAAGCATTTTACAACTCACTCAAGCCAATCCAGCTTGTTAACTACTCTTTGGAGATAGCTAAACCAGGCAAATTATACCATTCACACTAACTTGTTCTAGCTTTTTACGGTAAAATTTTTACTAACCCTAATGCTTAGTGGCCCATCAGTCAACTTCTTTAAGCTCTAAGTAGACTGTTCACCGTCCCCCTTTTTTCCGTAATATCGTCAGGATCGAGTGTTTACCAGTTCAGGTGGGCAGCGGCCATCATATATAAAAAGAGTACTGAGGGGGCTCTCAGGGTTTATATTGGTGGTGGGACAGAGGCAAGCAAAAATAGGGGGACTGTCCTAACATCACTGCAGCTTGCATTCATGGAGTGCGTTGTAGCAGCAATGCAGGCACTTGATTGGTTATAGCGGAGCTCCATAAAAATAATGTGTAACTAGGAAGTTTGACGTCTTGTTTTAGTCGCACAAAACAGTGTTGTAGTTGTGAAAACAACGGCAAGGGAAAGGCAAAAAAGCATGCTGTGTGCAAATTTGCTTTTTGCTAAAATATAAATTAGAAGAAAAAGTGTGCTGCATGTGCAATTTGTTTTTTTGCTAATTAGATCTATTAGTCTTGAAGCCATTTTCATTGTCATCTCCGTTTAGCATTACACGAATTAATTTTTTTGTTTATAAGTATTATTAACCAGAGCTTTGCTGTTAGATCTGGCTAAATTTGTATATTATAGATGTTGATTTGCATTGACAATGGTTAGCTTAAAGTTGCCAACACTGAGAAGTTGTTGACAAGTCGTCGTTTCTTTAAAACATTTTCACAATAACTGTATGTCTAACTTTGACTTTTGTGTTATTTAAATTGTCATCATTTTGGAGAGGGAATTAATTTATTTCCAATTGGTGTCCAGGGTTGTCACCCATTTGCTTAGTATCAGCCAGCTACACTGCTTGGCAGTTCTTTCCTCTTACTTTGACAACTCAGCCTTCTACTTCAACACTTTCTGACAACCCTGGGTGTGTAGTGGGGCACTGACTCTACTTGACATTTCATGGAGAAGAGATAACATTAACCGTTTGCTAGCAAGTCAATTTTTTTCAAAACCTGATGCTACTGCGAATTTGCAAGGGACATTTTGCGCAAACACACGGAGGATTTTTGGCATTTTGAAGATCAATCATGTGAGCCATCATGCTTTTGAAGCAGCCAGATGGGGGAATGTTGTTATAATTTCAGGCATCTGGGGATTTTCTATTACTCTTCATTGGTGATGAAGAGAGCATGCTTGCCGTTTATACTGGGAAATGTTTCAAGTGTGCATGTTTGCGGATTTTATTTGGGAAAATGTCCTTGTAACTGTATTGTAATCACTGTTTCGAAAGGAGATATTAATTTTGTAAACACGAGAAATCGAAGCTAAATGTATCTGGCATGTTTTTCATCGTAAGCAGAAGTTTGTTGATTAAGGAATGGTAAGAGACGTGAAATTCCTGTCACACTCCCCTGAACGTGAACTACAGTGATGTGAGAACAGTCCCTCTATTATTTTTGCTTCCCCCCCCCCCCCCCCAAATAGATTTGGCACCCATCCAATATAATTGCTCATAAACGCAAAGTCTTCGATCTTGATGATCTTACAGAAAAGTAGGGGACTGTGCACAGTGTATGTTCTACGACCAGACCTTTGGAAAACTGTTTAAGTCTCTCAACTACATCTGTATAAGGATTTAGTATGTAAACACTCAGTGCTCTTGGTGATTCAATCAATTTGATTGGTTCGCTATCTCGGACTATGACATTAAGTGGTGAATATAAAGCAAATCAAAATTGCTGTCGTAAACTGGGTGTTTTGCCAAAGTTTCAGAGTAAGAACCTTTTTTAAAATACAAGAGTATCCTAGTGTTGATGATTCTGAAGGTAAGAAAATAGTTCATGGTGTTTGAACAGCGTGATTTATTGTGGAGTGATTTACTGTAGCTGACTTATTATATCCTTGAAGCAATGGTTACCACTACAGACCAAAATCAACCCCAGCAACATCAACAAGAACAGTGGAATTGAGATTCCTGAAGCATGGATGCCTACTACTGCAGAAAATGCAAAGGGTTTCCATCTTTCTAACTGGCTGTATTCTCTATGACATGATATAAAATTTCATAGACTTATTGTATTTTTAATAAAGTAGTATGTTTTACTGGGATATTTTGTGCATATATTTTCCCTGTGATTATTTTTTTTAAGAGGGCCACAAGTTAGAAAAGTGTAAAAAGTTATGACATCTCCCTCTTTAAAAAAAGTTGTATTGTTTTGTATATATCACGGTATTTGGGCTGTGCTGTGTTGTGTTGTATATTTGTATTGTTGTAGAACATGTGTGTGCGGTACCCTCTTGGGAAGCCATACACTTTATTAATAAGCTTCTAAAGTGCTATTTGATGTAGATTGAAATGACTGTAATGTTTACACCTAATGGCAAGACTGAATTGCCTTTTGAGATTCCACTGAAACCAAAGGGAAGCAAGCCACTATATGAGACGTACCATGGAGTGTTTGTCAACATTCAGGTAATCCAGGCCGTAAATAATAGTTAAAAGTAATGATCACGTAGCTCAGTTACAGAAGGTGTTCTCCTTTCCACCACCTATACTTTCCTTATATTTTACTGGTTGCAGCTGTTTGTTTTGTAACCTCCTATAGGGAGAAAAAGAGGTTGTTGAAAAATTCTCAGCGAGTGTGTAATGGGATGAGAGGGGATCATGGGTCACGCGTTGACAGTCCTTTTTCAGTTCTCGTAGGAGGTTTTCTTAATTTTGTACACTGTGTTTTCTATCTCTAATAATTATTTTTGTGGGTTTTCATGGTACTATGTTTAAGTATCATCTCAGGGCTGAGATGAAGAGGCCATTGCTAAACAAGGATCTTCAGAGCCAAGCTGAATTTATTGTAGAGAATAAGGTGAAACGTACTTTACTATGTACTAGTTTTACTATTGACTTTGGTTTTGTTTTTGCAGCTTAACATTGTTGAGCTCTAAAAATAATTAAGGTTTATTAGTATTGTTGTTGTTATTACTACTTTATTATTATGATTATTATTTACTTATTATTCATTTAGCTCTGAGTTCTGGCTGTTCATATGCCAACAAACATTCCATGAGGATGCTAGTACTCAGAAAGTAACAACCTGGCCATTCGTCGAGTAGCATAGTTCTCTGTAACAATGCAATTCTAATCAGTTTTATCAATATCTTAATCACCAGTCTTACACTCCATTGTCTAATTTTCTTCACTTTCAAGAGTCCCTATGACAACTTGTACTAAGTACATTGTATGTCCACTTTTGTCTCTAGATCCTGATATTTTTCAATTTTTTTTTTTCAAAATTCTTTGTTATGTATCCTCTTATCTCCAGGTTAAAGCAATGTGTACAAATACAATTTTTTTTACTAGGTCTTGCTCCATCTATGTGACATGAGAAACACATGAATATATTTCTCTAACTTTGCTCTTATAATTTGCCATAGGCTGCAACTAAGAAAGAGGCATTAAAGCCAGTTGAATTTTCCATTACACCAGAATCTCTTGAAAATGTGAAAGAGGTAAGTTGACCTAGATTTCCAAGGCATACATACCCCATTTCTGTCTAGATTTCCATGAAGGTTTTAAAACACCCTAAATTTTCTTTAAAATATAGTAATCACAATGCAATATTCATAAATATTCAAAACTAATAGAAAGGCCCCAAGTACTGTCTGATAGAACATCAGACTTTCCTTTTCATGTGCCTTGTGTTTCCTTGTGAAACAAAAGGAAAATTAAACATAGATCAAGAGTCATTGTAATTAAGACCTCAATAGACACACCCTTTCAATATATATATATATATATTTTTATATAATTTTACCTGGAACATAAGACAACACATATGTAAAACTCACTTTGATAAGATTTATTTTGTCAGATCATTAAATTAATATGTTAACTTGCCATTTTAATAATTTACAAACTTGAGACTTTGATATCATAAACAGGTTTTGAATTTTTTGCCTTACAAAATGTGCCTCGAAGTGGTGGTGGAAGAAGGGTTTGGCTTTTCTGTTAACCAGGGAACAGGGACTAGTTTCAGCTGACATTTCCAGTGGGTGCATTGGCACTGGAACTTGGTCTGGTCGTGTTCACCAGTCAAATGCGGCAGGGGTTTTAAAAGCCCTTTGCCCAATAATAGCATTTTTATCATTTCAACTCTTTCTCTACTTTTAGAAGAAATATTGGCAACTACACTGTGTAAGAGCATTTGCTTACCTTGAAAATACATAGCCTATATTTATGCAAATGTTCACATCCAAGTTGTGATAAACTCAGTGTCATTTTGCTCTGCTCTTCCTTTAATGTTAATTATTATTCTTTCAAAATATTTCCTCAATTCTGATTGGCTAAAAGCACACACATAATTTATCATAACCAGTTAATGATGACCAACTTTGGAAAAATTTGTGATTAATCGACTGATGATGCCAAAATTGAAGCTTCCTTGCAAGTTATAGCGCCGTTAACCAAGAAGACCTGGGGACAAGTTTGAGTTGTTTTGGTTGAAAAAACAAAAATGGTGGACATTTAACTTGTTTCAAGAGTAAGAACTAGGCGAAATAATAGCTAAAAACATGGCAAGAACAGCAAGAAGACAACTCGAAGGGTGACATCTGCTATTTGGAGAATATTTGCGGAGCTGAGCAACCCTAGACGTGCACTATCAAAGATGAACTTATAACATCGATGGAGGTATAGCATGTTTAAGCTGTGTTTTTAAACTAGAAAATTTAATCATTTTGAATGAATAAAAAAACAATTATTGAATCGTGTATCATATGAATTATTGAATCGTATTATATGAAGAATTATGAAGATCTTGGAGGGTTTTATCCGCCTCAGCCTATGGCCTTGACGGATAACACCCTTTTCGTTCTCCATAATAATATTCTTCATAAGATACTCAGCCTCATTCATTGATCGTTAAGTAATCTCTCTCCTCCACAGAGGCTCTCACTGGGTATTCAATTAAAGGTATTAAGTAAACAATAGTAGGTGCTCTAGCAAAAAGTCCTCTGCGGAGGAGTAAATTAAGTACTGTTGTAAAACTCGTTGATTTTGCAGAGAGCAAAGATTCCGAAGTTCTTAGTGAAAGGCAGTCTGGACTGTGCTCAGTGCAGCATTACTAAACCCTTCACAGGAGAGGTAACACTCACACTTGTACATAATTTTCTGAAATTTTAGTCAAACTAATAATACAAAAACACGGTGAGTGCAGTGAGCTGAGTGGGGAACAGGGGAAGGGGTACGCCTCTTACTTTGTACTTACCCTGTTATTTGCCTTTTTCCCCAAATAACAAACCTGGCCCCGGCCATGATAGACCAATAGCTATTGTAAAATCAGCCTTCTGCACTGTCAAAGAGTGGTTTTATTGCAAAATGACATTTAAATGGGTAGTCAAATATGTATTGAAAAATTAGGTTATATCATGCCAGTCTCAAATAGAATGTCTTAGATGGTTGTCATAACGATCATTAATAGCTGTGTCTACTTATTCTTACAGTAACTGTTGATCTAGCAATCATGATATTATCATTTCATAATGATTTATTACTTGACATCTGCTGCAGCTGGAAGTTGTACACTCAGACAAACCAATCAAGTCCATTGAGCTGCAGCTTGTGAGAGTTGAAACCTGTGGTGAGTAAGTGATATTATTTGAAGCAAACAAACAATCCTTAGAACAACAACTGTGCACATAGCCAAATAAATGAAGGCATCGCTATATAGTGTGTGGGCCTTTAGTAAAAAACTGTTTAAAACTACAGTATGCATTTACTGAAAGGTTACTAAGTTCAAAATGGCTGAATTAGAATTTCATGATGTATTTTGAAAACAAGCCAATTTTTTCTGAAAGTATATTTATTGTGTGTCTTCAGTTGGTTTATTTTTTTCTAAAATACTGACACTGATTTTTGACAAGTTTATCATTTGTTCCTATTATTTTGGGACATATAACAACAACAACTATAACAAAAAACAAAAAACAAAGAAAAACACAAAAACTGTCTCACATGTACACTAGTCATCTTCTCTGTGATCTCTTTTTAGGTTGTGCTGAAGGATATTCAAAGGATGGTTAGTTAACTCTCATGGCAAAATGTTTACCCTGTTGGAAAGAAATAATAATAATATTGTCTAGCTACGACTGGATACTTTGTAGAGCTCAAATTAGAAGTATTACCTAAAAACAACTTGCACAATGCTGTGCCTCTATTTTCCCTGGTTTGAATTTTTGTGCCTAAATTTGTTTCAAACTCATCATGGATCACCATACCAAGAACAAAGGAAAATAACATTTGAACCAAGGATTAAATTTTAAGAAAATGACTTAAGTGCTATGAAACTCAGATTTTTGCATCAAAGGATCTCATTTATGTCCCTTCGTACATACTTGGATCTTATGACATGGTTGCATATTTGATTGTGTATTCTAGCCCTCTTGATATAAAGGAGGGAATTAAGTGACTTATTTGACCAGGCCAGTCCATTCTTGTGTCCAGCCAGTTCAATAATGGTGATGAAAGACATAAATGATGGTTAATATTATTTCTGATGTTAACTGTGTTTGTATCCTCAGCTACTGAGATTCAAAATATTCAGGTATGAAAATATACATTAGAACTTGACAGATCCGAAAAGGCAGGATTGCAAGCATAAAACTTGTAATAATAAACTTGTAACTGCTTTCATTTGAAGTGGGAAAAGTTAAGTGGGAATTGGATAAAAAGCCACAAAGTTAAGTTCAAAAAATTCCAAGTTGATTCATTGTGTCAGCAACTTGCTCCAAGGTTTAAAACAGCACTTCAGTCTTATCAAAGGTTACTTGGTTCCCAGTCTCCTTTGCAGCCATTATTAGATTAGTGGAGGAGGAGTGTTACATATGATGACCCTAATAACTGCTGCAAAGGAGACTTCTTGGTTCCACGAGACAAAAAATGAACTCAGGCAGTTATTAAAGCTTTCGTCTGTGTTGATGAAAGTTAAGGTGGCCTGAACCTATTTATATGCGCGTTAGTTATGTTTTTGATTTTGAATCATGTTTTTCGGCAGGAATGGTTAAACCGATTTCCATGATTTTTGGCAGCCTAAATAAAGAATGGTCGAATTTTAAGAAAATGTTTTTTATTTTCTTGTAGGTGTAAAAACGTCTGAGATATCGGCATATGTTTAAAACAGCATTTTTACAAAAAATGTCAATAATTTCGAAACCCTAAGACAGATTTTTTTCTAACTTCAGCAAATAAGCCTCAGAACCCTCATGTTTTATAACTGCAAGTTTGAAATCAATCGTGACCGTAGAACTTGCTGCACAAATAGCTGGTCAAATTTAACCTTAAAATGCAACGCTAACGAACTGTTCATATTTGTGAAAGCTGACGGATGAATGGAGGGAAACTACCGGCGGACTATCTCCTATCTGAAAGGGTACTCTTGCCCAAAGCTTCAGTTGCAAGAAACTGAGTAATCAGAAACATAGGGCGGATACAGTTCACAATACCAGAAGAACAACTTTAAGCTGAATGAGGGGCAAGACAAAAGAATTTCTGTTTATGAAACTTACTTTGTATTTGTCCCTCTCTTTTCGAAACCTATCTTAACAAAGCAAATTATATTATCTATGAAAAACTCTCAAGAGTTTTTAGCATTGTAGGTTTCTGTTTTCAGGAGAAATAAAGCCACCAACTCCAGTACTTCTAACTGTCCAGTTTTCAGCTGCACTGAAAGCCCTTGTACTTGGTAATTTATTCAAGGTTTTAAGACTTGATTCACTCGGGAAGTTTGCCACTTGGGGATAAAGATGAAGAAAATATGACAATCGTCTTAGTCTTTTCATTATCCCCAATGGCAAAATGCCTGTGCGAATGTGACGGCAAATCTTTCAAACTTGAATAAATTACCTAATACAAGGGTTTTTGTGGCAGCTGAAAATAGATTGGTTGCAGTACTGGAGTTGGTGGCTTTTTTTTTCCTCAAGACGGGAACCTTCAGTGCTAAAAACTGGTAGGAGATTTCCGTAGCTGTTATATTGTGCTTTGTTGAGATTTTTTGCGAAAAGAGAAGGGAAAATACACAGTAACTTTGAAAAATAGAAGTTATTTAACCTTTCCCTGCATATTTCAGGATTAAGTTGTTCTTCTTATGTATTGCGAACTGTATTCGCTGTAGGTTTCTGATTACTCAATTTCTTGCAACTGAAGCTTTGGGCAAGAATACCCTTGCAGATAGGAGATAGTCCGTCGGCAGTTGTCCTCTATTTGTGTGTCAACTTTCACAAATGTGTTAGCGTTGCATTTTAAGGTTAAATTTGACAAGCTATTTGTGCAGCTAGTTCTACGGTCACGATTGACTTCAAACTTGCATATATAAAACTAGAGAGCTCTGAGGCTTATTTGCTGAAGTTAGAGAAAAATCTGTTTTAGGGTTTTGAAATTATTGACATTTTTTGCAAAAATGCGGTTTTCAACATACCGGTATGCTGATATCTCAAACGTTTTTACACCTATCAGAAAATAAATTTTCTTAAAGTTCTTTTTTAAGGATGCTGAAAATCATAGAAGTCAGTTTAATGGTCTTAAATCATTCCTGCTGAAAAACCCAATTCAAAAACATAACCAACGCGCAAATAAATAGGTTCGGACCACCATATAGGTCTTTAACAATGCTGTAACAATCATTTTAGTCCCTAGGTTTACAACATGTGCAGTATTTCTGTATTTCTTTTTTAGATAGCAGAAGGAGATGTTTGTCGTGGTATAAAGATACCAATCTACATGATATTTCCCCGCTTATTCACTTGTCCTACCTTAGCCACTGCAAACTTTAAAATTGGTGAGTATAATGCACCTATCAATGTAAACCCCGTGGGGGGCGGGGGGGAGTGCGGGCAAGGGGTGGGTATTTGACAAATTTTAAAATTTTTTGATCAAATTCCCCAGGGTGGGAAATGAAAGGTCAATCAAAAGTGTCAAAAAAGCCCTCACCCCAGGGGAAAAATCTAAACAAACAATACTATAATACTATATAAAACGAATAAAAGAACATTTCAAAAGTACGTTCTTACTACTTTTATTTAAGGTTAACGTAACTTCCGTTAAATTACTCGCCGTAATTAAGTATTTTCTCTCTCCACTAGCATCTCTTATTTTGAACAACATAATCACTCCAGGAAGATTGACCATGCTATTATATTAATGAAACGTAAAATGCTTTATAACATCTGCTCAACATGTCGGAACAGGTCGGATCAGTGACCCGTAAAAAATCCTCTGACTTTCATGGTAAAATTCGATTTCAATCGAGGTTTACAATCAGATGGGAACTTGAAGATAAAAACTTTCTCAAAATAGACATTATCTGTTAGATGACAGTGTAAAGTATCGGATTATGGCGATTAAAACAAATGAAAACTTCATACCTTTCTCCAACAGCGTGACTTTCAGAAAGCCTTGAGGGACGGACTTGGTAACCGCTTGTGAATTGATACCAGGCTTCTATCTGTCAAAGTCAAATGTCCCGACCCCGGGGTCGCTTCGCACGATCAAAAGCCTGACAGGGGGATAGTCTCAGGCATCAAATCCCCCAAATCCCCTCCCCTTGCCCGCACTCCTCCCCCCCCCCCCCCCCCCACGGGATTTACATTGATAGGTGCATAACTTTTATGAAACAGAGTCATTGTATGTCAAGTGTCAATATGTGGGCACAATGTTGCCTAATCCCTGTATGACATTTTCCATGACTTTCTTGGTCAATCCATTTCAGTGATGTATCTGAGGCGAATGCACATTGACTGCGTGGAATAATGAGGCCTAGGGACTAGGCAAGGCACTATGGTTGCTGGGAGGCGAAGCTATGTTGTCTTACTATTTTTGTATTTCAGAGTTTGAGGTGAATGTGGTGATTGTTCTTCAAGATGATCATCTTATCACAGAAAACTTTCCCATCAAAGTTATTAGGTGCTAGCACAGTAAAAGGAGCAAATTATTTGCCAATCAATAATTATTGGATAATTATATTATTATTGAAATCTATTTGTATTGTGTGAAGTAGCGATACCAGTTAGTGACTGAAACAAAGCTATGCTGACCATACTGTTTTAAGTGTTGGCCCTTATGGTGGTTTGTAGTATGATCAGTGGTTATGAAGAATACAACAAAAAAAATGAAACTCGGGATTCTTAGTAATAATGACATAGCATCATGCGAATTTTAGTAGGCACACAAAATTTATGCATGTATTTTCTTGAGGTGGTTAAAAGATATCAACTTAATCTTGAGTTATTTTTTGCATGCATGTTGTGTTTTATTATTATTATCCTCAGTTTAAGTTTATAACAACAGTTGAAACAAGGAAAATTAGGGATAACATTTTACCACCACATAATACTCAAACAATCTAATTGACCATTAATTGTAACAACCATAGAAAAAAAGCATAATGAAATAAATTTTTGATACTACAATCTATCTATGACTAAAATGATTATGGATCATGTTATCTGAGATGGCTAGTCTTTTTTGGAATGGTTCTATATACATTGAAACCACCTTTTGTATAAATCATTGAAATAAAATTTCCATTATTACCTTGCCTCATCATGCAGTACTCTCAGCACACCTTTACAAGGCACATATATCAGGCCCCGGTTGTTCAAACATCAGACAGCATTATCCATTGAATAAATCAATATCCAGTGGATAAGTATTAGGGAAACCAAAAATGCATTATCCACTGCATAGAGATTTATTTACTGGATAGGGTTAGCCACCT
This sequence comes from Porites cylindrica, assembly GCA_964035525.1. Lineage (NCBI taxonomy): Eukaryota > Metazoa > Cnidaria > Anthozoa > Scleractinia > Poritidae > Porites > Porites cylindrica. The sequence goes on from OZ037783.1 coordinate 25,837,172, forward strand.
TTTGAACAACTGGGCCCAGTGCTAATAGCAGTTTTAATTGAAAACTCAACAGCACTTAACTCAATTTTAACAGAGCTTTATTTATATGATTAAATTCCTGAGACAACAGAGCACAAGAAATAAAGCTGCAGTTTGTCTACAAGTACATGGCAGAAGTACTAGGAAGTTTTAATAACAAGGACTAAGTACGCTGAATGATACTCAATTTCCCTAGACAACATTATTTTAATCAGCACTTTTTTCCAAACTTGATCTTTCACTAAATTACATTGTATGTCTGTAGAGAAAACACGGAAGAGCATCAAAAAACTATAAAATAAATATTTTTGGAAGGAACTGCTCCTAGACTGCTTGGTAGGTTTCGTTTCCTAGACTGCCAACTTCTTTCAGTCTTTATAATCCCACACGTAATGGTGGAGAAACTAAAATGACACCATCACCTCTCACAAATAGCATCGGTATATTCCTTTTTGTCGTCTGTTGAAAACAAAGTCCACAGTTATCTGAGAAGTAAATCTCTTCTTCCATTACAAATGGGGCATCAAAGTTTTCATTCAACTTTACTATTGATGAATGGTGATAATTACAAATGGTGGGAGGGTTGTTTCCATTGTTTGAAACATAAACTACTGTATAGGCCTAGGTTTCTTATTATTTGCACAGGGCGCAGAGGAGTAATTTGACCTTGATTTCAGTTACATTTTACAGTTGATGTTGATAGCACAAATAGCCTTGACCTTTTACTGTAGAATCAAATATTACATCATTAACCAAAATATTACTCTATGCTCTGTGGAAATGAATGAATGTGTAGCCCTTTGGGCAATGCATAAGAAAGCAAAGCTTTCCTGACCAATTAAACAAGTAAGGCCCATAGACGCAGAGGGAAGGCACAAAGTGCCAAGAAGAAAAGGAGTCTCTCTATTATCTGTAAGTCGCTGTAATTTGTCCGCACTCATTGCCTTCAATAGTTTTTCAGAGAATTGGATAATATTTTGTCAGATTTGTAACACAATCGCATGATAGTTAATAATGAACAAAGGTGATTTACACTATCAATGTATGTAAAATTTAACTGGAATTAAGACACAAATAATTCCTCTGCAGCCTGAGTTATTTGTCGTGGATTCATGGTTATTATTTTTACACATCCTGCTTCTAATTCAGTCTCAGGGAAATTCTAGCAAAATAAACACAGATTGGCTACAATGGAGACTCTGCTGTGAAAGCTGATGTATTGAACACCATATATTCTTGGTGTTGTAGGGAGCTAGGACAAGGCATTAGGTTTGAAGTTTACAAGCAGGTCACTTTCTTGTACCACAGACAAACGTATCACCATGATTTTGATACCCAAACACCTGCATTGTTTACACAAATGAACACTTACGTAGTCATTTTTTTTTACTGGTGCCGAAGACAAAACAACTATAGTGTCCCCCTATAGTGTCCAACACTGGGTTATTTGGAGATTAACCTCAACACTGGATGAGGCAGAAGAACCAATAAGTTGGAAAGCAAAAAACTTTAAATTCAATTGGACTAGGTAATTGAAACAGAATTAGATTATATAATTTCTTTTATAATTATTTGATTCTATTGTAGATAAATTTACCTTGAAAAGTTCTTCATATGTTTCTTCATCGATTTCAATAGTTGTTATAGTTTCCTCTACATCACTCAGGATCATGTTAAGGTGCTGATCATAAGCCTGTATAAAAAATCACATTTAATAATTACAAGTGAAAAAAAAATTTCATTAACAAAATAACTAATAAGCACTTGCAAGTTATGAAAAACTGTAAAAGCCTGAAATTCCTGTAACCTGCACGAACGCTGTATTTTTGACATCATTTCCTCGTTAAACACAAAATTCTTCCAAATTTGGTCATCAGAAACTGGTTATGGTGAACTACGCGTGTGCTTTTAGCCAATCAGAATCGGGGAAATATTTTGAATAATAATAAGTTATAAGGTGCTGAATAATCTTGCTTCAACTTGTCTGTCCGAATTAGTTAAGCTGTACGTACTGAGTAGGAACCCTAAATCTTCTCAATAATACCAATCGTCTCGTCAGTAAGTACTATAATCTAAAACCTATGGTTACAGAACCTTCTCATCCGCAGCCCATGCTCTGTGGAACAAATTACCCAAGAATGAAAGGTGCTGCGGTTGTCTTAATCAATTTAAACGTTTAGTTAAATTTATCTTTTTAAGAAGGCTTTTAATTTATAATCATTCTAGGATCATATTTCCTACATTTTCTTTTTATACGATTTTTATTTGATTTTATTCATATCTTTATTCATTTTAACAATTTTGTAAATTTTAATGCATAGCTTAATTCTATTTTTTTTTTAAATCTGTTTTTATAAAAAATTAATTATTATTGTAAAGCACCATTGGACAGCAATGGAAATGGCGCTATAGAAGTAAATGTTATTATTATTATGTTATTAAAGAAGCCCGAGAAAACAGCTGACATTTTGTGACATCAACACTCGTTTCCCGCAAAATGACATCTGATGCTTCAGTATGCCATGACCAATCAGAGGCACTACCCAGATCTGGGTAGTGATACATCATCAGTATGGAATTTCTGCCCTCTTGCCTTATAGACGATATTTCATGAGGAAACCAGTGGTGGTGTCATGAAATGTCAGCTGTTTTCACAGCCTAATGTCCAATGACAATGTTGTGACAAAAATTTAAGCTACTTTGAAGTCTTCACAACCTCTTACAATATGTTTTGAGGTGTCAGACAGTTAAAACATTGAGTCACAGCAAGTGCTGTGGAAATACTGTGACTGTCTAACCGAAGAATAAGTACCTTTACTTCCACTAAGGCACCAGGATCAATGGCTATAACGGTTTTAACCGCTTTCAAGATATGGGCTTTCATCGAGATTTACTTTATAAAGAATATCACTTACCTTGTTCTTAATTTTTCCGTTTAATAAATGTACAATTCAGCTCTGATTTGTACTTTTTCAGTTAAGTTCTTGCTTAATAAACTTACATTTAAGCTAATTGCAGACTGCAGCTGTACTAAGTTTAAGACGGTAGAGAAGAAAAAAAGTAAAAAATTACGTACATGTAGTTTCCCCCTAAGTTCTCTGTCATTTCTTAACTTGACATAAATCCTTTCATCCAAGCTGAGACGAATAAGATCTAGTGGTTCTTCCACCGTATTCGCCACTACCTCTTCTTCCGCCATTTTCACGAGAGGAACTCGGCCGAGAGGGGAACCGACGTTCAGTGATTCATGGGAAATGCGGCAAACAAAGGACTCCAAGACTCCTTCATGGGAAAGTGGGGGCGGAGGGGAGGCCTCTTCGCTTTTCCCTCTCCCTAGTACCCCGCTAGACCAAAGGCCTGTTCACAGGCTTCACAGGCTACAAAAACGCATACCTCGAAATTTATTACTGGCGTGCCGACTTTGCCTTTTTTTCGCTTTTTTGAACTACTTTATAGGAAATTAACGATGCATGTTGACAACGCGAAGAAAATTTACGTTAAACAAAATTAACGCGAATTTTCCAAAAGTTAGGTTTACATACATCAAATTAACGCGAAATTTTCGAAAACAATGTGCGCCTAACTTCATTTTACGCGAATTCGCTACAATACAAGCTTCTCAACGTACATATCTCAAAAAAGCAGCAGGGAGGATGAACGGGCCATGGAAATTTTAAGAAAAAAGACCGAAGAAGTTAGCTATCCCCTCGGGGAAAGGGATCAACACGAAGACCAGTCCTGGAAGACATTGTTTGTACTCAGTGCATTCTTAAAGAAGAACTGTCAGATACTGACTCTGAGGCGTTGACAGAGGAACTAAATTAACGCAATTTTAAAGTGCAACGTTAATTTCCTAATAATAAGCTATATTGGGTTCGGATTCAAAGAGGCAATTAACGGTCGAGCGCACGCTTCCTTTGTTGATCTAGGATTACGTGATGGAATGCCTCAGGCTTTTCAAATTTATATCTTTCCCCCTAAGTATTCTTTGTTTTGGAATAAAATCAAAAATATAAAGCAACATAATATATATGGACAGAGATAGTTTTGGTGGTGTGGAGGGGATAGTTTGGAAGGTCCTACAATTTTCTTGAAAAAAAAATTGAACACCAGCACCGTCTTTTTAAACGAACGCTTTGCAGATTATTCTTTTTAATAGTGCTTCAGTGAATAAAAGGTAAACTCGGTAGTAAAAATCCGCGTGATTTCAAGAAGATCAACAATAAAAATGAGCAAGCACTGAAAAAAACGAAAGACGTGGTTTTGGCTTTTTTTAAAAAACTGAGTGGGGGATATAACAGTAGAGACCACGGAAAGACGTGCTAAATAGCAATTATTCATAAATAGATTATGATTTATTATTACCGCTTTGCGGTTTTAAGAACATCTTATTTCCCCTTTTTGAAAGAGTGCGAAGATAACCCAATCGAGGGCAAGATGACCAGATAACTGGCTTAATTTTTTTTCTGAGTTTCCTCAGTCACGCGAAGCATTGCGTGACGAATTTCCCGCGCCTTTGGGTCATGTGAGACGGCGCCATTTGCCATCAACCTGTGTAGCAGGCGCCGCATTTTTTTTAAGGCTGCGCAGGGCCCTGCGCAGGTAGTCTGCCACACAGAAGACTAGCACGAGGGCCGAGGGGAGCACGCCAAGGGGAGAGGAGGCGCCTGCAGCGAAGGCTGCATTTTTCCTTTTTCTACGTTGTCTGGCGGTGCGTAGAATGCTATTGGCCAAGAAAGTCTCTCACTGAAGGCGTCGCCCATAGGCGTACGGGCCGGGGGGGCGAGGGGGGCTGCAGCCCCCCCAAATTTTGGGCAACTCAGTTTTTTTGGGCAGCAACAGAGAATTTGGGCGAAGCCTCCATGGTTTCTCCTTGGTTATTTGATTATTTTGAAGACCTGTATATTAACCTGAAGTCGGCGTAATAATCCAGTTACATTCACACCCGGGGGGGGCACTTGGGTATTTTTTGGGTGGGTATGTGCCGCCCGGGACTCCAAATTGGCACCCCGTTCTAGGAAAAATTTCCCCCAAAATTGATACCCCGTTATAGAAATGGGCCAATTTTTTATACCCCGTTCTAGAATTCGCCCTAAAACTGATACCCCGTTCTAGAAATGGGCCAATTTTTTATACTCCGTTCTAGGGTGCAACAAGAGTACAACGGTTTGCTTGTCAACGCATTGAACCGTATTTTTAAAAGCAATCTGTCCCTGAATACTTTCAAATGGCTGCTTACAAAAGTGGAGCTTTCGTGCGTTCGAAATATTATACCCCGTTCTAGAAAACGCCTCTGAAATGGATACCCCGTTCTAAATCAGGAGCTTCAAAATCACGACCCCTTTGGGCGGCACATACCCGTATAGGTAATGTATGGGAGTACCCCCCCGGGCATTCACACGAGACAGTGGTAGCATCATAAGTAATTTATATATAATTGTAGTTTTTTTATTGTCTGGCACTGTACTGCACTGCACTGGCTGGCATGGTTTATTTCCAGTTTGTGAATCGATTAGAATAAACTTTGCATAACTTTCTAGAATCATCTCCACTCGAAGAACAGTGTATGGCAGATTGTATTAGCAATGGGTCTCACTAATTTTCAGTTTGAATTGCGAGAAGAATCTGAATTCTTTTAAAGAATCTATCGTTAGGTTGAAAATTATTCGCTAATTTGGTAAAGTAGACCGAAATGTTTACCAAACGGCTAACAAGAGGGCCTTGATACATACTAATCAAATCCTTCTTTCTAGCAATCGGTGCAGAGCTGTCTCTACGGTCTTTCACACACGTTTTTAAATAGATGAAAACTACTATGAGGTTAAATTGCATGTCAAAAGCGCCTCGTTTTCTACAGATAACGGCCAAACATCAAGATACTCCTTTTCTTACCGTATTTATTAAGATGAAAACTTCACCCCAAAATATCTCGATAACGCTCTTACACAATTTGCTTAAACTTCACGAACATCGAGGCGACCATATTGGAGAAAAAAGCTCCTCTGAAAGATTTTGTAAGGTTCCCAATGCCGAGAATTATTGCTGAAGTAAAATAGGTAATGGCGTCATTTCGTTGTTGTGACAACTCCGATGTCATCGCAACCCTGATCATGACAAATTTTCATCTGTGGTGGCAATTTTTCCAAATGCTTGTTTATGGCGACTTAGTTAATACTCAAACTTGGTATTGACCCTGAAAATAATTGTATCGAGCCACCTTCATATGCCAGTACGGCCTACGTTGTTGTATTACGGCCCTCCTTTCTTTCCGACTCTTTTGCAAAAATTTGGGCAACCTGCGAGATTTTTTTGGGCAATTGGTTTACCGCCCCCCCTGGCAAAAAATTTCCGGTACGCCTATGGCGTCGCCTACTTGGGACAGTTCATCGCATGCAAAGGAACAGCACTGTGACAGGGGCACTGAGAAAACAAAAAGAAAGAGCCGTTTACTTCAGCGACGATGGTGAATGTAGGCTGTCTTCGGTCACGGATAAAGACAACCTCAAAAATGTGGCTACCTTGACTACAACCACTCATCATAAATAGTTTTCCTAACGGGCCTGGGTATATTGTTTGTTTTTGTTTTACAGTTAGCTTTTATCCTCATCAAAGATTTTAAAAGATTGTTTGGGATTTTCAATATATTTTAAATACTTTCAGGAGTTAAAGGTTATTTTCTTTTCATATAATTTTCTTCGGATCTTCCTGTCCTGAGCCCGCCTCTATTAGCGTGGTAATGGCTACCTGCAGACTAGCAAGTACTTTTTGACATTCCCATAAATTTTTCGTTGTTATTGTAACGCCGTTTATATTGGCCTCTACCGAACAATCAGCTCAGTGATTTTATATTCTTCCCTAAAGAATAGATCTAGTGCCTGTAATGTTTTTCTGTTGTATGGGTCGTTAAAGGGTTGAAATTGTCCTGGAGAGCGAGGTTTTTTATATTTTGGTCCTGTGTAAGGCCTTTTAGTAAATTGTTATATTTTCCAATAGATTTCACAATATTTTACTCAAAAAATTCAAAATTGCACGTCTCTTTGTGTCCGACGTTTTGTTCCTCGTTCATCACTTCGTCTTCTTTCCGAGGATGTCGCAACCAATCAAACATCGTTACGTCACTCAAAAATTCACGTGCGGCATTTCGCGACCGGGATCGCTGTGATCGCTGTTAACTCTACGACTCGGTTACTGCGCGATTGAAATGTCTCACGAACCATTAAAACGATCAACTTCTGTTGGAGATAAAAGGCAATGGATTCGCCCTGATTTACCGTCAAAATGTACGTGGCACTTGGGTATAGATATTTCCGAGTCGCCTCATCAACACAACAAGACGTCAACAAAGTGAGTGAACTCAAGCAACGTTGTCGTCATGTCTCAGGTCAATTATTTGTTAAATTTCACAACTTGTTTTCTTGACTAGGGATTCGCAAGAGAAGATCCTTCCGAACATTCTTTATCGTATTGGAAAGACGCCATTAGTCAGGATAAATAACATAGGAAAGAGTTGTGGCTTGAAATGCGAGTTGTGTGAGTACTTTATTATATTCATTGTCCACCGCGCAATATTTTTGAAATTTACAACCTGTTTTTGAAATCTTCGTTCCCTGTATACCAGAGTGCCTACTTATTTACTCTTTTCGTTTGCTGGCTGACAGGTGAATGAAAAAAGATCATATGTTTCTTTCTTTAAGTGGCGAAGTGCGAGTTTTTCAACGCCGGAGGCTCAGTAAAGGACAGAATTGGCCTAAGGATGATCGAGGACGCTGAGCGAGAAGGCAGAATTAAACCAGGGGATACACTGATTGAACCAACGTCGGGGAATACTGGTGAGTTTTGTAGGAACTGCTTTCTTTTGCTGGAGTGAGACTCAATTGTTTTTGTTCCCAAACAACGACCGCAAGACTTGAGCGAATCAAACCCGTTGTCAGCGGAAGTTTCTGAATTTTATATTCATCTGCAAGATCTCTAAAGACTTGCTTTTTTTCAGCTGTCTTACTTTATATAATAATTATTAACGCTAAGATATACTGTTTTTTAATAATTTGAAAAGTAAGTGTAAAAGTAAAATGAAGTGGGAAAATGTATACTCTTTGTAGGTGTGTGCGGAGGTGTGTCTGAGGGCACTTCCGGTTTTGCTCTACGTGAAGATAAAATGTTAATATGTTGAGCATTTATTAATTGGAAACTCATTAATTTTTATCTGTCTTTGATGGTCAGTGCATATACACTGTACCATGATGCCAAAAATCCCTGAGAGGTGCTATGCTAAATGTATGATTTACTGTTTACAGGCATTGGCTTGGCTTTAGCAGCAGCTGTCAAGGGCTACCGTTGCATTATTGTTATGCCAGAGAAGATGAGCAAAGAGAAGGTGACTTGTCATTGCTGTTTCCAGTCCCACACGGTTAAAGTCACTAAGTTTGTGAACAGTTATAATTCAGAGTCTTATTTGCATGGTCCGGCAATAAGTTTTTCTGAACATGAAATGAGGGCTGGAAATAATTTAGGATAAATTATGTGACTCTTGCAAGAAAAAACAAGGAAATTTATAAATGATCAGTGAAGGGCAGTTTAGGCTTTTTTTCCACAGCCCCCTTCCTTTTATTGTGGGATAATGTAAGAGCATGGTAACTTAAAGTTTGTAAATTTAATCTTCTTTCAGGTGGATGTTTTGCGAGCTCTTGGAGCAGAAATTGTCCGTACCCCAACAGAAGCCAAATTTGATTCCCCAGGTAAGTGATAAAACTGTGATGCTGGGCTTGTGAATGTGAAATGCAGATTTAAAGTTTGTTTTAATTATTTTACCATTACCATCTGTAGAGTAAATAATGGTTTATTTTAAGGCTCTGTGTCTAGATGGTTTGCATTTTGAGGGTTAAAAAAATTAATAAGTGGTTTCTTTCAATAACTGGTTTTGTCCAGTCCTCCAGTTGGGATATACTTTATATAGAAGAGTATATACTACCTACAACTGAAACGAAACAGGGTGCAATGAGAGCCAGTTTAATTTACAGCCTGTCATTCAGGCAAGCTGTAGCTACATGTATAGCATATATCAGCCTAAAAATAATCACAACTAGCCCCAAATAGTTTTTTGATGAGGAGGATTGATTACATTTCTTCTGTAACTTGAATTTTCCAAAAAAACTTTAAGAATGGAATTTACTAGTCCGATATATCAAAATCCACTAGCCTCAGGCTGTTGGAGCAAGTAGCTAACAACAGTTGCTAATAACATTTTTCTCAGTTAAATGCTCCCGGCATTTAACTTTTGGACCTGATGCTTATTTGAATTTGCAGTTCCTTCAGGCCTGCTATTTTTAAAGAAAAGTTGTTTAATAGGCCTTTTTTTGACAACTATGTATATGTTCTGGTTCCATTTTGCCCTTGGCTGAAATTTTATTCTCCTTTCTTCTAGACTCATTATCATACATTACCATCCCCAAAAACAAAGGAAAAATAACAATATTAAACCAAGGATAACACTGAACCACAACATACACATGTAGTCTTCAAAATAATATGTTTATCAGTCTCACATGTGGTATGTCAGTTAGAGGCCTGGATTAATAATTGTGTGGTTGCAGAAAATATCCATACCCTCACCATGGAGGGAATTTCACTTAGGACCCCCCCTCCCACCTCCCTGGATTTTCCATATTTGTAAGGAACTGATGACCCCCCCTTTTTTTCACAAAGTAAGACAAAGACCCCCCGACCCCTCTGGACAAGTTTATTTTAACAAAAAAAGGTTATTAAAGTATTAAGAACAACGCCGTTTGCTGCTATGCAATGGTTTTCATTTAATTTTATATTTGAGATGTCGCTAATTAGAACACAGTTAACCAGCTACAAAGCAACCTGAACTACAAAATATTGCTTATCCCTTTAAAGTTGTATCTGTCAGTTTACCTTGATGTGCAAGCTTACGATTTTTTTTCAAAACGGCAGGTAGCCATCTCCACGGCCGTAATAGGGAGTTTATGTGACAACGACGGCGACGGCTATGAAAACGTCACTTAAAAAGTGAATTTGCGCTGCCTCAAACTTAATAGCTCTTATTCCATCTCATTTAATTTGTCAATTTTTGGCAAACTTTTCTGGAGTTGAATTCTAAAGGACTGCATCAAAGTCCAGGAAAAGAAAAAGAAAGTTGTAGTCTTTTGTTCCCGTCCTCGACAAAACATGAAATTAGGCACTTTCATGTTGTAGTCATGCAACGAGTGCAGAGCAACGTACAAAAAAGCCTGATGCACATGCAAAGTTGTTGTTTTGGTTGTCTAAACCTATTGCTTTTTTGCTATTCTTGTTGCCGTAATTCCATGAAATCCCTAATGTTGATGGAATGAATGCCATTTCAACGTGAATATGATCGTGAGCACATCAAACTTTAAAACACAAAATTAAGGGAAAACAAAAAGGAGAAGAAAAACTCTAGATTCTGAAATCATAGACTACAAGTAGTCCCCATTTTTCCTCGGGAATAGTAGAGTGAGCGAAACGTGAGCGGGCGTGAAAATCACCCCATGCGAGAAAAGTGAGACGCAGTGGGGAGGCACCATGTCTCGCTTTTCTCGCGTGAGGTGATTTCATGCACGCTCGCATTTTGCTCACTCTACTATCCCTCAGGAAAAATGGGGACTACTCGTAGTCTACTGAAATCATTACATCATATACCTTCTGCTTCTTGAAGCGAAATGTTCAGTGTTGTACTGTTTTTCGATCCACTGATGTTGTGCCAAGATCCAACTCGACGAAACGTATCTTATCGTACCAGAACTATGTAACTACAACTGTCACGTGTTTAGGTCTCTAACGAGACTGGTGATGAGTAATGGCGGTCAATATTCCGCATGTGACAAGATGAGTTTTTGTTGGCCTAGCGGAGGAGCCTAATTCCTTTGGATTCGCATACATAACACTTTTGGAAGATGAAAAAACAATCATAAATGATATAGTTAAACTTACTTATGTCTTCCAAAGTGATCTACCAGATCAGTAAGTACCAATTTTCGTACTGAGTTCGAATTTAACCCCTTGGAATGTGATTTTTATCGTCCAACCCCACTCCACTCTGGAATTTCCTGGACCTATGTACTCCCCCCCTCCCCAACCCCACCGCCTTGGAATTTCCAATTCCCTCCGTGGTGGAGGTATGGCTATTTTCTGGAACCACATTTTGCACATAAAATGTAATAGTGTTTACTAATATTTTTATGTTGCTTGTTATTTTATTTCACAGAATCCCACATTGGTGTTGCACAGAGACTGAATGGTGAAATACCAAATTCTGTTATCCTTGATCAGGTACTTATTTCAAATTCTATATCTACAACAGAGTAGATTATTTGAGGTCACTTCTAACCAATTACACTCAATGTGTTGTTTCATAAAACATTATATTCCTTTCTTTAGTATCGCAATGCAGGCAATCCACTGGCACATTATGATACTACTGGACAGGAAATACTTGACCAATGTGATGGTATGTGTGATTATAAAAATTTCTATGCAAAAAGGGGTTTTATCAACCTAGTCAATCTACACTTGTCATATAATTTTTTAAATCTTTTTAAGGTGGAAAGTTAACCTTATCAACTTAGTTGATAAAACCAAATTTTTTCGTTTCTCTCCCTCACTGTTGCAACACCCCACAATTTCTTTAGAAACTATCCTGTTTGGGTAAATGGATAAATGAACTGGATTTTTGGGAATTATTGAAATATGGATGGCAGTCACTGCACAAAATAATATGTAATAAAAAAGGTATGAACAGAATGGGTGGAAACGATGGGATGGTGAATAGTATGAGGTGGACAGTCTATGGTGGAGAACATGGAATGGATCGAATGGCAGCACCAATTCAGCTTGTCAAATGAAGGAGGCTCATGAACAAAATTGATTTATTGTAAACAACACTGGGGCAGTAATATAGCCATTAGATTTAATTCATTCATTTTTCACTTGAATTCAGGTAATCAATTATGACTTCGAGTTCAATTTGGAATTTATTCACACAAGTGTTTTTTTCAAAACGTTAACGTGTACAGGCTTATGCAATATGAACTTTAATATCAGCTTTGCACACTGGCAGTTTTTCCACTTGCAAACTTCAAGGCACCGGCCAGCTTCCCACAAGCAGATTGTGGCACTTGATTGGTTCTTATATACTTCTGTTGTTTGTTAGCCAATCACATTTTTTTTCTGTAAGAAATATGCATTTTATTTCCTTTAACTCTTTTTGCATTATGTTTCCTTGTTTTTGCACTGTGTTTACGAAAAACTGCAGTGCTCTCAGCCAATCAGATTCAAGAGATTTTTTCACATTTGTTATTATAATTATTAGATTAATAATAACACTATTTCAAAAATTATTGGCACTCTTTCATTATAATTGTCACTAAAAGTGGTTATTCATTATTGCATGGGTGTTATTGGCTATTAGAGTCAATAAGAGATAACCTCCTTTTCAGTGTTACACGCCACTAGTGTTAATTCACTAATACCCTAGCTGCTTCTTGCTAATTAATGTGATAATTAGACCTGTCGGTCTCATTCATTCACTTATTATAATTTTCAGTAGATTCACTACGTTGTTTACTAAATCAACATTTCCGAAAATTTTCAATTAAGAACCTCATCGTAGAAAAGTCTCTGATTTCCCACTATGTGTCCTATACATGTATGAAATGCATCAGGGCAAAACAGAAAATCACCATTCTTTTGTGTGGGTGTTTTCTCTATAGTATATACTGACTGTTTCTTTCAAAGGAATTTAGTGTATTATTTTGCATGTCCATTGTAAATTACTTCACGGCTTAGGCTCTCTTCAATTTTTAGACACCATCACCCATAGGGCAACCTCTTTTTCCTTCACTATAAGGGTGTGTGGTAGATAAAGAGAGATGTGACTTTAATTTCTTGTATTAGATATTAGCTAAAATATAAGGGTTGTTTTGTAAGCCTAGCTATCTGACATTCAGAAAATGATAATGTCTTTATTTCAAAGGAATATTACAGTGTACTATTTTGACGATTTAATTCTGGTTTAAGTCATCCTTATCTAATATCAAAGTTTTCAGACCCTAAATGCCTGTGAATTTAAAGCATTTCCGAGTATTCAGTGTTCACAAATTCACTGGGGAAGCATAACCTCAGACTCTCCTAGAATGAAGGATCATTATTTTGGATGCCATCTACTTTACAGGAACTTCCTTCTACTTCAAACCTAAAACAATAACATAGGTAATACGTGTGTCATTTTAGGTAAAGTTGACATGGTTGTTCTTGGTGCTGGTACTGGTGGCACTATAACTGGTGTGGCAAGAAAACTCAAGGAAAAATGTCCAAATGTTAAGGTAATCAATATTTTGAAATAGTTTTGTAAATAATATATCAGTAGTTGATGCTAATGCTGCTAATGCTGCAGTTTGCAGAGGATTGAAACTACATTGTATGATTTGCCATGTTTGAAAGTCCAGTACACACAGTATATAGCTTGCATGGGATATTTAAGAATAATAAATGTAATATGGTACTTTTCAGGTGATCGGTGTTGATCCTCATGGGTCAATCCTGGCTCAACCGGAGGAACTCAATGATTGTGACAACCCAATCTATCATGTAAGTTCCAACCTAAAAACTTTAATTGAACTTTAAGAACTACTGACCAAGTTAAGATTTCTTTATTTTTTGTGAAGTGTCCATGACATTATTGAAAGATCAGATACCACTTAATATAACCAAACAATACTTATTAAGTTAGTGTGGTACATGTATGCTCCCTAAACCCTTGCTGTGCCTATTAAGCATTTTCCATGCATGCAAAAAAAAGACAATGAAAATAAAGAGATGATAAAATGCTACATTTTATCTGTTTTCTTGTAGGTAGAAGGTATTGGCTATGACTTTGTACCTACTGTTTTGGACCGCAGCGTTGTTGACAAATGGTATAAAGTTGGTGACAAGGAAGCATTCACTTTTGCCAGACGACTTATAAGAGAGGAAGGACTGCTTTGTGGTAAATATGTTAAGTTTGACACAATTAGGGGAATGTTTTTGCTGTCAGGCTTTTTGGTGGATATATTATCAACTAATTTGTGTTTTGTTGTTATATTAGGTGGCTCATGTGGAAGTGCTATGGCTGCTGCTGTGCAAGCAGCACAGACTCTGGGGGAGGGACAGAGGTGTGTTGTCCTGCTGCCGGACTCTGTCCGCAACTACATGTAAGGCAAAGTATTCTCCACCTTGTAATAAAAATAATATTGCTTAGGAATGTCTCTGGGTACAATTTCATGTATTTTTAAAGCATGTGATTCCTTAAGAATCATGAGTTTAATGTTAATGTATTTTAATTTTTCTTTAATTTTTAGGTCCAAATACTTGAGTGATGATTGGATGGAAGACAAAGGATTCCTTGAAAAAGAGAGAAAAGAAGATAACAACAAGTTTTGGTATAGAATATATATATATATATGTCCCTATTTCACTTAAACTCATTACCATACTTAACCATTAAATTGACAAAAAAATAAAACGTTTACCGAGGATAAAATTGAATGTTATTTCTGAATGGAAAAATATTTTGTTTTGATATATTTATTGACAATATCTCTGCTTTGGAATGAACCATAGCATGGTTTATTTCAAAGCAGAGATGTTGTCAGTGACTTATCCTTTTCTTTTTTTTTAAGATAGTAATTATTACTAATTGCCAAGGTAGGAGTAATCATACCATGGTTGACACAGGTCAGGAAATAGTCAGGGCAGGGGAAAGAACATAGGAAATCTCACTTCTAATCAGGGAAAATTTAAGTCTTTGAGAGAAGTCAGTCAAAAGTGAAATTTAACGAGTACATATTTATTCTCTTCCCTCTTCTTTAATTGTTTTCTAACATTTAAAATTCTTTTGTGCTTTTTACGGACATGAATCTTGTTGCGGGCGACAAGAGGAGCCCACAATCGTAATGTCCAGGTTGTTGTTGCACATGCATCGTATGTAGCCAGCATTCATTTGGACTTCCATTAACAATGAATGGAATGCACAGAAAGCAATTTGATCATGCGCCTTTCGACCTTCTACCCTCGTAATTTGATCACGTGTATTTTGACCATCTGTTACGTGAAACCTGGGCAAAGAACAGTTTTGGAGCAAAAGCACTTTGACCTTCGATTGTTGTCGCCTGCACTCCGCAACCTTTGGTTATTACTAGTTGTATTGGTAGAATATTGTTCGTGAAATTGAACAAAATGCTGATGTACTGGGTTTTCAAGAATGTCAATCCCTTTTGCACGTTATGTTAAGGAACTATCAATTCATGTACACTGCACGTGACTTGCTGAAAGCATGAATAAAAGAGTGAAGAGGATGGCTCTATAAAGAAGAGAGCTGAGTCCATTATCAGGACTAATTTGTGCAATTGTTAATTCAGTTGGTCAGGGAAATTTTACATTTGTCAGGAAAAAAGTCAGGGAATTTCAGAAACCTCTGGCTGTGGCAACCATGTATATCCTTACCCGACTGATGTGGTGATGTGTTAGTCGATTTTCTACTTCCATCCAACAATAATTTCAGTACTTTAAAACTCCTACTTGATTTTATTATTATTTTCCAGGTGGTGGACAAAGAAAGTTTCGTCCCTTAACTTACACACTCCACTAACAGTCCTGCCAACTGTTACCTGTCAGCAGTCTATTGACATAATGGACAAGTATGTTTCTTAGCAATATAATTAAAGTCCTAGTGGGGTGTCTATCTTTACAGCAACTGAATTGCACCAAGCATGCACGCATTATTTATTCCACAGCTAGAATCTTAATTTGTTAACAAAATAAGAATGTCTTAGTGTCATTACTATAAAGAACACAACTTAATCAGAATTTTTAAATCTGTGTAAAAAAAGTATTTACAGGAGATCTGCCATTTGAATAATTTTACGGCGACATGTAGTATTTCTTTCACTATTTAAAGGTCGATGCCTTGGGAAGATTATTTAGCTGTACCAAACGCTGGCTGCATTAATATTCGTTTAAATGATGTTTGGATAGTCTGTCACGCACTTCACAGATTGTAAAGACAGCGGGCAAAACAGAACCAGGGTGGTATTTTATTTTGGCGCTATCTCCATTGAATGTTTCGACACTGGTTACAGAACCCGTAGTTTTAAGAAAAAGAGTAACTTTTGATAGATGTATTCTTTCATTGTCTGAATTGCTGCTATCCTCTCAAGAATTTCCCAGATAAATAGCTGAAACGACTTGTCAAGAACGTCTTACCCTACGACAAATATATATATATTCGCGAAAGCAATTGTTTTCATCCTGTACCTAAAACTAATTTCGTCAGCGATATTCTTGAATTTGTTTATTCATTTATTTGTCAATTTCTTTATTTTGCAGGGAATGTTTTGATCAAGTTCCAGTAGTCAACGATGCTGGGTAAGGGTGGATAAAGAAATCCGGATTTTTATTTTTAGCTGTGCTTTGTTTGACTGGTTTAATTCACCGCTGTTCTTTCCTTTGAATCAGAGCTGTAATGGGAATGGTTACTCTTGGTAACATCATGTCGCAGATTTTAAGCGGAAGAGTCACTCCTGAGAGTCCAATAGTTAAATGCATCTACAAGAACTTTAAAAAGGTGAAATAGAGACATTCCTGAGCTTATTGTTTATTTTCTATTCGAGCACCTGCTGTGGAAGCCGTATTCCATATAAGTAACAACCAGCGTACTAGTCTAATAAGATCCGTTTTGGATGGTTTGTAAGGCAAAGTCGTGTTTATTTTTCAGGTTACACTAGACTCCAGTCTTGGTCAATTGTCATGTATTCTTGATCTTGATCATTATGCTGTTGTAGTCCATAGTCAGCGGCTCTGTAAGTATAACATGCATGCATTCATAAACTAAGTAAACTTGTTTTAGAAACAGTCAGTTCAACTGATCAACTTTCTAAGCCTGTAAGTCAAGAGTAAAAACAACAATAATTGACAACAATAACTGAACTGAACTGTTTGGTCTGAAATTATGCTGGTGATTTCATAATTAGGCTGTTCACAGTCCTCTATTTTTCCGTAAGATCGTCGAGATCGAGCGCTTTGCGTTACGGGCTGCCATCTTGCATGAGTGTCAAAACTACTTAGGGAACGGGGGAATACTTGAGTCATAATCCGAGCTATAATCCCCGACGCCCGCCCCTCGGTACATTTGAAAATCAAGATAGCCGTGACGGTAAGACGCGGTATATCTAAACGATCTCACCAAAAAATAGGGGACTGTGAACAGCCTATTTCAAAATCAAAGAAGCGCGCAGCGTGAGTACCATTTGAAAGTGTGATTTCACACCAAAATTGAACTACACGAAGTTCAATTATGACTTAAGTGATTACTTCCATTGTAAAATCACCCCAACATTGGATGTTAGACAATAGCACTATTCTCTTGATCTAGCACCAGCCGGTTTATAAATAAGCGGAACCGGAAACTCTTTTTTGTCTCATTTTGTATGCAAAAAAGGTGCGGTTTTGAGCAGATGTCACCTCATGACTCTGTATAAGTTACTCCGCTGAGAGCCCATCAAATGCGAGGATATCATTCATGATTTCACATTGAATGTAGTAAAGGTATGAAATGCCATGACTTAATTAACACCTTATTTCACTGAGGTCCGACAGCTGTAGGTAGTTACTGTGTAGTACGATTGTTCTCAGATACATACTTACTGTGATCGTTTTGGCTTGTTAGATAACGATAAAGGAAAACTGGACCAGAAAGAAATGATATTTGGGATTGTCACCCGCATTGATCTGTTAAACTTCATCACTTTGGGTCAACAAGGAGAGGCGACTTCAAATGGAGAAGTGTAATCTGAATTTCCAACCTGCTGTTTGTAAGAGGAACAAGACGAGAATGCTGGCTATTGCTTTTCACTATGTTGAGCGAGATAGGATTGAACGAACCCACTGCTTCTCCCTAGTTTCCAAAGTTTCCACTCTGTTACATGGTCGTAGCCCGTTTGTTCCTTTAACTTGCATGATTGACATTCTAGGACTTTCAGCAGTCTGTTGATAGAAAGACAGTCCAATTTCACGTTTCACCCTCATGTTTACGTGAATTACTTTAAATCACCCTGGAAATGGAGCATTCCTTTATTGTAGCTTTAAAGAACTAAGAAAATAGACTGTTACAGTAGTGAAGAGCAAATGACTCGAGCACTTGTTGTTCTGATAATTGAAATATTGAGGCTGATGTGACTACAGCTCAGCCAAAATTTTTTTGCCTTGCCTCAATGGAAATAGGCATCTTACTGCGTTTGCGCTATTTATGTCTTATAATTTATTGGCACTCGTGTGTGAAAGCACATTAACTTATTTCTTTTTGAAACAGAACAGAGTCAGTGTATGCGTAGAGCATTTAGAATACTCTTGAATGTTTATTAGTCATATGGATAACTGAACACAGACATTAGGTCAAGGCGGCTGAGTATGCAAGTCTTATATTTTTTCCTTTAAATAAGGATTAAGCCCTTTTCTGTTACACTGTGTTAGTACGTAATTGAACCAACCAGTATGTCACTGTCTCGACTGAAAAAAAGATCGCTTAATAATTATTGTATGGTCAAGAGGTGTACGAAGCACATGTAAAAATGGATAAATAGTGGAAAGCTCTTGTCACGTGGCAGTGAGAGAGTCGTGCAGTTAATACACAGTTTGTAAAACTGCTTAAAAATTAAGAAACAAAAGGAATACATTATAAATTTGTTCTTGACACCTCGTTAGAAAACGCGCAAAGAATTTAGGTTTTTAATAGATAAATATAGTATCTTAGTTGACGGCAGGTCCAATCTATATCTTTTCCGCGAATATTTTGTATGATTCTTGGCATTTAAGATTGCAAAATTAGGAATTGTTAGCTTTGAGAAACCTCTGAGGCACCGAACGAATCAAGTTCTGCAAAGGCTCTTAGCTCTTAAAGGAGCCACGTCACGCCACTGTCCGCATCTTGAGATAATTAGCCTAAGTTTATCATGGGCGTTATAATCATGCCCGGGGGGGGACTCCGCATATGAAAGGGGTGGGGATCCTCGTCGGAAATTTTGAATTAAACCCCTAAAGGAGACCGATCTTGGCGTGGCCCGAGCTTTTTTTGACCCCTAAAAGAGACCATGTTAAAACACAGACAAATGAGAAAAATTGGATTATATGAATGAGTAAATAAAACTAACTAAAATATACATATCAAATATATATTTTATATTTTTTCGCGTGCAACCCTAAACGAGACCTTCACGGCTAAAACTTTGCCCAGAACACCCTAAGTGAGACCCAAATCCGAACTGTATACCCCTAAGCAAGACGACGAGCATCCCCACCCCTTTCATATGCGAAGTCCCCCCTCCCCCGGGAATCCATGTCTATTTCCTCTTTCGTTGTGTCTTTGTTAATAATTATTATATATCGTTACGGAGTTCCTAAATGCTAGACGTACTTTTTTTTTAAATCTGAGAACGTCAATTAACATTTCTGGTTTGTAAATTTTAGGTTTTAGTCCAATTGTAAGTTCCAAAATCTGAGGGTAGTGTTGGCGTCCTAACCAATATCTGACAGGTCGGCTTGTTTGATATTCCCCATCTATCACTCCCCTTTCTAAAAGCAATTATTTAATTATTGGCGATAATGGAATAAACTACTGTTCTTGTTTTAAAAACTAATAAAGCGTTTGTCACGCCCTTCTCCAACATTGCTACTTCATTGTACAGTCTTTGTCACTTAGTTTTAACTCTTTGTTCCGGGGAGGGAAGTTTCTAAATATGGATGACTCGATTTTGATTTGAGCTACCAGCTTTAAATACAGCAAAAATGTCTAGTTTGAGATATATAACAAATATTCACCACTAACCACCGACACTTAGGTGAATAATTTTTTAGTATAAACTAAACAAGAACGCTCTTACAGCGGCGTCCAGTCTCGCTTGCTTGGAGATTAGATCGAGAAATGAGGAGGTATTAATTCTACACGAAACAGGATTTTCTCGCTTAAAGTTTTTTACTTCCTACTTTATCGTCGTCGATACTTTTTAGTTGTTTCTGAATTGATTTAGTACGCCTGTTGGCAACGACCGGAAATACGTTTGCGGTCGCAGGCTATACGCGTGTATAAATACACGAAAATTCAAAGGCCTCGATTCCAGAGAAATTACATCATTGCCAGAGATCAAAGAAATGATTTACGAGGCAAGTCATTTCAATCATCGCCGAAAGTTTACAACACCCGACCATCGCAGTTTTGGTAATGAAGATTCTTTTTTTCCGACCACTCAGTGGTGTTCACAAAGTTCCAAAGTAATCAATGCTTTGAAGCAATGGAATTCGTGGACCAACACGTATCGGAAAAGCTCTAAATTTAATCTTTCCTAAGCTTTCTTCGCAAAACATGCATGGCTTCGATCACGCAACGATTCTTATTCCCAGTTTCCACGGTCTCCGCAACGAACGCCTGGCACAATGACCCCCTTTTGTGTCCTAAATACGAAGAAAAACGCGTTTTAGATTATGAGTCTCGCTGCTTACGCAAATGAGACCAAACGGTGAGATAATTGAGCCAAAATTGATCGTTTTCTACTCATTGATTGTTGCCAACGATTACAATTTTGTCGCCGTCACGTTCTCTTGCCGATAAACATAAAAGCATTTCTCTAGCTGTTGCAGGGACATTTCTTCAAAAAGGCTTGTAAATTCTTTCTGTACTTGAAATCATTCTATAAAAAAACCCATTTCATTTAGTAAAACTATAAGTTCGTTACAAATAAGAATTTGAGAATGTGACAACAAAAACAATGGATTGTTATTGGTATAAGAGACTAGGTATCTTATATCAGTGAGCTTCGTCACGTCTACTTATTCCTAAAGGAGATAATGTGTTCCCTTTGTGTATTAGATGAGCTTCCCGAGCCTTTCTCACTGCGTCACGGTTGCTGCGCATGAGTTCAAGTGGGATTAGGGTGACGTCGTTTATTGAATGTCCAGCTTGATTAAAATGCAAGGAGACGGGAGTGGGATCGCTGAGTTGTTGGTGGTTCAAGGTGGATCGACAGTGTTCTCCAAATAGTTCATTTAGTTGGCATTTGGTCTCTAAAATGTGCTGGCATTTACATTTGTTGCATTGAATTAAGTGGAGAAGATTTTTGGATTTGCAGGATAAGTGGTCAACGATTTTTCTTTGTTTATTAGTTGTGGTAAAAATGTAATTTTTTTAACCTTCCTGGAGAAAAGGACGGGTGAGACAGCGTGGATGGTTGCATTTATAAACTCTGGCAGGTTGTTGCGTGAGAGGTGTGTTGTTGTGTAGCGTGGACTGTACCGAAGACTCAAGTCACTGACTCTATAAAGAAGCGTCATGTAGATCTGGTTCCAGGTTTCAAACGCAGTGTAACCAACGCTGGGTTAGGAGGGTGAACATGCTGGCAGCCCAGATTCTGACCAAAGCAGGTGCCATGTATATTGGATATTCTTAGGCGCGAGAAATTCTATTCAAAGCCCGGTTGAACATCAAAAACACTGCAGTCATTTCCAAGCGCTCACAAAACTTTTAATTCCACTAGGTCCAGTCCCCCACACAGGGGTAGTGCCTGGCGCTTACAAGCAACAAACAAGTTCAGGTTAATTGCGTGTCCATGTATGTTGTCTATCTTAGTTCTCTCCAATAAAGGAGAGTGCTTAGAACACGCATCCTAAACAACGTTCCGGTCGTGGTTGTGGCTGTTTTTCCATGTTTTGGAACTCTTGGATATAACAAAAGCAGCTCCTTGTCGAGTGACAATTACAAAGGACGATTGGTCTCAGCTATGCAGCCACCAATTGTGTTGGAGATTTCACTGACATCTTGATGCGTGATCTAAGTCTTCTTCAGGCTAATGTTGAAGCCAAAGTTTTAGCAGTCCCTTTTTTTGCGTTAGATAAAACTCTTCTATGAAGGACAGAATTGGGAATTGGGATGTTAACAACTGCGGCGTCAATGATCATGAACACCAGTACAACTCTCCTTTCAATCTCAGTTTGTCACAACAAGAAAACTCACAAACCTTGGGTGCGGCTCGCTTCAAACCAAGCGCTCGGTTTATTCACGAAAAGACTAAAAGCTACATGTCATATAGAAACGTAATATACAATCCAAGTAACATACAGCTCCAAAGAACTAGATCACAAGCTAATTGAAATGGGCTCTGGAACAACAGCTGGGTGAAAAACCTCCCCGTACGTCCAACTTGCACCTAAGAGGAAAACCCAGGCCAGCTGTACCCCATAAAAAAAAAACGGTCAAGACCAACCGGGCAAGACCAACTAAATAGAAACTAGAATCAATTAAAAGCGGTACGAACGAGAAAACTAAATACCTAAAGCCTTAGAAACCGACAAACGAGATGATAAAGAATCTTGGACATACCCGTCCCTAGCCCATTCATTAGCCCAACGGCCATGACACTTAAAAAGCCGGTCCGGTACGCGAGCATATGCGGCAGCAGTAGCCCCGCCACTCCTAAGGCTATGCGTACCAATGGCAGAAATATCAGGTACAATATCTTTAAAGGTCTCTAGCACTAACTCTCTTAACCGTGAATAGCTTCAACCTTTAGATCTAAGCTTATAACCACATTTAGTTTTGGAAAGCTGGCAAAACAAAGGGCTATCGCAGGAAAGCCCAGCTCTATCCAAATAACGGTTCATCATAGCAACCGGACAAGTTGCTTTCCTAGAAGAAGCTACAACAATCCAAGCCCCATCCCTATACTGATCAGTTTTACTAGATTGAACAAATAACTTTAACATGTCATTTTCGATCTTAACATCGGATCGAACCAGCTTAGCAAACTCATCAAATCTGAGAAAGGCTGCAAAAGCTAGTAAGCAAATAACAACCGAACGAATATTATACAAAGAGGCG
>OZ037783.1:25865125-25877625 GCA_964035525.1 Porites cylindrica
TAGAAAAAGAAAAATCCCACTGTAGTAAAAATCTAATTAAAGTAAAATGTAGTCTAATTGGAAAGCAATCTTACTGCAGTTACATGGACGGTCACGTGAGATGGACCATGAGCAGTCCAGGTCCACATAAAAAACTGTGATGACTATATCAATATAGCTGCAAACGGCCTTACGACAGTTGTGATTCTAACGAGTGTTGTCACTCTGAGGAGTCTGACAAGGTTTCTTACTTTGATGAGTGTTGTGACCCTGACGAGTGTTTTACTTTGACAAAAGTTGTGACTCTAAAGAATATAGAGCTTAAGACAGGGGCACCCAACGAGAAAATAGTTCAAAACCACTTAAACATAGCATTGGTAAATGTATTTTAGTATTTAAACGGTAGATATAGGCATATTTTTATCCCCTAAAAATTTTTCATCTGTTCGGATTTCCTAGCTGAAAGTCTAATGATCCGAAAATTATAGGGATCAAAACTTACCCTTTCGAAAATTCCAGCCAGAAAAAAGGCTCCCGAAAATTCTATGTGACCTTTTTAGGGTACAATTCCGTTAAAAATAGGCAATTATACCATTATTTAGATGTTCGAAAATCCTAGGAGAGGCAGGCAAGCAAGAAATTTTACAACAAATGTTCCGAGAATTGTAGATCTCAAATCGTCTTCCGAACAGATATTTTCCGAAAATTGTCGTTGGGTGCCCCTGTTAAGATTTGAGGACGAGGACGACTACGAGCACGAGATTTTTTTCTTTGCACGCGCGTGAGCCAGCGTCATCTTGGCGGGAAAACGAGATAGCCGTTGTCATTCTACAACAGGGTTTAGCGAGAATTTCGTAGTGGCGGGAACAAGTTATTTATTGTTGTGACTCTGACGAGTGTTGTGATCTTGACCAGTGTCGTGACTGTGACGAGTGTTGTGACCTTTACGAGTATTGTGACCCTGAGGGTGTTTTGACTCTTAAGAGCGTTGTGATCGTGACGAGTGCTACGCCTCCGATCTGACAAGAGTTGCGACTCTGACAAGTGGTGTCACTCTGAGGAGCGTTGTGACGTTGACGAGTGTTGTAATTCTGAGGAGTTTTGTGACTCTGACGAATGCTATGGTTGTAAAAAGGGTGGTAACTTCGACGAGCGTTGTGATTCTGATGAGTGTTTTGATTCTGACAAGTTTAGTGACTCTGATGAGTGACGAATATTAGTGTTCTGACTGTAACGAGCGTTGTGACGCCGGCAACTGTTGTGACTGTGACAAGTGTTGTGACCTTCCATTGTTCTGACTCTGACAAGTGTTGTGACTCTTACGAGTTGTTTGTTTCCGACTATTGAGGTTAGTCTGACGAGCGTTGTCACTGTGACAAGTTTTGTGACTTTGTCAAGTGGCTGACTCTGACCAGTGTGGTGACTCTAACGAGTGTTGTGACCGTGACGAGTCTTCTGACTCTGATGAGTGTTTTGACCCCGACGTGTGATCTGACTCTAACGATTGCTGTTACCCTGGTGAGTGTTGTGACTTTGATGAGTGTGGTGACTCTGAAGCCTGTTGTGAGTAGAGGGGTTCACGCTTATAGTTGCATCATGGGTAATCAGGGCAAGATGGCGGAAAATTAGAAGATGTGTATTAGAATTCAAACCCAGCTAATTCTTCCTGAATTCATATATTTGATACTTTTTCTTTGAAAAGAGTAACTTACGAGTTTAAAAAAACAATACACTAAAAGTGGAGTGCAAGGAAGTCCGTGATCAGTTTTTAGAAAACCTTGGTTTTCCCATACATTTTCTGTAATTCGAGAGTATCAAAATTACAGAAAATGTATGAAAAAATGGTGCTTTTTCACAATTGTTTATAATTCTCCTTATATTATTTGCTTCTCAGGCTGGGGACTGTTGTGTTCGTTGTGACCATTGTGTTTGATGAGGTACGACCAAAGGTTTTGTGTATTCACACGAAACTGATCATTGTTTGTGTCGTACACTGCGAGTAGTAAAAAAAGACTGCTCGTAGTCTTTCATTTGTCGTGTTTGCTGCGGGAGCAAAGACAGTAAAAATGTTTTATTTTGATCGATTATGATGTCACTTAAAACAAGCGTCTCGACTTGACAATTTCCGGTAAACAAAGTAATTAAGTTCGGACCATGCCTGGAAGCGCCCCCTACTTGTGATTGGTCACGTATTGACGATTGACGTTATCAGAGTAGCTGAGAAAAAAAGCTGGGCGGAATACAAAAACACCGGCTCTCAAAGGAGGCGTTCCCTTCCCTTTTCCCCTCTTTCGCGCTTTTCTCCCCTCCCCTCGCCTTCCCTTTTTGCGCCTGCCACGCAGGTTAAGTGTTGAGAACCTAATGAGTGTTTTGACCCTGACAAGTGTTGTGACTCTGAGGAGTTTTTTTTACCCTGCCGAGAGTTGTGATTCTGACGAGTGTTGAGAATCTGACGAGTTTGGTGACTTCGACGAGTATTGCGACTATGACGAGTATTGGGACTCTGAGATGTGTTGTGACTCTGACGAGTGTTGTGGCTGTGACAAGTGTTACGACTTTGACCAGTTTTCTGACTCTGACAAGTGTTGTGAGTATAAGCAGTGTTACGACTGACAAGTGTGGTGACTCTTGTGAGTGTTCAGATAGAGTGAGAATGTCACAGGGGCATCCAACGACAATTTTCGGAAAATATCTGTTCGGAAGACGATTTGAGATCTAGAATTTTCGGAACATTTGTTGTAAAAATTTTTGCTTGCCTGCCTCTCCTACGATGTTCAAACAGCTAAAAACTACTATAATTGCCCATTTTTAACTGATTTTTGCCCTTAAAAAGGTCACCTAGAATTTTCGGGAGCCTTTTTCTGGCTGAAATTTTCGAAAAGGTAAGTTGGGATCCCTATAATTTTCGGATCACTAGACTTTCAGCTAGGAAATCCGAACAGATGAAAAATTTTTAGGGGATAAAAATATGCCTATATCTACCGTTTAATACTAAAATACGTTTAACAATGCTATGTTTAAGTGGTTTTGAACCATATTCCCGTTGGGTGCCCCTGATGTCAAAGCTGTTTTGTAGGATCGATTTTAATAGTAAATTAAGTTAAGATCATCTGTTGGGTCAGACGTCATATTTAGGACGCATTGAACCAATCAACTGAATCAGACCAAAAGGCAACTTCAGCCGGCCAGTAAAAAATTTTCTCCCGAACGAGGCATAATTATGATAATTATACATTATCATACAAATATTTACCTTATTAGTTTAGTTCGTCGTAAGATCGTCGTTTGTCCCGGAGACGAGCTTCAGACGTTCTATCCGTCTGAAGGTGTTGGACGATCCAAACTTGTTCAGAACTTTTCATGAACTTAACTCACTACGTTTGGTTCGTCTCATGAAAAGTTTGGGGTACGTCTTAGGTTCACGTTAGGCTGCGTTAGGATAAAATGACTGAACGAATGTTTGACGCGGAAAAAAATTATGTAAATAGATTTTTCAACCTTTTAAGTCGATTTATTGAGATTCTTTCATGGTCACTTTTCCTTAGATTAAGCTTGTATCATCGCAAAAAGGTAAAAATATAGTTTATTTGAAGAGTTATTTTAGTGATTATTTGATATACAATAAAAGAAGAGGAGGCCCTCACGCGGAGCTTTCTGGGATACCACAAAGTGCTCCTAGGTACCGGAAAACTCCGAAAATAAGCCCCTCCATGTGTAAGACCCTCCAAATATTAGCCTGCGTGGCAGGCGCAATCCCCTACCCCTTTCGACGCCTGCTACGCAGGCTACCAAATATAAGCCCCCCAAACCGGTAACGCAAAAAACCCTCCGTTAAATCGCCCCTCCAAAGATAAGCCCCCCGGGGGCTTGTTCTTGGAAATTGCCCTCAAATACAAAGTAAAACAAAGCAAAAACGGTGAATTTACTTCCAACCATAAGGCTAGCCCAATCGATGTTAAAACGCAAATTTCCCTCCGTAGATAAGCCCCTCCGAATATAAGCCCCTCCAAAAATACGCCCCTCAAAAAGGGCCTTTGAAAAATATAAGCCCCGGGGCTTATTTCTTGGGTTGCACATGACGTCACCAAAAATCAAACTCAGAAACTATCGATTCTTCTGAGTTTCTACTTTCACGAGCTATTACAGTACCTAAACACCTTTACATAAACAAACGTTTGGTTCGAAAGGGTTCTTCGTTTTGCGAGAGAGGACGCTTGAATTTCCAGGCTTTTGCGTGACGCGGCATTTAGCTGGCGGCCGGGAAAGCTCTTATGTGGGTTAAAAACATTACCGATTTTGGAAGATTTTGCAATCTAAACATTCCTTGTCTCAGAATAAATATTACTGTAATCTTTATGAGTTCCTCAAGCGAAGAATTCACGCGTTAGTAGGAAAACTCGAAAACAGATGTTTCTGTTGGTATCCGGCGGCCATATTGGTGTTCCTGAAAGGGACACCAACATGTCGTTTCCATACAAAGCTTTATAAATTTAGGTAAACCGTTTTTCCCAATATCTCGCATTTGAAATATTTCACAGACCTGATTCTTGGCAAGAGTTTTTGTATATTTATCTTTTTTCATTTCCCAGATTCTAGTCCTTCTGGATTGAATGGTTTGCATTTTTATTTTTCATTACGTGACAGTGCAAGCCGAGAATAAATGCCTGAAGTCATTTTTTTCCATAATCAAAAACTTCAATGCAATAGATAAATGGTAAGGGTTTTTGTCGTAGTCTAAAAATGACAAAGTTAAATGTCCTTATATTAGTGACCTAAGTCAAAACCTGCCGAATATCTCATCAGCGCAAAATTAGGTTTTTCAGTGGTACTGACTAACATTAGGTTCATTACATACAGGGACGTATCACGTGACAACTTTTTATGACACATATCATTCACATATTTGTTTAGGGTCTTCTGTTTCTTACACAGATGACGTTTCTACAAAATGCTAGAATAAATTAAGTAAAAGAATAAAAAAGGGATGAAATTAACCACAACACCGGCATCAAAGTAGCATTTCCATCCTGATTAAAGTGGGGACCGACCACACAACTCAAAGTTTACCTACTGTAACAGCTAAAAGGAATGCTAGGCTATCCTAGAACTTGATCATTCATAGAAAAAAAGGGTTAAAAATTACGAATGGACACCCTTTCAATAATGGGGATTTATTCTCAAAATCCCAGGATGGCCCGTGTAGCTGGAATCAAGAAGTGCAGTGTCGGATTCACCACATGGGAAAGAAGGAGGAGGAAAATAGAATCATATTGTCTTTTTTTTGGTGGGTTGATTTGTGGCTTAAATCAGTTGGTTTTCTTCTCCATCTCTATATTCCGTGTTTGTAATGACTGTCAGAGGCTGCTGATCTTCTTGATTATAACGCTGTTCCCAGCACTGACGCCACCCAACTCTTGTCATATGGAACACAGCTCTTGCCAAAAAAACAGCTCCGATGATGAAAAAGTAACTTCCGTAAATGACAAACTGGGAAACAAAGAAAATGACAATTGGAAACCTACATTGCTTCTCACAGTAACCTGCGAATATGGCAGCCTGGCCTCGCCAGTAGTGGTAGGGAGCAAAAAAGAGAAGTTGTTACGTCACGTTGCCATGGTAGCAAAATTTCTGGATGACAACAAGCCGAAAAGTCACTTAAAGTCCATTCGCACTATTTCAAACTTCACCGACCTTATTCAAATTCATTTAATTTGGCAAACCTTGGCGAAATTTTCTTTGGGACCGTATCTATTGTTATCTAAGTTTAGAAAAAGAAAGCAACAATTTTAACGTTGTGTTCACCTACTCCATAAAGCGGGCTCGTGAAATTAGGAAGTTCCATGTTGTAGTGGTGCAACAACGGCAAAGAAATGTACAAAATAGCGTGATGCACGTGCAAAGTTGTTGTTTGTTATTATAGACATATTATGTTTTGCTGTTCTCCTTGCCTTCGCCATCGTCGTTGGTTTTGTTGTCATCCAGAAATAGTGCTACCATGGTAACGTGATGTCACACTTCTCCTCTCTAGTCTCTATATTCGCAGGTGTACAGTTCTTTACAGTTCTCAGGTGTTTAACGTAATTTTTGTGAAAAAATTACTAGCCAGACCAGTCCGTTCATAGAGAGAACCTCCCAGCCATATCAGTTTTTTTCTTCATCATATGTATAGCCTTGAAGGGTTTTTAACAAAAAAAAATCTTGATGGCAAATGACCAGTGTGGCTAGTTCGTTCTGTGTTTTTATAAGCGCCTCTACATTTGCAAATTTTGTTTTGAAAAGGAAGTGAAAAAAGAGGCCAATTGGTGAAGCAGGATTACTTTATTTTCCTTTACTTCTTTTGTCAGTGCCACTTTGTGAAAAAGGACATTAACAGAACTTTCCACCGGAATAATTTACATTGTAGCTATTCATAACTGACTCCGACTAGCTTCCTGTATTGTTCATCCCTCAATTAGAGCCACTTGAGTTATAGTATAATAAGTTAAGTTCTGTTGATGTTGTCCTTCAGCAGCATGATTAAAAATAAGAATATTGTTCGAATGAGGCCTTAAACTGCTGATTAAGAAATAAAATTGGAATCCAGGCTTTTGCTGATCAACTGCTTCATCAGGGATGATGATGATGCCAGATATTGCCGTTGATTGGTTAAAGCTTGGATTCCAATTTTATTTTTTAATCGGCAGTTTAAGGCCTCATTCGAAAAATATTCTTATTGTTAACTTTAAAGGAAATTAATCAATGTTAGGCATCTTCTTACATCTATCTAACGCGTGTGATACCGTT
This sequence comes from Porites cylindrica, assembly GCA_964035525.1. NCBI lineage: Eukaryota > Metazoa > Cnidaria > Anthozoa > Scleractinia > Poritidae > Porites > Porites cylindrica. Next base: position 25,871,888 of record OZ037783.1, read on the forward strand.
AATTATAAAATATTGTGCCAAAAACTGAAACACTGTTGTTATTTGGGACACTGCTTTGTCGTGGATTAAAAGTTATTTTGAGGATCGGACTCAATTTGACCTGTTTAGGTTCAGTTGGTCTTACTACAGAAAAATTTCCTGTGGCATCCCGCAGGGCTCAATCCTTGGACCATTCATTATTTACAAGAACAATCTTCCTAATGTCTCTAGCCTGACTCAATCTTTACTGTTTGCTGATGATACAAATATTTTTTGTTCTCATAGGGATACCGACCACCTTATTTCTATTTGCTAACAATGAACTCAAGGTGCAAAAATGGTTACTTGGCTTAAGGTGGCTCGATATAGTTTTTCAAGGTCAATACCTCCCAAGTTTGAGCGTAAACTACGTCGCCATAAGCAAAGATTTGGAAAAATTGACACCACAGTTGTATTAGATAAAGATGAAAATTTGCTATGATCATGGTTGCAATGACATAGGAGTTGTCATAGCAACGAAATGATGCCATTACCTATTTTACTTGCAGCATGATTTCTCGGCACTGGGAACTGTTCTTCCCAAATCGTTTACTGGAGCTTTTTCCTACAATAGCCGTCTCGATGTTTGAGAAGTTTAAGCGAAATCTGTAAGAGCGTTATCGAGATATCTTGGGAAGAAGTTTTTATGGTTAAAAATACCGTAAAAAATGGACAATTTTCATATTTTCGTGCACAACAATAGCTAGCATTTTTGCATATGTCAAATACATTGTTAGTTACTGCTGTTCACGTGAAAATGAAACTTTGAGACAATACCCCTGAATAATAAGAGTATCTCACTTGTAAACACAAAATTTCTGACAGAATATTAGCGAATTGTAGCCCTTATTTTACTACCTTACAATATATCAATAATCTTGAAACTAAGAGGTCATCTAAAAGGACGGTTTATCTCAAGACTCTTAATTTTTTTAAAAATGCGGTTTAAAAATTATTCGCTGATTTGTTAAAGTAGACCGAAATGTTTACATTACCGCAAACAAGAGTGCCCCGATACATACTAATCAAATCCTTCTTTCTAGCAATCAGCTGGAGGTATCTCCATGATCTTTCACACATATTTTTAAAAAGATTGAAACTACTGTGAGGTGAAATTGCATGTCAAAAGCGCTTCGTTTAGTACAGATAACAGTCGAACATCAAGATTGTCCATTTTTTACGGTATTTCTAACCATAAAGACTTCTTCCCAAAATATCTCGATAACGCTCTTGCAGATTTTGCTTTAACTTCATGAACATTGAGGCGGCTATTGTAGGAAAAAGCTCCAGTAAACGATTTTGGAAGAACAGTTCCCAGTACCGAGAAATCATGCTGCAAGTAAAATAGTTAATGGCGTCATTTCGTTGCTATGACAACTCCGATGTCATTGCAACCCTGATCATAACAAATTTTCATCTTTATTTAATACAACTGTGGAGTCAATTTTTCCAAATCTTTGTTTATGGCGACGTAGTCTACGCTCAAACGTGAGAGGTATTGACCCTGAAAAACTGTATCAAGCCACCTTCAAGCAAATAAGTTATCTCTAAATTTGACTAAAACGAACCTAATGATTTTTCATCCAATGCAAAAGAAAATTAATGTTAATGTTCCTCTTGTTATGGAAAATACTGCGATCAAGAATGTTATAGAAACTAAATTCTTAGCTGTTATTGTTGATCAGCACCTTTCCTGAAACCTAATATTAGCTTTGTTCCTAAAAAACATCAAAAACTGTGGGATTACTGCAAAAGCCCGCTTTTATCTTTCATCCAAAACGTTGCCGACCTTATTATTATTTCCTGGTATATCACTACCTAAGATGCTGTAATGTTGCCTGGTCCTCCACTTACTGCTCTATTTATCTTTTGTAAAAGTACATAGTGCCAACTTAAAGTCCTTGACATATAAAACAGTAATTATTTTTCTGTTGCTGCTTTCATGTATTTGTATCACCATAATCTTCTGTCTAGTCGCTTTTGTAAACTCTTTTTAAGCAGTAATCACATCCACCATTATGAAACTTGACTGGCCTCTCAGTACAGACCTCATTTTTGTAAAATAAACATTAATCCATTGACGTCCGGGACTTTTTACTTTTTTGAGTGATTTTCTACATTCAAACAGTTCATAGGATTTTCTGACTCCGTATTTGGGCTTACCATGGAAAGTACTGCTGTTCTGAAACACTGGAGGCTTGAGTTTTCTGGAAACGTCATTCTGATGTAGACATTATACTTTGTTCGGCTATAATAATGCGATTTTTGCAAAGTTTAGAAAATTTGCTGCTCTGAAAAGAAGTAACTTTGGGACACAACTACTGATGAATTTCTTGACCTACCATGGCATATTTCGGAATTTACAACCACTGAAAATCACAACAAGCACAAAATTTCAGTGGTAGGTTGGAGTGGCTGTGGACTTAGTATAAATATGAAGAAAGTGGGGGAAGGAATGAATGCGGTCAAAAATTCTGGCTATTTCCTGGCATGCAAGAATGCAGTCATGATGTTGAAAATCGAGGCAAGGCCAAGATGCACTAGAACAAAAAGCTTTAGCTCGGGACGGGAAACGAATAACAACAAAAAAAGTCACTTCTAAGCTAGAGCAAGGACTGAATGTTACTGTGGATGTTGACTTTTAGTTTTGCAACGATGATGTCTGTAAAAAACCTGAAAGCAAAAAATGTGACTTTTTTCGTTTTTCCATGACGTTAAAAACGGTCATTCTTGTTATTGTCTAAATTCAAAAGGTAATATTTTGCAAAAAGTGCTGACTTTTTTGCATTTATTGGATATATGCCAATTTGAAGGACTTTCTACTTGATGCTCACTACTGACAGTTAACACAATGTTTGTGCGATTAAGAAAGCTACAATGTTTAAAAGCAGTGTTGTCTTCTACGGCCACTTTTAGCCAGCACAGCAGTCAGTGGGTTAAGCAGTTCAGTGTCCTTTATGGTGGACCAAAAATCTGAAATTTGTTGCCAATTTCACTCACCAGCTCTTTTTCCTTATTTGCTTTTGAAAAAAATCTAAAAAATTACTCACTGATAGTTGTTCTGTTGCTTAAGTTTTATGTTTTCTGTACACTCTGTACTCAAGCAGGTAATGATGATCATGCCCTTGATATTATTTCTTGTTTTTAAGGGCAAGGCACATAATCAAGCAAAAGAAAATGTTTTTTTGTGGCAACAGGAGTAAGTTCAAAATCTATGAGCCACTGAAATCAGCAGCCAGATGGTTGAGGAATGGGTGACAGTAAAATTAATACTGTGGGAAAAAGAATCTTATACTATGTTTTCCACCTGGAGACTTCAGCTTATGACAAACTTTCCTCCAACTCATCACGAGTTTTTAACAGATGAAGGCAGGTGAAGGAAGCAGGGTGGCTGAGTGCATGTGATTTGGGGGCCCCAAGTTCAAGTCCTGCCTTGACTGCTAGCTGGATTTGTTTTCATTAGTCCCGAGTTCAAATCCTCGACCATGCTTGTAAATAGCAATCTGGTTCGCCTTCAGCCAGTTGGGATTCTTAACCCGTTTATGTTTGATTTAATTTATTTGTTCCATGAATTTGCTCGGCCCCACTAGCATTAGTGCTATATATACTGCCGAGGGTAAAAAACGTTTCAAAAAAGAGCCACTTGGTAGATATACTGTTATTTACTATTATTATTATTGTTATTATCACAACAACATGGGAAGGGCCTCACCAAATGAGTTGATAACATTAAATGATTGTTATCTAGGGTACACAGTAAGTAGTTCACTGGGCATATCTTGTCATGATAAGCAAAGTCTACACATGACTTAAAGTGTTATGAAAGAGGGAAATAGGAGAAATATACATAAGCTAACTTGCAAGAGGAAATGTATGACAAGTTTATAACAGAAATGATAAAGCTACACAAAATTATAAATAATTAACATTACCTGTGTTAAAACTGGAAGATTTAGTCCACGTTTGTCTACAACAATGCTTGTTAGAATTGTTTGAAGAAGCAAAGAAGCAAACATATTTATTCCAAAAACCAGAGCAAATCTTGTCATCTCAACATGTCTCGCAATCTGCAAACTAAAACCAATGTTTCTGTTATGTATGCACGTAAAACACGTATACATGATCCTGAAACTATCCTGGTCAAAGCGCTTGGTGTGATTTCCATTTCTTTATTGCATTTTTCTCTGACCACACATTTGTAAAGAAATGTATAGTTTGAGAGATCTCACAAGTTATCAAATACATGACCATTAAACTGATAAATATATCACATGAGGTGCAAGGGTCATGGTTCCACACTGGTAGTTACAGCCAGTTGAGGTGAGAATGGTTTAAGGTGGTCAATTTTCTACTTTCTTCTGATAACTATGCACACACTTTATCTTACCTTGCTACTGTTATGAGAAAGGTATATGCTGTCCGGAATAGAACATACATAAGATATGCCATCCAGATACTGGTTGTCTGTGCACTCAGGAAAAGAAAGAATGCATCTGCCACTGAAACAATGCCAAGGCATAATTCACCAAACAAAGACCAGTTTATCTTCACGTAAGCCAGGCCAACTGCCACCAAAGAACCCGTTAGGTGAGAGACTGCAGTGACACCACCATTGTAAATCTTGTGGTTATGGGAAGGGTAGATAACATCCCATAAGTTCTGTACATAATTTTCAACTTGAAATTCTCCACAGGTTGCAAAGGCCCACCACAGCGACCATCTGAGTAGCGCTTTGTTGGAATAGCACAACACAAAGTCACGGAACATAGTGCGCATAGTTTTTCCCCATGAAGATAAGCATGTTGTCTTTGTTTCTTCGGAGGAGGAGTCGCTTTCTGTGTTCATCAGAAGCACGTTGCCAGTTGCCTTTGGTAGAAATAAACTGATCAAACAGGCAATTGAGACACTCACCAAAGAAATGTAGTTGAGAGCCAGATAGTCTGCTACTTTCAATGATATAAGAAGTTGACCGACCACACCAGACAACATTCTTCCAAAAAGTACTGCAGCCCGAGTGTAGCTGGTCACTACTTGGTAATGACTTCTGTCAACAACTGCATAAATGTAGGAATAATATGCCACTTCAGTGCCAGTCGCAACGCCATATGCGAACTGCATAAACTGCATTGCCAGTACACCCCTAGCCCAGATCAAAAGTATTCTGGTCATCAAATAAGCCAAGCTCTCGCTTATTATTACTGGCTTGTATCTCAACAGATCAGTGACTAAAAACACCATGAACAGGACTACAAGATACGAGTACGTCCACACGGGGTAGATTTGATTGTCCAGTTGCTCTTCCGTCAAGTTCATGGGAGGTGCTTTCAAATATGGAGTGAGGAAAGGTTCTGAAGGTTTCATTTCCTTGAAGAAGCCATAGAGGCAGAGCAAAAAAGTAGCTTTAACCCAGAATCTCATCATACAACTTCAAATGGCAAAACTGGGTAACTGTACAGTTGAGAAGAAGCAGCTGACTGTTGGCTGAGTGAAGGCGAGCAGCAGCCGCTTCCGCTTAACGACCACTCAGCAACCTCGTTCCCAGGTTCTCAGCGAGGTTGATACCTCGGCTGACTTCACCTTTTTGTTTTGAGACGGGTGCTGAGGGGATATTTTTTATTGTTTTTTTTTTTTTTTAATGTTTTTTTTTTTAACGCATTTGATCTTTTTAAAGGCCCTGAATCTACACCTAAATAGTTACACAGGCAATTTTTGTTTTTAAT
>OZ037783.1:25882625-25910125 GCA_964035525.1 Porites cylindrica
TCAGCTAAGCACATGGAAATGTGCAAGGATTGATTTTACACCAACCTCTTAAAGACAGCTTTGTTTACAATAATCAGCAAAAGTTAGTGTTTTTAGAATCATACTGCCGTTTTGAAATCAGAAAAACGCTTTGAGCAGCCAAAGATGAGAGACACTTGCCGATCTGTTCAGTGGCTGTTCATCATTTTCCATTCTTGAGACCCCATCATGGCTGGATTCATAAAGAACTCTTTGAGATTTAAAATCCAAAAATGAAGGTGGTAATTTGTTTTCCCTTGACACTGCCATCGATGGGTGAGTGGAGCCACAGTTGTTGTGATGTTGGAAACTGTCAATATTTGCTTTTTCTCATAATTTCATTTGGATATTGTAAGAGAGTCATCGTTGCTCTTCTTCATCAGCTTCATATAGTCGTTGAGGAAATTTATACCTCTGTGGCCTGTGGCTGCTTTGGTGATAATTATCTGAGCATACAATGTTTCTTTTTTCAGCTTGCTGCATGACTGTTGTTTTTCTTGTACCATGATTCATCAACTTTTTTCTCACTTACTTCAAGGCTACTACCAGCTATATATATATATGGATTGTTTTCATTACGTTTATACTTATGGTATTTTCGCCCTTTGGTTTAGTTTGAACCAGATGTTTGTCATTAAATTTTCGGTTGCGTTTGCTACTGTGGTGGAAAGAACCAGACCTTCCTATGTTTTCATAGAGGTCTTTGCTCGACAAAAAACTTAAAGAGAGCCACCGCACAGCTTTCTCCTTTCTCCGACAACGGACGGCATACGTGGCTTGAAATCATTGTTGTTATGATGGAAAACTGTATCTTTGTTCATTTAATGCCAAACAAGTTTAGCTGTCTTGACTTGCATGTGTTTGTCACCGTTTTTGTTTTGTTTTTTTTTTCTACTTCAGCGTAGTCTGTTTTAAGTAGCAAGTTTAGTTTCTCTGGTTCATTTTCCTTGATTTCTTTTTTCTCTTAGAACCACATTTTCAATACATTCAGCCACAAAGACGTACTTTTTACTTTGTTTGGGTTTTTGGAATATTTTTTAACTGTTCTATTGTTGTTTTGCACGCAAAAAAGTAAAATCGTTAATTGCTGAAAACCATGGCCTTTTTCTTAAATTTTGTTGTTAAAACAGCTCTAATCTGATTGGTTCTCATTGGTTTCTTTTGTGTTTTTAGCCAATCAGAAATCATTTGTAATTTGCACTCATGTTACAAATTTGCAGTCGTGTTACATGAGAGCTGCACTCCTTTTTCAGCTAATCAGAATTGAGCAATTTTTTTGTGCATATTATTATAATAATGTACATGTATAACATATATTTTTCAAAATGCATTTATTGTAAATAGGATTTTAATAGTTAGCATTGTTATTAAATAATAATAATAATGATAATAACATCTGGTATTCATTCATGAGTAAGAACTGTATTTTTTATTGTTAATCTCTTTGCCTTCCCTTTGTACATGTATAACATATTTCTGCACTTGAGCCTTCTTCAATCTGCAGCAGTTGCATCTGGCTCTTATTCTGGACAAGACTGATATTAATTAGCATAGTATTCACCAAATCAGTGGATAGCTATTTTTGCGCATTCTGATTTGCTCCCGTGACTTGGAATATCCTTGAATATTCACTCTTTTGGGACAGGATTCAAAATGGCTCCTCGTTTTGCGACAGTTTCAAAAGTTAAAATTTTAGCGGAAAATGAAGGAGCTAGCTGCTCCAAGAAATACCAAGAAAGAGACAAATTTGGGTTGTTGATGTTTACTGGTCGGTAGAAAAAAATTTTCTGACTGAATTTGCAACAAAATTATAAAAAATGATCCCCAAAGCACTGTCAATTAAAATATAAACAAACTGTCCCTAAGTGACGTTTTTTATTTATGAAAAATTCCTTTTTGATTTTTATCCAACTGATTTGGTAAATATTATACTAAAACAACTATCCCTCTCAGTGTCAGTTCATAGCGCCACTAAATATATAACTTGACGCTTCACGTCTAGGTATATATCAACCACTATTCACCTCCCCTTTGGGGGATACTTGTTTCTATCTTAAATACTGAGTGATGAGCTCATTCCATTTTTTAAAAAACTTTTCTTAGTTTGGTTTTGTTTTCTTTTTACTTGCCATTTTGACAGTCAGTTACCCTTTTTGGCCAGCTGACATTGTGTGTAAGTTTATCTGTTAAAATAATTGTTGTTTTTTATTGCAGAGGCTTATCTTATTTCTGAGCCTGGCAGCTTGTCTGGATAGCATTGGTTTTTTGCTGGTAAGTCTGTCAGATCCTTGAAACATTCCAGGGTTAGGTTAGTGGTCTTATAGTAGTCAAAATAAATTTTGGAAAATATAATTATGAGAAGGAGGCAAATCATGTTTGGCTGAGAATTAATAGAGTGCTGGACTTGCATGTACCTGAGGCTGTGAGGCCCTGAGTTTAAGTTCCCCATATGCATGGATCCTGCATGTATTTCAGCCAGTTGGATTTGCTCTCAGAAGTCCTGAGTTCAACTCCTTTGCCATGCTTGAAAAATAGCTTTTAAACCAGTTTGCCTAGCTAGGACAGCCAGTTGGGATTCGTTTATAACCTTGTTACACTGTATGTTTAGTTTCCAGTATTTGTTTCTTATTCTGTTCTAGTTAGAACTATTCTCTGGACCTTATCAATTTTCTGGGCCACAATGAAAACTGCTGGGTAACAAGTTATTGTACAAATAATAATATGCCCATCGAAATCATTTTCTTTCTCATTCACTGATTTTTCTAAGTGTCATTGCCTTGTATGAAATTAAAATAGGTTTAAGTTAAAGCAGGTGGTTGTAAACTGGTAACAGTTTAGCATTTTACCTGTTATAGTTGAAACATTCATGTAATTGTTTATGAATAGACTTATCTGATTTTCCCTTTTATCAACCAGTAACACTTTTTAAATGCAACCACTCAAGTGTGGAGGTGTGAGATCATTTATGGAAGCCAAGAAAACCAAGGAAACTAAAATCGTTTTTGAAAGGTTATTTAGCTGCAATGAAAAGGTTAAGTCTTCAACAGAGGTCCAAGAAAATGTTGAGTACTTTTGAATTGCATCTGAGATCAAATACTGTCAGAAACAAACTGCAGGAAAAATTACTTAATATGCATGAATGCAGTTCCCTCCCCTTTTACCTCTCTATTCTCTCCTCAATTTTTTTCCGTCGTCAATTTTTTTGTCCATGCTCTACTTAATTCTTAATTCAGACAGGGGTTCCCCCAGATGACAGTTCACTGTGTGACTTCCAGGCGTGGTTACTCTCTTTTACAGGTATGTGGCTGAGCTTCAACTGACAGTAGTATAGGCTCCTTCGAGTATTGTTACTCAGGGTGAATTTTTTTAAATCTCCAGTTGAACCTCTCATAAACAAACACCCAAAAAGATTTAGTGGTTGGTTATGGCAGTTGATTACCTACAAGAGTTGGTCAAAATTATATTCAGATTAATGTAAATTTTTTTAACCTTTTATTAGTTGATTGTTGATTTCCTTTGACTCCTAGCCCTGATCATTCATGAATTAGGGCCAGGAGACAAAGGAAATTGAGAATCAACTTAAGTATAAAATTTTTATCTGAATTTAAGCTTGACCTGTAACATTTAGGAGAGGTTCTAACAAAGACTTTGATTGGAAATTTTTTTTTGTTTTATGAAGGTGCTTGGTTATGGGAGGTGGTCATATATGGGCATTGAACCTAATTCAAAAACTTATGTTTTGATTCTTATAATTGTGTGGTTATATTCAAATATTTCATTATTATAGTATATAAGTTGTTAATTTATTGTAACTTCTGTAGGATTTTCAGTCTTGTTGTGGGTTTGCTGCATCACTTTTAATTTATACTGGAATGTGATAAAGATGGTGAAAACAGACCAATTTGAAAAGTTAGTACCTTTAATATGCAATATTTGCAGTCACAATTTAATGTAAAATTTATTCTAATAATTATTATTCATAGTCACCATCATAATTGTGCATGTACACTGTAGGAGCATTATTGTTTTAAAATATGTGTGTACCCTGGGCAAATCATTTTTACTCAGCCTGAGTTTGGTTGATCATATCTATAGCCATTAATTCTTTCAACACAATGTCCTCAACAACTTTCAACACCTCAGCCACACATTATGTCATTCTAAAGGCCATAGAGAAATTAGTGCCTAATAAACCTTGGGAGTAATAACTGTACTGAATTCATGGCACTCATAAAAGCTAGGAAAAGTTATGACAGATAATTCAAGATGTGATTAGAAGGTGCAAAAAGAATTTTAAAATAAATTGGAAGTGTCACTTACACCCAAAAGCTGCTATTTAGTACCACTGCTTACACAGGACTGTCAGCAAATTAGCATGTGTTCTCCTATTAGCTAATTTTCAAATTATTGATCTAATTGCATATGAGTACAGGGTTCAAAATAAAATCTCTAGGCTTTTTTCCTCCAGGCTTATTTTTTTCCCAGCTGTCAATAATGAATAAGTTTGCTTTGTACATGTTCAGTAACAGCTGGCGATTTCAAATTCTTGGAACCCGTTATGAACACACTTGTTTCCGGTAATTTTGCCGCCCACTATCCCACCATGTCAGGATCATATTGAAAGAATCAATAATATTGATTATTGGGAGATATTTGCTTGTCTTTTTCCAGTGTTTGAATGTAGATGTCTTCAACGACATCACTGATTCATGTGTGACGAAAATGGCATAATTATTCTATGAATCAGGTTTTTTTACTTTCCGCAATCTGTGTGTGTGTACTGCTTCACTAATATGAAAAATTAATGGAATCTACCAATAACCTGTTGCTAGCACGTGACCAAAATCTTTTTTATTTGAAATTTCACTTTCTTCCGTGAGAAACCTTAAAAATATGTTAATTGCACATAACTTGGCATGCATGTTTCACACTTGAACAAACACATGAAAGAATTAGTTGTTCACGTTGAACAAGAATTTTCCTTTTCAACTTTTGCAGCACGAATTTCCAAACCATTTCCTACTCTCTTTTTTTACTCAGTTTAAAATGTTTCCAAACAGTTTTTAAAGCGTTTCTTGGCTGCTTTATTGTCTGATATGAAATGTTTACCACGACATTACAAAAACTTTGATCTCAGTGGGCTGATCAAAGCATGACATTTTCTATTTCTCCAGTGAAGAGTCACCAGCAAGTGTGGTCAAAGTGAGGGCTGCTTTTTCGAACCCTCAAGTATTTGCAAGTTTATTATATGTGATACAAAAAATTAATGTACCATGTCTGTCCACCTCTAGGTATTACCACCTTGTTTCTTGGGGTATTCCATTTGTTGTAGCTTGTCTGCCTCTTATTAATGATCATTATGGACCAGCAGGTGCCTGGTGGTAAGTATCATAGGATTGTATATATCTTTTTAACTGGCTAATTTTTTTAGTGAAACCTGTGTTGCATTTTGCCACTAAACTAAATTCCAGTGTTATTCAAAAACGTAATTTTTGGGGGGTGCCCTCCTATGATCTGTTCACCTCTGCTCGCAGATTTAAAAGCAGTATTTCTTGGGCCAATGGTGACTGGCATTCACTGATTGGTCCTCTCTGCTTTCTCAGCTGGTCGACAATTATGGCACAAGAGGAGGATGTTCCAGGGGTGCATCCTTTACAAGTAAAATTCAAGTACAGTGTAAGGGGCCAAGAAATTATGATGTACAACTGCGACTGGTGGAAGGGAGTGTGGGGGAGAAGTAATTTAATTACCACTAGAAAGTTCTACAGTCCTTTCTGAACCAAAGTTTGGACCCCCCTCCCACCCTCCCCAATAAAAAATTCCTGGATCTGCTCCTGACGTCATAAGCATTTTAAGCTTGCTGTTTGTCTACATATTTATGGAATTTTTCATTATGAGATTCTCATGTAGCATTGAATAATATCCTAGTTTGAAGAGTAGATTAGAATATTATGAAGTGGTTATTTTAGGAAGCAGATAACAGTGCAACATTTTGTATTTGTTTCATTTTTATGAGATTATTATATATGGTACAGTTCAAATTTGATTTCAGGTTAAAATTTTTTAACTTAGGTTGATAATTCTTAATTTCCTTTGTCTCCTAGCCCTCATTATTCATGAATTAGGGCTAGGAAACAAAGGAAATTGAGAATGATTACCGGGGTTAAATCAAAATTGACCTGAAATCAATTTGACCGGTAACATATATATAACCAAAGATTGGGGCAAGTCTGTTGATTTCCTCTAAAATTATGTGCATCAGTATTTTGGTTGTTGCCCTTTTGTTCCTCATGGTTGCCACCTTTTGGCAGTTGTATTCTTTGTCTTTGCCCGTGGGAGATTGATAGCTCTGCCCTCCCACCTTCATGGTTATATAGGAGCAGTGTCCTTAATTAGCCTCTTCAGTTATGTCATGGATTCTCCACTGGATTCCACTGGATAACCTCAGATTGAGAAGTGCTATTCAAGTGAAAGGCCTGGGTACATGTAGTGTGGTTGCCATGGTTACATCCTCGCTTGGTTCTGCTTACTTTCAGACTTTTCGTTACTTCTCACCAGTGTTGCTTATTACCAGCACCTAACCCCTTTATCCTGTTAACAAGTTAACCCATAATGGCTCTTAAAGACCAACAAGGTAATTTAATTTGTTTATTTTTCCAGTTGGATTTCTAAGGAGAGTGATAACAGTGTAGCTTGGAGGTTTGCTACGTAAGTATAGTTTAAACAGTGTCCTAAGATTTGTAATATTAATGATTATAAGAAATTTAAACCCTTGACCCGCCCCCGCCCCCCGGTCCCCACCCCTGCCAATTATACACTGTATATGGTGACATGATCCAATCATTATTCTGATATTGGTCTATGGATGAAATCCTATGCTGAATACATGTATCTTGAAATGAATCCTTCTTACAGCTTTTAGTGCTTACCATAATTTTTTTCCAATGTTTTCACTTTTTTCCTCTTGGAAGTGAAAATGTCCAAGCATAATTTGTACCCGTTTGAATTTGTACTTGGACATCAAAAATTAAAATAGAAGACAAATAAAAGGGCTTTATGACAAGCCAACTCTTGAATCAATTGAAAGTTTTATTTTATCGGTTTGAAAATTGGGATCAATAACATACTGGAGGAGGGGTCCCCAGATGATTAAAAATAGCTGTGTCTTGCCAAGGTTTTTAAAGCAAAAATTTTTGCTATCTTTAGTTGAGGCCTAGATAAAATTCCAACTAGCAACATGGCCTCATCTTCAATATGAATTTGAAATGACGGCTTTTAAAATTCAGACAAGGGACAAACGTCCCCCCCCCCCCCCCCCACCTAAGAAGGCTTCACAGTTATCAAGCACTCAAGTGCTAGATAGCCTTTATAGAAAGGTCTGTGGTTATCAGCTCATTCAGGCATTTAATTAACGCATTCGCTCCTGGAGATTTTGCCGAAAAACGCGTTTTGAAGCCAGTCGACTGGTTTTCTGGTCACTGTCGTGCTATAAAGAGCTAAAACTTACCACAGACCGGTTTACAGGTCGTACACTTGGCGGCCTTCTGATCCAGATGCAAAACATCAGCTTGCGAAGTTCGGGCATGCACAGAAAGCAAAATTTCGACATTTTTTGCGTTTAAAAGTGACACAGCAGTCTTGACTTTTACTTTTCGCTTTTTCTCCTCCCTTCTTTTTTCGCTTTTCTTGCCTCATTTTTTTTTTCTCTTGCTGGGCATTTAGTAGGCCTCATTTTGGTGGGAAGAGTTTTTAGGAAAGCTTTTAGGATCTTAGGATTAGGTGAAAGGAAAGGAAAGGTGGGCAATGGAACAAGATTTTCATGGAGATTTTCAGGTCAATGTCACGTGGTTTTTTTGCTTGTTTCTCCGGTGTCCTTGACTGAATTGTGCTCATTCTGGTATGGTTTGAAAGATCTCTTCACTCTACACAAGTTAGCGAAGAAAGTTGTCCTTGACCGTTAAAACTGATGACGTCCAAAGGGTAGAAAGGACCTGGATCCGCACGGGCGGTTACGGACGGTTCAGGGGCGAATGGGTTAAAAGACTGGAAAGTAAAGTTGACTCAAAAATTCTGCTAAAATCTTAATTGTTCCATTACCCACCCCCAGGTCTGCTCTTTCTTCTATCTTATCCTACAATCCTAAAACCTTTTACGAAAACTTTTCCCACCCAAATGAAGAATAGGTAAATGCCCAGCAGAAAAAAAAAATGGGGCAAGAAAGGCAAAAGATTAGAGAAGGAGATAAGGTGATGGGTTAAGGTCAACACTGCTGTGTCACTTTTAAACCTAACCTCTTTCTCGAAATTTTGCATTTTTGTTACCATGCTTGAACTTTGAATGCTGACATTTTGCAAATGGAACAGAAGGCTGTCAAGTGCTCTACCTATAGACAGCATTTTCGGCAGTTAATTGGTTCTTTATAGCCAGACAGACAGTGACCAGAATTAAATGGCTTGACTAGCTTCAAAATGGATTTTCACTCAAAATTCGCAAGGGCAGGTGGGTTAAATTAGTGACATCAAGGGACTTAGATGTACAGGGAGACTCATAAGGTTATGTGCTTCACCGGTTGATTCAGGTCAGGTTGTAAATAGCAGCATCTTCCTCTTTCAAAGTTCAGTTTTGTATCTGTTCATTTTGGTCAGTTAAACTTAAAAATGAATATATATACATATATTCGAATAAGCACCCAACCTCGAATTAGCGTCCACCTTGAATAAACGTCCATCCTAAAGGCAGAAAAAGGTAATAAGCGCCCACCCCCATTTCCCTCCCACCCCCCAAAAATTGAATAAGTACTAATAAGAAACTTGCCCAAAGATGGAGTTTTCTTCAGAGTGTCACAGAAACCTTGCTTTGTTAAATCTTCTCGTTTTGTTGTTACCATTTATTGTTTGGTTACAAAATAAGCATACTACATTTGCTGAAAAATGTTGAAAATTTAATAAGCACTCAGCCTTGAATAAGCGCCCACCTCGAATAAGCACCCACTCTCAAGGTCCAAAACTTTAATAAGCGTCCAGGGCGGTTAATCGAATAAATGCGGTATTAAGAATACTTCCTTCAAAGGGTTAAATCATGGACACTTGTGGAACTATTTGTAATCTTTTAAACTGGTGTAATGTTACTAAAGAACTGCGTGATGCTAAATACAAATGCATTCTTTTGTGTTTTCATTCACAGCTATTATATTCCTGTGTATTTATGCATCATTGGGTTGTTTGTTGTTTATTCCTACATCTTCATTACAATCAAGAGACAGGTAAGCAATACTGCTGCAGTACTTACCATTTTAAGGCTAGAGATGATTAGTGACTTAAGTGTTGTGTGTAGTAGTTTCCAAGGGCACAAACGTTTTTGTAGTCTGTACATTATGCATCCTTGATAATGTTCACAGTAAACAGTGTTAAGGATTGTCTAAATTGAAAACGGCGCTTAATGTTTACAACATCAGAACGTCACAAAAGTAACTCAGTAAAAGTGCAGTCGAATAATCTGGGGCATGTGGAGCAACCCTCAATCCAGGCTAGTATGTTTTAATCACAACTTGTTTGACGGGCAAGCAATATTTTGTTGAGATGAAGTAAATTTTTTGGAAAAGGGGGTTTCATAATAGGGCTAAGCAAGTGCTCTGAGCTATTAAACTTCAGCCTCAGTTACGAAAAAACTAGTTTTATACTATACGCCAAGTGGCCAACAAGCTTGTTTTGGTAACAGACCTTTTCTCCTTCAGGTTCAACGCTGGGGTGGTACGTATAGTGCTGAAGCTGAGAGAAATAAAGTAAGTTTAACTTTGTACTTTGTTACTCCCTAAAGAATTAATAGATCTAACTGTAGGTTTTTGTTTAACTGGCATCTGCACCTCAACGGCTGTCCTCCTGCAATTACTTGAAGATAATCTCAAGATCCTTTGAGCTTCCCTAAAAACATTTCCCACAGAAATAAATAAGTGTAGTGAATGCCGGCCTAGCCAGGGGTGGGGGAGAAGTGGGGGGGGGGGGGGGGGGGGGAGAGAAACAAAGGGTACAAAGCCAAGGAGTCAAGCGCACCTTTTTTTCCTAAAGGGAATCTTAAAATGTTACCTCTCCACATTACCAAACTTAGAAAGCTGTAATTTGGGATCAGGAAAAGAAGCTAGTATCCAATCTTAAGGGGACTTTAAGATTCAACGTGGTGACGACAGCCAGAACGTCTGAAAAAACAATATGCTTAATAACCAAAACAACAACTTTGCACGTGCATAACGGTTTTTTGTACTTTTTTTTACCGTTTTTGCACGACTGCGATGTGAAATTACCTAATTTCGTGTTTTATGGAGAACGTAAACAAGCAACGACGAAATTTTATTTCGCTTTCTGAACTTAAGTATGGTCCCTTGGAATTCAAATTCGGAGGGTTCGCGTACATTTGACAAAGTAAGTAAGTAGGAATAATCGCGATAAAGACTGAGAGAACGCAAATTCACTTTTTAAGCGACGTACTCGTTGATGGTGACAGGGAAAAAGCTTGGATACCTTCAATCAGCATATTTTTGGTTAAATCCATGATAAACGGATCTAATTAATCATATTTTGTTATTAGCTAAATATTATATCTACTGTAGGAGATGTCATAATAGCGTACCGTCAATTAGAGGTTTTATTGCTAGGGCAAGACGTGTCTTCAATATTGAGCTCCATATCGCTAGGGAGAAAAATAAACTTCTTTTTCATTATCAAAAGTGGGAGAAGCTAACTTATGTACTTTGTAGTAGTTGATACACGTAGGTTCGTTAAAATTAGTAGGCATCTTTATTGTTATCGTGGTTGTTGTAATATACACATATAATTTCGTTGTTATTGTTATCCTTTTTCTTGTTTTTTAAGTAGAATTGTATATTCATTTAATTAATGTTTATTCTTAAGTAACATTGTAAAACTCGTCTTTAATTCAATAAAAAAT
The DNA here is from genome assembly GCA_964035525.1 of Porites cylindrica. Lineage (NCBI taxonomy): Eukaryota > Metazoa > Cnidaria > Anthozoa > Scleractinia > Poritidae > Porites > Porites cylindrica. The sequence goes on from OZ037783.1 coordinate 25,893,585, forward strand.
TTAGCCCAAAAAAAAAAAAAAAAATGATAAACGGATCTGGTTAGTGGACCTGCAGCCCAGCTACAACCCCGGACAAAACTCTTGAGACATTCCATGGCTTTGTAAATTCGCACTATACTCCCTTTTCCTCTAAACAGAACAAATTCGGAGGGGAGGGTAGGAGGAGACGACCATTCAATTGGCTACGGTAAGCATTTTTGTCGGGACGAGTGCAAAAAGTAGGTTTTTTTGTAATCAATCTCAACAGGTTTTGTACGGGGTTGTAGCTAACTGCTCTACAACTCTGACACTTGGCTCTTGTTGTCATAAATGACGGTTGGTTATGAGAGGGTTGAAGGAAAAATCCTTTCGTAGAAGAATTGTGGGGGATTATTATAAGATTGTCACTGTTTTCACTCCACTTCGTTGATTTTTTGTGTGAAAACCATCCCAAAAACTTGCAAAAAGTGCAAAGAAGCGATAGTGTGCACAACATCAGAAAACAATCGTGCGTAGCTTCAATTTTGTACTTTTTCGTCGACAACTTCAGCTTGAATGTTAGCCCGGCCGGGAATGTTAGGCTGAATTAATTGATAATCGTAGTTATCAGTGAAATTATTTTTTCTTACGTTTTGCTTGTAAGGCTCGGATGAAGGAGGATATTAAGCCACTCATGTGGTACCCTGTTGTTTATCTGGTGACCACAATATGTCCTCTTATAGACAGGTTAGTATGAGGCTCACAATCGAATGATGTTGATCTCTAGGCTGGGGTCTTTCAGACGGTTTAAATACGGCATTGCGAGGCATGAATGGTTCTGAGAGTCTTTAAACAGGCAAGGTTTTAATACAGCCCAACCTTACCGCAATGGTCACCTCGGTCAGACAAACAGTTAGCGAGTAATAACAACAGTGAATGTATCTGCCGGGCCGAAGAAGAGTGGCAGGTCAAAGAGTCGCTAGCCTGCAGGGAATAAAATTTCGCATAGTAACTTGTTGTAAAGAATGCATTTGTTTAGCAAGAAAATATAAAAAAAACCACTCAGCTTTGCTCCGATCGTATTAATTATACGTTGTTACATCTTTAAAATGATAATGATAGATTCCGAGTAAGGATCGCAATCAAGGCAGAGGACGATTATTTGGAGAAACAGAGTACCAAATTGAGACAAACATCAAAAAACCTGTACGTGCTATCGTTATTGGGTTGCCATGTTTTGCTTATTCGGTCTGCATACTTGTTGAGATAAAAGTAAGCTTTTTTCTTTCATGTAACTGTCTTTTATACCATGTATTTACTTGGGAAATGCACATTTACTTGAGGGAAAGAAGTGTGTACTTCCTGTAACTACGCAGACTACGCAAGATATTCGTCTTCGATCCTCCGTGTGTTTCATGTTTCAACTAATGCAAAATTTATATGTACAGGCATGGAAAAAAAGAAATTCCATGAAGACACGAAGAAGCATTTGAGAGCCGATATCGTCACTTTTGTGTCGAAGGAGATAAAAACGTGACTGAAAGGTCGATGTTGAAACATAGTTGTTAAAGAAGCAACTTTTGACCACATCGACACAGATGTTATCAAAAGATTTGGAATACGCTTATGTGTGAAAGAAGTAAAGTGTGTCACAAGCCCTGAATGTAACCCATATGCTGTTGTCACAACAGGGCTCATAATTTACGACAGTTTTGTTTTGGTTTGTTTTTCTGGACAACCAGACTTTTAGAACCCCCCTCTGTTGACAAATAAATTGCAAAAAAGGTTTTTGCCCTGTCGAATAAAGGTAGAGGATGTTAAGGTTTTTTTTCGTGAACTTTGAAATGTGTTCGCCTGAAAAAATTTGGCACTGAGTTTTTTGTGATGAAGGAAAAGGGGACATATTTGCACGTGACTCTGTTAATAGTAAAGGATTGCATACATGTGAATTGTGACCCTCACTGTTATTATGCATAATCTAATGCGTGTTCATATTAAGCTGCGTTTCTTTGAGATGAAGTATGTTTATCTCACGATTAAAAGGCTTTTGTAATTTTTATTTCCAGAATAGACAATGCAGTCAATTCAGAACCAAACTTCACACTGCTTTTACTTCAAGTTGTTTTCAGCCCATTAGTCGGTAAGCAAGCTTCTGTCCTCCCTTTAGCAAACGAAAGTGTGGCAATTAACTAAGCTTTTTTTAAAAATTGATCAGTTTAATTACCATTACCTTGTGCCTTTATTACCTCATTTAATAAATGACCAATAATAATAATAATGGTAATAATTAATAATTAACAGATAATATTTATAGTAGTGTTATAATTCAGATAATGGCATATTGCTGGAAAGTCCGCGGTTCAGAACGAAAAAGACTATGGGGGATCGATTGTTTATGGTGGCGGCCCCAGTCCTTTGAAACAATATTCCTTTGCTAATAAGGCAAGCTAAAAGCATTGACCCTTTTAAACGTTTAGTAAGACTTATTTATTTTCTAAGGCATTTTGTTAAGATTTTTGGTGCAGTTTTAGAACTACAATCTCTTGCAGGAATCAAAGTGTTCTTATTCTCTCCTTCATTGTTACTTTTGTTCAAGCCGAAAACCGTACAGAATTTTTTTCTGTATTATTTATGTTTTCCTAAGGTTATTAGCTGTAAAAATCAGTTTAGCTGTCAACAAAACACTTGGCGATAACGCGAGTCATTTGTGTACTACAAGGGCACAACATTTTTAAAATTGAGCATTGCACGCTCACAGTTCAGACACCATTCGGTATACAGCAAATACAAGAGAAACTGAATAATCGTTTATTAAAGTTTACCATTTCATTTTTTGCTTTGATGCTCTCAGTACTGGACAGTACTGTATTATTATTTTTTACTCAATTTTTGTGATTTTTTTTAATTGTAATACGCTTTTGATTATTTTTATAGAAAGGGCGCACTATAAATAATAAACGTTGCTATTGTACACTGAGTACAGTACAGTGTAGTAGCTTTATTAACTCTCCACAAGGACTTTTCAGAGTTAATTTACAATTTATGGAGAAAAAAGGAAAATAAGTATAAACTTACAATATACCAGTATTAAATATATTAAGCTTCAAGATATAATTATACGTTTATACATAATGTACTTATTCTGAAACAGTATAATTTAAAATTGTCTTGTAAGTGAATTAATGAGCTTGCTAATGTCATGGAACTACCTTGAATTCTAGAAGAATGAAATTTACTAACATGGACATTTATTTACAGGGGTGCTAAATGCTATTGTCTTTGGCATGGACAAGGAAACGCTTAACAGGCTCAACGTGGAGCAAGTGAAGGTAAAAAAAGAGAGAGAGATTAAACGATACAATATGAATTTACCAGGCAGATAAACTGTGAAAACAGAATACAGAGAACAAAATTATTCGAGTTTGGACGCCGATGCCTATTTCCCTTTCGTAAAACGTCGTTGCCATTTTTAACGGTCAATGTCACGATTTGTAACGAAGCCTTTAGTCCTGATAGATGTAATATACACCCTGGATCACGTTACAATAAGGCAAATAATACGTTTTTAAATAGTCTTAGAAAGAACGACGTTAAAGCCGAAGTTGAATTTTCGTTAAAAGTTATGGAAAGGGTTTGGGTCGCCTGTTATTGATGTATAGTTAGCAACGATAGTTTGGTTGTTTATGCACTTAAATGTTTCGCAATTTTGGCGTGTCGTTGTGGTAGTTTAGTGGTAAGGGAGAGAGAGCAGAATATAAAAGATCTTTCTTTTGAATAGAAACACTCTCAATAACAGGTCAAATTTGTCTTAAAAATGACAGCGGCCGTTAACGAAAGGGACAACCCATGCCGATGCACTTCTGAAAACCTTAAGTTAATTCATTTCGTCATTAACATTGTTGCGGTTGTACATGTGTGATTGCAATAGTTTTTTTCCATCAATGCCCTTTTCATCAAAAAAACTGGTGCATGTTGTAGATACAATCGAGACTCTCCAAAACAGACACGCTGGGGGCCGCCAGAACTAAGTGGCCTGTTGAAGACCGGGGGTTTCTGCCATATATGGGCTATGTGGGTATGTGTTGCTGTGAGGGTTACGGTTTTCAAGCAGTTTACTCAGGGATAAGGAATAGAATGTTTAACGGAAAAACCGTCAGGGATTAGTGACACTTGTACTTCAATAGCTGATAAGGTGATATTCGGTAAAGAAATATCACCTTATCAGCTATTGATAAGGAATAGAAATCAGAGAGTGTGGGTCTAGAATAGCGTATTAGGAAACTTATCGTTTAGTTGAAGTCCAGAATAGGCAAGCCGCGGGAAAACAATGACTGCCGGATAGGAAGGGATTTGGGGAGTTTAGTCTAGTTTAGGGTAACATTTCAGCTGAATTAGGTCTGGTGCAAGCTAAGGGTTTATGCAGGATACCAGTGGCACATCTCCACCCAAGAAACCAAATGCCCTGAACAGTAATGCTAACAAAGCGAGTAAGATACAGCGACGACATTGTGGAGGTCTGATTGTATTTGTAATTAATGACAATACAAATTGAAGGGTTGTTAATGTGGACAGAGTGTTGGCTTAGTGTGATGCCTACATCATACATCACCTTTACTTAAATTCGGATTTACAAAGTAGACAGAATAATTGTGGAAAAGACAGAATGTAATTATATTGTGGTTTGTTACAGGTTGCTTTCATGCAGCACCGTCCGAGTTCAAGAAAGCCACTTGTTCGAGAATATCCTGTGGGAGAGACAACGGAAGTCAGACCTAATGATGATTCATCTTGGTCCTCAGCAATGTCAAATGAATCTGCTGCTAATGCCCCTTCTCCCATTCCAGTTGCCGCACCACCTCCACCCTTAAGCAACCAGTAGCTAACACATTTCGTTCCCTAATGCATTATACCAATTAAACTTGCTTTATTAGTATAGGTAATAGCATGATTTGTAGTGATATTTGTCATAAATACCACGAGTGATATGTGGAAATTGTTATACGTAATTTCAGGAGCCGTTAGGCAAGTGAAATTTGAGACAATTTTGAAATATTACGACTGGTATTTATCTCAAATATCACGTACAAATCATGCTATTATTTGTTTATACTACTTCCCGCAAAAGGTTTGTAATTTTCACATGTAGGTATTTCAAATTAAGCTGAAATACCACTGCTCTAAGCCAATCAAATTGCAGAAATTTCTCATGTAGTAGGATAATATATATAACGTTAAACATGACAGCCAGGATTTTTTGTCAACATTTCCAGTTTCGCTCCCTGTCTTATTTATAGCCAGGAGCTTTAAACTGAAAGTACGAGAACGTCAACTATAGAAATTTGTAAAGAAATCCATTTGTCATAAAAGAAATGTAACATTTTAGTGATAATCAAGTCACTACAGTTGTATTTTTAACGATGTACAGTTTTTGTAAACGCTAGAAAAAGATAAATCTCAGGTTAAATGTCTGGACGAGAAACAAATACCTAGTATAAAATATTTTGGTTGAATAATCTGCGTGATAACAGCACAACTGACATAAAAAAAATAATTATTGTCCTCAAACAGCTACAAAATAGACAGTGTTCCTAATGTGCTACAGATGCACCCATGATAAGAACACATGTTACAACTCACACAGCATCTGAAATCGGACGTAAAAGTTCATCGAATTTTTTTATTATCATTATTACAGCTGTAATATGAAAAGCTTTAGTTAGTGCTTTTTTGAACAATATGTTAACTTGTTTTGTCATTTAAGAAAGAGTTTCATCGTACAAATGTTTGAAGTGCACGGGGCGATTAAAAAAAAAATGATAAGTTAACTGAAATTCATTCATTCAGAGTTTCTAATTGTTTTCTTGGAGTTTCCCTTTGTAACTCTTTAACAGTAGCTTCTGCTTTTTTTTTCTGCGCTTAGACTTCGATGAATTAATATTTTCACAATTTACTGTGATGAAATATCAGAGCTAAATTACAAACGCTCTCTTCGTTCTAAAACGTGTCAGGTCAGTAACCCTTTTAAATGGATGGTAGCTACCTGATCAACGTTCCTCCTAGCAAAAGAATTTCTAAGGCGGTGTGGTCATTTAGTATTTTTACATTAATATGGACTTGGCAAATCCCCGTCTAGCATGAAGTATTTTCGGCGAATATTTTAAAAAAATCTTTTTACCGATACGGCGGCCATATTGAATTAATTCGATTAAAGGATTATTATAGGATGCCCAGGGGGCATGAGCACATTTCTTTTGTATTTTCGAGCGCTTTTCGGGACATTTTTTCTTAAAGTTTCCTTAGAATAAGATTGCAATGGGAAAAAAGATCAATGTGCCGTGTTTGGATGTAATAATGATCGCCTTTTTCCCGAGAAATATACAGTGAAAGACCATATTTCCAACACTAAACTAGAAAAAGGCGAACATTATTACATCCAAACACGGCACAAGGATCTTTTTTCCCATTACAACCTTATTCTAAGAAAACTTTAAGAAAAAATGTCCCGAAAAGAGCTCGAAAATACAAACGAAATGTGTTCATGCCCCCTGGGCATCCTATAATACTCCTTAAATTGAATTAACTCAATATGGCTGCCGTATCGGTAAAAAGGTCCATTGGCACCTCTAGGAATTCTAGGAACACGTAACTGAAATGTTTGCAGTTTATACCTGAGTAGGATGCATGCAACTTGCGCTGGGGCAGTTAAAACGCGTACATGTTGACGTCATGTGCTGATATGAGAAATTTGAAATATTACACCAACAATCCTAACAGCTTCTAACAAAAAACGACCAACGGATTCCTAACAGCGTACCCTGCTGATGCCTCAGGTCTCCCGAATTTGTAATTTATTGTTATCAAAGAATAATGTTTATGCTCAAAGAAGGTAAAACAGCAGTCCAGCTCGAGACCCAAATTTGCTAAATGTCGTTGTCCATTCCGGGATTATGGTATTTCAAAGGAAGGGCGTTTGTATCGAGTTGCACTCCCTCCGTGGGTTCTCCAAGTCTGTGCTCTCCCATTGATGACTCTATTCTGGCTTTACCAAAAGCGAAATGTTGTTGCAAGGCCACCTATAAGCAAAGAATATTGATAGATTATACACTGTAAATGAACCTAATCAAGTGCCTGGGTTGTTGTTGTTATAATATACACATGAACTGTTCAGATAACAAAATTCAAAGAAAGAAGTCACTTTGGTAACCTACATGCGGGGCACCCAACGATTGTTTTCTGTAAAATATCTGTTCGGAGAAGCAAATATTACCTCGAATTTTCTATTACTGAGGACAGGTAAAAATTTCTAGATGGCCGTTCCATTCAAGCACAATTTACGAAGCTTATATTCCCTACGATTTTAAGTTTAATTTTTCACAATTCACTCCATAGGTTAGACTATTTTTCGTAGAAAACAGGAAACCTAAAATTTTTGGATTCAAATATGATGAAGAGAGAAATCAGAAAAATTCTCACAGTCGTAATACGTTAAATTGACTCGAATATTTTCGAAAAAATAATACCAGGGCCCTTGTAATTTCGAAAAGACTAGGATGACCGAGCAGATATAAATTTTACAGCGCCGCTTAGAATGTGTTTCTAGAGGTCTAAAAGTACTCTGGAAAACCTAAAAAGTGTTTTTAATGCATTCAGGAGGAAATCGTCGTTGGGTGCCCCTCTACATGACAGCTCTATCGGCCGTCATGTTAATGCCGCGTCACCGAAAAGCTTAGAAATTCAAGCGTCCTCTATCACAAAACCAAGAACACTTTCGAAGCGAAAATTTTAAGGAAAATTAGTTTTCAGCTCCTCTAATACATCATGAAAGTAACATCTTAGTAGGATATTAGATAGTTTTGAATTTTGAATTCTAGTGACATCATGTGAAAACCAACAATTATTATTCTTATCAATATCATTATTATTATTATTATTATCAATAATATTAGTAGAAATATTATCATTGCGAGCGGAGCTCTACTCAGCGAGGCTCCAAGAAATTTTGGTGGTCACGTCCGCGCCACAGGATAACCAATGTGAAATGACCTTTTTTACTTTGAGTGGAGACCGCAACCTGTGTTTGATGACAGACTTTGGCCACCCGGACGAGAAAAAACAACAACAAAGCGGAGTCACTTTTTCGACTAAGTTTTAATGCCTAGGCCGACATAGATAACGGACAAAAAGCTCGAGCGAGAGACAAAAACAAAGGAGACGAATTTCGCTAGAAAAACATGAAAATTTTATAGCGGTGGTGAGGAAATGAGAACTGTTAGCGGCCATTAAGGTGAAAATGAGCGGCAGTGAAAACGAAAGCGAACAGGAACACAAGCAGCAATAAAACATTTCCTCCATAAAAGGTGTAACTAGAAAGATTCACGTTGCCGTCGTGCAGCAACAACGGCAAAGAAATGTACAAAAAAGTGTGCTGCATGTTCAAAGTTGTTTTTTGTTAATTGAACGTATTGTTGTTGTCGTTTTGTCGTTCTCAATGCCGTCGCCGTTAAGAAGCAGTGCCGTAGCAAGGGGAGGGGCCGGGGGGGCCCGTGCCCCCCCAGTTTTTTTTCTAAAAAGTAAAAACAGACCTGTATAAAATGTTGAAAATAAAATATTATCTCTCGACAGGTTTGAAACAATAACATTTGTACTTCTTTTCATTTTTTAACATACGTAGGGTAATGCACAACAATATTAAACAGCCAAAACATTTGCTGGTTTCAAGATACAGAGATAGTCGGTTTTCTATTTTGTAATTGACGTTGCAAGTGTTATACTCTCAATGTGCATTGGTTTGCTGAGACAGTGTACGAAGTAAATAATTCGCGATATGCGTAAATCACAAATAGCTCTTGGAGAACGCTGGAAATAGCATTTCCAAGCCTCTAGATTTCAAAATTTTCTGGGGGAGCATGCCCCCAGACCCCCCTACAGCATCGCGCCTCCGGCGCTCGCGTGCCCCCCCACTTATATTACCCTTGCTACGGCACTGAGAAGTACACGATTTTATTTTTGTGAGAGTAAATTGTAAGTATAGTATATGTAACGAGAGATTCGCTTTTAGCCCTGGCTAAATCTATATAAATATCATTATCATAATTTCATTCTGTATCTTGTCCGAAATAACCAACTTGTTCAAAATATTTCTTCGTTCCTGACTGGCTTAAAACCCCCAGTCAATTCTTATTAACCAGCTATTGACGTCAATCGTACTGATATCGGTAGAAAAAGGGACGTACAGTTAAGCAGCGCGGTGGCTCAGCTGAGCAGTGCAGAACTGGAGATAATGGAGAGCTTTTAAGATGGGAAAACAAGACGATCAGGGCGATGATCAGATCAGATCAGGGCAATGACGAGAACGCCAAAAAAAATAACGATTGGTTTAATATGCAAAACATTAAGTCTGCACGCGCATCACTCTTTCTCGCACGCTTTGTTGCCGTGACTACACGACTACGACGTGAAATTTCCTGATTTCATTTTTTATAGAGGATCTAAACAAAAGACATGTAAAAACATGCAGTGAACGGATGGTCTAAGTAACACACACATACTGCACAGAAATGATAAAGTCGTTGCGATGATGCCTGTGATATGAATGTTTCTCCTCCGAGAAGGTACACCTACCTATCAAACACCCGAGTTGATCGAGTGGAGACTTGACAAAAGCTGGTCAAAAGAAAAAAATAATAAGAAAGAGCTTCAATGGTCGGCTTTACCTTAAAATTATCCCTGTTAAGTCTTCTCAGTGTTTCTTTGTTCCAGCCAAATGCAAAGGCATTAATTAGACCTAAATTAAAGAAAACAATAAAATATCTTAAACGTACGGCAAGAGTCTACAAATAACCTCTGAGGGCGAAATAAAGCAATAGATTAAGATTCACGTTTCCGCCAAACGACAAACGTGAATTTGTACCACGTGACCTACTAGTTTCCCCCCTTAATTGTAGTTTACTGTTTATTACTTCTACACAGAAATAAGTATTTTCAAGCCAGTTTTATCCATAAGAAGAATAATAAGAATTGAATTTTATCTGCTTATTTTCTATTCTGGGAAATTCTCAACTTGAATCTGACGTTTGCTGTTTGCCGTAAACGTGACTCTTAATCTCCCTAAAGGTGATGTTACACGGGACGATTCGTAACGACGATTTTTAACGCAACACAGCGTCGCAATATTGGAACAATGTTACAACTGCTCGAAACAATGTCGCTACAATGTTGCAAGGCTGTGTTGCGCTAAAAATCGTCGTTGCGAATCGTCTCGTTTAACATCACCTTAATGTGAACATCCACGGAACGTCGAGCAGATTTCAAAGTGAACTAAATTGCCGAAGCGAAGTATTTACGGGTTCTTTCAACTCTCTCTCTCTTCCAACGGCAACCTTTGTTAACAAGACTGCTATTTTTTTCCATTCCTTAACTCTGTATAAGGTAGAAACCTCTCCAAGACGCTGACATGCTGCTGGTCCCAACTTCCTCTTGAGATAGTTAATTGTAACTTACCATCATTCCCCTCTACTGAGAACACTGTTCACCGTTTAACTGCAAATCCATAGCATTTTAACTTACCTGTTAATGGAATAGAAATAACGTGAAGAAGAATGAGAGTGAAGTTTGGCTTAGACGAAAAAATGTTGTAAACTCTGGAAGAGAGAAAAAATATCGGTTTTTATTTTTCATGAGGTACAACTGCTTACTAGCGAGATACCCTCCCTACTCACTCCCAAAACCCATGATGTTTGTCACTAGCAGTGGTCAAACTGAGGGAGAGTCAATGTGACGCTAGACTGGGCCTGCGTTTTCGTCCCTGTCCTACAAGAGCAGAATGTCTTGATTTTTTCAGATGTAAAACAACTGAGCAGGTTCTGCTCATTGCTGCCTGAAGCGAGCGAACGAGGCAACTCTCTAATGGGCAAAAAATTACATTATAGGGGCATTCAATCACTTTTTCTTACCAAACGCAAGGAATTGTGGTTAAGTGCGAATGGAAGATTTAGGATGCGCAGTAGATTCGCAAGGAATTGTGGCTATGCTGGAATGGAAGATTTAGAATGCGCAGTGGATTACCACGTGCTTTCTTCTCCAGCTGATATTTGTGAACAATGGGAAACAAATTTATCTTTCGGCTCAGCAGACGTTCGTGGGGCGTGGCAGGGACGCGTGACAAACCCCACATTTTTATTTATTTATTTCATCTATTCCAAAGTACAACAATTACAATAACTACAATAATTATCACATATCACACATGTACACACCGACTAAACACCTAAGCACAAATGCAATTATACAATCACTACATATGATCAGCCTATTTAAAGCTATGCCTGCCGTTATTCTACAAGTGCTTTACAAAAAAAGAAGAAACTAAATAAATTACGTACAAATGTACGGGTCTTCATAGCTCAGTTGGTAGAGCACTGCAGCACTATAACAGAGGCCATGGGTTCGAATCATCCGTTGATGTCAAACAAACGGATAATACTAGCGAGTTAAATGCCATTTCCTTGAGTTAATAATCACCAGCAAATAAACACCAGCAAACCTTGGAGCATTTATAGGTGGCCAATTGTTTTCGCCGAGATATCGGCAGATTTTCCTTTGGTTCAAGCGATTTTTGTTGTTATGGGTAGATGGGTAGTAATATTTATAACTAGATAAGTGTTTTTCTTTTTATTTATTTATTTATTCCGTGTAATTTTTTTCTTCTTTGTGTTTTACTTGCAATAAAATATTTTTAAAAAAGTGTTTATAGGTCATGATTTAAGTTAAAGTCGTTGGGTTTGTTTCTAGTACCCGCACTGTGCATTTTCTGACCGAAGTCTGAAACTACGGCAAGAAAAAAGATTTTGGAAGAAGGATTCCACGAAAATATCATCCACATAAAATCAAGGCATGAAGAAACTTGACTTTTATTTGAAGGAAATTTACTCTAGTATGCAACGAAACGAAAACAGTATTTTGCAGCAAATCAACTTCATGATGCAGCGAAAGCGGACTTTATAACTTTGCCGCGGATCAACTTCATTACGCAACGAAACGACTTAAATAATAATAACTTTATTTCTATAGCGCTCTTATCCTATGTTCAAGGCGCTTTACAGGGGCTAGCAAAACGACCGGACACCGGTAAACCCATAGAAAGTGTGGTCTATTGCTTAATTGTGCAGCTTGTTTACTACTTGCAGAGGCCCAGTTTTTACGAGAACTTGATCAGATCTCTTATGCCTTTCATTCAGGAATTTAATTTTGACAGAGAAATGGTTCTATCGGTTTCGTTGGCAGTTGGAACATAGTTAAGTTTTTCTAGAAACTTAGTTGTTGTCTTTCTTTGCGATTTCGCATCGTCGCGAAATATTTTAACTACTTTCCAGCTTTGTAATTTATAACTTTTAAAATTATGGCATTGGTGAATTGTGAAAGTCAGTGATAAAATTTGGAAAGCAACGCTTTTTAAAAGAGAGAAGGGCTGGGCAAGTAATCTGTTCTGTTTTAGAGTTTTTCCATAATCGTTTTTGTAGTTCAATGGTTGCATGCCTGCGTCGTCGACGCTCTAAACCTTCTGTGTATGGACTATACAAATGGTTTAGACGAGTGCGTGGGCCGACTGCAACGCAGGCTATTCAATGGCTGGTTTTCATGGCCTGGATGCCTTTTTAGTCGAGCTTGGTTTAGCAGAGTGAGACTCTAAAAATGCAACCGACTGACACAGACAAAGCAAACTACCATAAAAGCTTAAGTGGTACGGGACCTACTTATATTGGAAGCCTTTTTCAATACAGGCATACACAGTATGGGCTAAGAGGCGAGGGCTTGAATTTGGAATTACCTAATTTTAATCTTAATATGAAAAGAGTTCTTTCACTTATTTATCTACGTTATGGAACAGTTTGCCCTTTCAAGAACGTCTTTCAAGTGATGCAAATGACTTCAAAAGTGAATTGCAAGGTTGTAGCTTTTTGGAACGTGTCATATTGTTTTCCTTTAACGTTTTTAGTATATAGTTAGCTTTTTATATTTTATGTTTTTATTGCTAAGTTTTTATATATTTCTTGAGCTGTTTTTAAAATGGAATAATATCATAGTATATCTGTAATTATTATAGATTTTATTTATACACGTTTTTTAGCTTCTCGACGTAACGTGTTAAAATAAATGATTGATTGTAAATCCCCCCGTCCCGATTAAAAACTAAGGCCCCCAGTCGTAACAGTGAAATTAGTCACAGTAATGACAAGGGCTCCCTTTTAATAAAAACTAGCCATCCTAAAAACTTTTCCAGCTCTTAACCACAAACGTAAAAGTCCAACGGGTTGGGGATGTTCCTAGTTAGGCCCTGTCAAGGTAAAATACGCGATTTGGCACCATTACGCTGCAAACTATGTTCATTTCGCAATTTGACGTAACGTACCTGTGGATAAAAGGAGCAAGGGACAGAAGAAAGTAGATAACTGGATATGCCATCAATGATTTAACATCTCTCATCCATAACTAAAGTAGAATAACAACACCTTAGTTACCTGTAAGATCCTAACAGTTACGTGCAACATACTGTAGAATTCTATAGTAGAAGAGCATTAACAGTAACTAGGGAGTGTGGACCTAAGAAAAGGTGACTAAGCTAGGCCAATGCTCTTGAGACCTCTACATGGTCTTTTAAAATTGTGTAACACCACACTCCCATCCATTTCAAGGAGCACGCAGATTGGAATGTCTATGAACATACTATGTGCTGTTTCGGTATATTGAATTTACCACATGAAGTTAGTCAAACACAAGGCACTAGAAAATAACGCCTATCTGGCTGGCTATTCTTGCCATGACTCATTTTCCGTCTGTTACATATTTATTTTGTTTTGTTTGTTTCTTTGTTTTCTTTATTAATCTTGGACATTTTTTCGAGGAAGCAGGTGGTACGACTGCGTATATGCGCAGTAGAGGTAGCTACGCCCCCTGTTAAAACAACAACAATCCCACAAACTCTGAACAAACCTGTCTCTGTTGATGTTCTGTGGCATTATTTCCGCTGTAGACACCCTGCCAGCGTTGTGCCTAAATATAAAATAGGCGAGCTTCTATAGTCTAAGCCAAAGTTGAGCCAATTTAATGGTTTATATACGGAATCCTTATTACTTACCGCAAACCCTCTCTTAAGACCTTCCCCCCCCCCCCCCCGCCTCTCTCAAATAAGCCCCCTCTCTGTACTAAGTGCTCCCTTTCTAGGGGAAGAAAGTAAATAAGCCCCTTCTGTTTAAGGCCCCCCTCCGCTCCCCTCCCCCTTATTATTCTTCACGAAAATAAATGATAGTCAAGACTGTATCAACCAATCACGACTGTAAAACTTCATGTGGACTGATCCGGGATGGTTTAATTACCCAAAGGTCGGAGTTGTTTTTGATCCTTGGCTGCAGAGGGAGCTCCCTCTCTCCGCCTTTCCTTTGTCGGGGGAAGGGTGCGGCTACTCGTAGGCTACGGCTGCATGACCTCCAACTTCTTGTACTTGGGCCTTTCTTCTTTCTATTATAGTTCTTTACGGAAAACTGATACTATCGTCTTTGCTAAATTAAATAAGCCCCCCCCCCCCCCCCCGCGTCTCTACTAAGCTCGCCCTCAAGTGTATTTGAAATAAATAAGCCCCCTGGGGGCTTAATAGAGGATTTACGTTAAGAGGTGTCCGAGATTCACAGTACAACAGTACCTAGTGAAATGCAAAATAAACTTAAAATAAACCATAAATATATAGCACTTGCTGTGTCTGATGAACACCCAACACTACAGTAGACGCTAAAAAGCAGATTGTTTGATCGGAGGTAGTGATGTCATGTCATCATCTCCCTAATTCTACCCTTTCTCCGTACATGATCTCTCATGAGGTGTTTTAAAAAATTGTTCCTTTTTTTAACTTAATGCCACGAAAGAATTTTACTGTAGATACTTTCACACTCACCTGCCGTCGATGTGTGATAAGAATGAACATGCAGACAGTGAAAAGACCAATGATGCAAATGAACAAAGGAATATAGTACCTGGGAAACGTAAAACAAATCTGAAGATCACAAATGTCTTAGATGCCAATTCTGAAATGTTAATGATGACCTGATTATCTGTTTGATAAATTTATACGTAACTGAATGTAGAAAACCGTCTTCCATATGATCCAGCCTTATTCACGTAAAGTTACTTACTGCCCAACTGACACTTTCACTAACCTGCATACCAGCAGTAACCTTCTGCTGAGGATAAGCCAAAAACCGAGTATTTTGCTGTACGTGTTGCTTGACTTATAATTAACCTCAGTCTATATTTTCCATCTTTTGTAAATGGGCAGTCTGAGTATAATCAATAAGTCCAGTGTTTTTTTCCTTAGGCTGCCCTGCCACCAGGAACTTTTTTTTGCCTTTTCTTGATGGTAGATAAATAAATGAATAAATAAATAAATAGATAATTAAATAAATCTCCATTGGCAAGAGGGTCTCAATGGGGTTAACCGATAGGCGTAAAACGGCCCAAAATTTAGTCGATAGCCGTAAAAATTGAAATATTTTAACCGTTAGCCGTAAATAGGGTAGAAAGAGTTAACCGTAAAAAAATTTTGTTCCAAGGATTTAATAACTTTGAGGAACGTGCTAAACTCCCTTAGAACGGTTGTGTTTCTTATTTCGCGGCTTTGACTCTTTACGTTCCCATTTCTGCTAGTTTAGTCTTAGTTTTGCTTTTCATCAAGATTCTACTCAAATAAACTGTTATGTCTTTTATTAGGAATGGTCCCTTTCATGGCTCACAAAAAATTTTAGTTGATTGGCAATAGCTTAACCTTTCGTTTCAATTTTAAACAAAGAGTTCATGTCATTTTAAGAGAATGAGAAAACTGTGGCAAAGATCTTCAAAGCCGCGTACTTCTCAGCTTGCAGGGGCACCCAATGGATCTGTTCCTCAAAATATCTGTTCTTCATGCAAATTTTTGCTGGCTGGGAGATGTGGAAGAAATAATAGTCCTTGGAAGGAAAGTGTTGCTGGGAAAAAGATAATTCAGGTTGTCAGAGGGGATTTGAAGTCTAGAATAGCTGCTACGGGTTACTTGTATGGGTTGCTTACCACTCAAGATCTGAATTGTGCCCTATGAAACTTCCCAGTGAGTCAGGTTGCAGGTAGTAAGGTTGCTGGCTGGGAACTCTTCCATCATTCTTGCTGGGAGTGAGGAACAGATAATTTTTTTCCAGCAATCTCCCAAAATGCTTAAAATAGTCTCAGAAAACTTTATTCACGCTTTGTTGTTGTTTTTAGGTCTTTTTCTCAAAATTTCCCGTTGGGTGCCCCTGAGCTTGGCTCCGACACTTGAAAATGTGAGAGTCACAGAAATGTTCGAGTCTCAATTGTATGCTTGTTCTTTTTTAGTTCATGTTGTACAATCTGTTCTTCAGTGGGGCAAAGACCCGATCGTGATAGTAAAAAGAGAAGAGAATATCAAATACAAAGCGACGCGAAGAACGAATCAGTAGCCCCTGAAGAAAAGGAAATCACGCCAAGATACAAAAGATGAAAACTTTTTCATAGTTAACATTTCTATGCGTAAAATGATATTGGAA
>OZ037783.1:25915125-26102625 GCA_964035525.1 Porites cylindrica
AAGCAATTGGTTTAGATTGGCAAACAACAACTTTGCACGTGTATCACGCTTTTTTGTACATTTCTTTGCCGTCACTGCACTACTACGACGTGAAAATGCCTATTTTCACGTTTTGTTTTCACGTTTTGGAATAAGCGCGATAAAGTTAAAAGCGGTGCGACTTCACTTTTAGAGTGACGTTTTCGTATCCGTCGCCGTCGTTGTTGCCTAAGCTCCCTATTACCTCACCTATCTGGGGTCCCCCACCTCCATGTAAACAGGCCCTTAGTGTCGGTGGCTGGCCACAATGCAGAAAAGCCGAAAGAAGAAAGTGAGCGGAACGCTTGACTTGATTTCTGGTTTACAGTCTCTACCAGTTTGCCTGCTATCAGCCATGTGGTCATTAAGGACGAACTGAATTGTAGTGCAGGCTGCTTGCAGTGGACGGAGTGCACTTTTCTTTTGGAAACTTTTTATCGGAATACTGTCTATGGCCGACTCAGTATCATTTCTCAAAACCGGTGACCATTTTTGTATGAAACAACGAAAGAGATGAGAGATATACGGATACATGTACAAACCCTGGGGAGGGCTTTAAACCATAATATTCAGGTACGTATTTTCTGCTTTTAGTATATTAAAGGGGGATTCCGTAGGTTCTGTGGGTTCCGCGAATTAGAAACGCCGAAGGTCAACGGTTTCAGCTAGCTGCTGCCGCTCCAGCTACAACTACCATTACAATTGAACCTCTATTAAAGCGGCCATCTGCCAGAGTACCAAACAAATTTTCAGTAAATCCTCTAGCCGTCCCAGCAATGGTGACTTTCATGCTGCCCTGTGGAGTGGGTTGGCCACATGTATTTTTTTTAATGCTCTTTAACCTTTAATCGACCCTTAAATCTCTATATACCGCACACATCCACAACATGTTCGAAGCGCTTCACAAAACTAAGAAAGCAAATTAAAACTAATATTCTTTACAATTACTCTTCATAAATTTATCAAAAAAAGAAAAGTTTTTAATCTCCTCGTAAATAATAAACCGTGCCGGAATGTCGCATATAAAAGGAAATGTATTCCAAATCTTCGGGGCAAACAATGCGAACTGAGCCCTTTTCCCATACGTTTTGGTTCTGCACGTCGAAGCCCAAAGTTCTTTATCAATTCCGATGGCGCAGGAGTTTGGCAAGTTTCTTAACACCACGTAACAGACCGAGCATCTGTTACTGTTACTTACCATCAAGATACTGATACTTTCACCAAGGGCTGCAACACTAAGTGCTAAGATCAAACGCTGAAATATAAGAATGTTTGAGTTGTCATCATCATCGTCAGCAAGGCATCATAATCATTATTATTGCCGCTCTTAACATTCAATAGAATACAGTTAACTCCTTCTAACCTTTTACTCGCTCAAGCAAATGCTTATTTTGCGGCTCTACATCTTTTTAACGCGAAAAAATAATTTAAAGAAAGTTATCATTTGTCGGTAAACCCTCTAACTGAGATCAGACGTTATTTTTTTTTTTTTGCTTCTTTGTTTCTTTGGCTCGAGAGGGAAAAAGATAACGCCCTCTTCCCGTGAGAGACATATAGGGATAATAGGGAGAGGGCATGATATCAGGCTATAAACCCTCAAGACTTGGATGCTGACTTCATCCTTCCAGGGTTTTAGTCTGTGTTTATTTCAGAACGAAGTTGATGAAGAAACTTAATCGTAAATCTTACTGAAGATGAGGAGTTAAAGTCAGTGATAAGAAGTCAGTTTAGAAGACGAGAAAAGAAAGTAAATAGAGCGATTCCTTCGACCTGGGTCTGATCGTATTGACAAGATTCTTTGCCATTTGCAGTAAGAAAAATGTGAGCGACTTCGAACCAGACACAGTGTCCACTTTTCAAAAACTCCAGCGTTAAAACTTGCATAGCTCTTAATTTTGTCTGAATAAACCTTTTGAACATGGCGCATTCGCATCTTGCTTTCTCTTTCAATGGAAAACCTTTGTGATATGTTATTGTTTTCGTGAGCCCAAAAAGCGTTATTTTTTTGACGTTTGTCAAATGACTGACGTCAAATCGCTCGTCCTGCACTTGTTTTGGTTCCCCTAACAGAAAGCCATATACTAAACATCTTATTAGCCTTGGTTTCTTGGTCTGTATTGTAAGTTACCGATCCTCATTTTTTTCATCGATAGAGGTATGTATTAATATTGAATTATGATTTAGTTAGCACAAAGCTGTAAATTCGTAAATTTTAATTTACAGCCATAAAAAAAAAACCAACCTGGTTGAAGTACTTGTACGTCTTGAACAGCCAAATAACAAATATTATAAACAAGCTAGAAACGGTTCAACAAAACAAAATCATTGGCACAACATGTTAGTTTCCTCCTCAAGATTATGATTATCATCATCAATATTTTTAATATTTTGCACATCCGTTTCGTATTACGGCTGTCTGGGAAACTGCCATTAGGCTGATTTAGCAACAGAACCGGAACGTCAGTTGACGACGGAAAGCGCGCGGAAAGGACTAAACACTACTTCCGGTGCTAAATTTGTCGCTCTGCGATTGGTCAAACCGTCAAACCAGTTATTTGATTTGCGTGCGCCGTCGTCAACTGACGTTCCCGTTCTGTTGCAAAATCAGCCTAGTCGTAAGCAGCCAGCTCCAGTTACGGACACCTTTTTCCTGTCCCGAGCGTGTCCGCTTACGAGAGCTTCCACTGACCGCAGTCTCACGTCCGCGTTCATTAAGGAATTTTAGGTAAGAGGGTACTGTCTTTTTCTGACAAAAGTGTTCAGCAAAGAGGGGCACCCAACTACAGTTTTCTGTTAAAATTTCTGTTCGGAGAAGCAAAAATTGCCTAGAATTTTCTGTACCTTCACAAGGGCTAAGAATTTCTAGAATCTTCTAGATGACCGTTCCATTCATCTACAACTTTCGAACCTTGTCTAATAAATTCCCCTACGATTTTCTGAAGTTTAATTTTTCGCATTTCACTCCCCAAATTAAGCTATTTTTCGCAGAAACAGGAAACAAAAAATTTTCTGATTCGAAAATGAGATGGAAAGAGGAATCAGAACAATTCTCACTTTCTTAAAACCTTAAATTGCATGTTAAGTTTTAGGGAAAATAATACCGAATCCCTGGTAATTTCGAAAAGACTCAAGTTGCCCTTATAGCGCCGATTAGAATGTATTTCTATAGAGATCTAAAAGTACTCTGGGTTGCCTAAAAAGTGTTTACAATGCACTTAGGAGGAAACCGTCTTTGGGTATCCCTGAGCAAACTATAACGCGACTGGGATGCAAAATAGAGCCGATGTGCCAATTTTCCATTCTTCAAATTTCCCAAGAGTTTTATTTTATTTTCACGTTACAGCATGTTCGGCTTAGATGAATGCAGACAATGCGCCTAGGGGAAATGGTCAATAACATGTTATTACTGTCTGAAAGCACTAGAATGCGAAGCACGTAAAACACGAAACGAAAACAGCACCACGCCAACCATTTGGTTTGTTTTTAGGGGTGTCTACTTGCGAAATAGGTCACACACGATCTTGCCGAGGTATTAATGAAAGTGATATCAGAGAATAAAAAAAATAGATGCATACATGCACAGAATATCGGTTTACCGACCTTCCGACAAGTTCCAGTGATGAAACAATTTGCTTCACAGCATAAATCGCCGTCTGAAATTTAAAATTAAGTACATTTTTTTTGCACATTCACAGTGATGGGAAACCTTTGTGAATAATCACATATAAATAAAACCGATTATATCCATCCATCAAGTTCAGTAAGATGTTGCCAGTGGGTCCACGAGCGCTGAGCGCAGGAATAAACAAGTGACATTTTTTTTCATGTACTTGTCTGTGTTTGAAATATGTCTTGAAACTGTCTATATCGAGCTAAGTACACATTGATTAGTTAACTTCTTGTAGAGTTGATTGAAAATTTAAGTCCACTTCCAGACTCACTTACACAGTAATGCTGCTGGTCGTTAAACAAGGTGCAGTTATTGTCCGTCATGTTGCAACTCACGGAAGTAAAGTGCCAGTCACGCGATACGCAAACTATCGCGGCTCAAAACTTGGAACCTCTGGGCGATAAGCGATAATGTTCCTACAATGAGGCTGGGGTTTCCTTTAAGTTTGATTCTTTGTGTGAGAGTAAACGTTGGACTGCTCTGCAAAACTGAGAGGTCACGCAAGGAATCGCAAGGCAGAATTTGAGTCGTTCCCAGGGTCTTTTAAAGACGTGGTTGGGGTTGTTCTTACATGACGTGCTTTGTTGCAACCAAGATGGAGGACCAAGACAGAGGATTTCGCCGTGGAAGAGGCGGACGGAGAAGAGAAAGGGGCTACAGAGACAGGTCTTCAAGGGTAAATACTGTTGTATAGTTTTTATTTTTAGATCTCTAAGAATATAGTATCCAAAATTAATAACGATTAGTTTTATAACAGACAGATCAGAGGTCTCTCAGTCGGCGAGGGGAAAAATGACACAAAGGCAGGAGAAAAAACTGCCTTCCTTCTTCTCATTTTTCTCTCGCTGTGAGAGACCTCTTTAACCATGGCGGAATTCTGTGAAATTACAACCCAAACAATAAATGAGCAGGTTACGGTGATGTAATGTGCTCTTAAAACTTCTGAATAGATATCGTGTTCGCAAGGAAATGTTTTAACTGCTACAAAGCCCTCATTTTATTTTCTTCAGGGTCGGAAACTAAAATTTTGGAGCACTCGCCATCTGGGCTAGTGACATTCAAATTGCACTCGGCCAGATAAGTTTTCACTCACCTAGTCTCCTCTGTGAAGTTAATGTATGGACGTTCACTCACCATGCCTTGAAACAGACCATAATTTCAAAGAAAAAGGAAACAACAACACACTTACCTCAAGCGAAGTGTCGGAATTATACACTAAAAGCGGCGGGAAAGTGACCAAGTTTTCCCTCAACTTGTGCTTTACTGTTCATTACTTCTACCCAAAAATTAGTAGCTTTATGTTATTTTTGTGTACAATGATTGTTTTGGATTGTTTTTAGCTGCAGGTTTTCTATGTTAAGAAATTCTCAACTTGAATCTGATGTTTGCTGTTGGTTGTAAACGTCACTCTAAATCTCTCAGCTCACGGATGATACTGTGTACTTAATGAAGGGGTATAGAATGGTACCTCAAAAAATGTTGGTCTTGGAAATTTTTGGCTCGATCTTGAAATCTTGGCATTTGAAAGAAGCGCCTTGGAATCACGGGCTCGCTAAAAGTTGACTCGTCTTGGGGACTCAAATTTTAATAATTTGGTTCTTTAGGACTACAAAAAAGCCATAATTACCTCTTTTTAGGCAACATGTGAAAATCACTGCTCCCTTTGAAGTTGCAATGTTATGCGCAGTGCAAAACCAGCTGCTTTAGATTACAAGCTAAGACAGAAATCTCGAAATCCAGTTAGCTAGACCCAGCTGTAAAACATGGCAATTACTAAACTTACATTTTCGCTTTCGTCGCTTTCCAGAAAGATTTGAAACTGACGCACCCTTGTTCACTGGTGCCTCTTCCATTGTTGAAAATGCCAACAGTTTTCTTTTTTTTCTTTAACTCCGAGCACCATTCAGTCATGGAGAGTAGTTCCAATGAAAGCCGCATGGAGGCTACACAAGCTCAAATAACTTGTTGGTATTCAAAAAGGCGTTGTTACAGTAATATATGAGCCTTCCTAGCTAACTGACAATGCGTTTTTTGTACATGGTACTTGATCTGGGTAGAAGCAAGGTTTGGTGTCAGGCTAATTAGCTGAAGCAGTACTATTGGTGTGAAACTGCTCGCTTTTGTTGGCATTTTCTGACATTTTACTTAGCTTTATTAGTACCATTACCTCGAAATCTTTGGCACTTAGAGTCCTTGGCTCGGATTTTCTAAAAGTAAAGTCTTGGCCTTGGATTTGATAAAAACGTTTAAGTCTTAGTGTTGAATAATTTTAAAACCTTAATGACGAGAGAACCAGCTTTGATGGACATCTCAGAAATTATGATAAGCTTTTGGCTTCACAACAGTCTAGACTGATCTCAAGTGGAAAGTGAAAAGTCACATTAATTTTGAATATATGTTGTGTATATGAAAACCACACTTGCCAAACCTGGTGATTGATCCTTCATTATTTTGTAAGTTGCCCGACCGTTTTGGAACTTGCCTGGGCGAACGGTCGAGCGCCAATGTCCAACCTTGTTTCTGGATGTCAAAGGTGCAATTTACATAATTTGATGGCAAATTAAAAAATGGTAAATTGCTTAACTTGTATTATTGAGCCTGATGTAACCCTTCAAACCAAATTGAACATTTTATTTATCAAACTTAATATAACTTAATCGAACAATAAGTAATGGTAACAGGACTGAGTGGAGTCCAATTCGGTCTGTAATCATACGAGTGATTAACAAAATCGGACGACCGCGTAGCGGGAGTTTATTGTTTTATTAGAACTTTATCCTTTAATCAACCTCCTCAATCACGGAGTGAATATTATGCTTCACTAAAGAGTTTTTTAACTTCACAGCATCCTTTCAAGGTAATGTCACAGTCAATCGCACTGTCCTGTTCAGACCTCCTCCTTGTTTGTTTCTGACATGTGGATCAGGGAAAGCATCTCGAGTCACAGCACTACAGAAAAACGAAGCCAATTCAATAAACCCAGAACATTTATTCCTCATGACTTTAGTTAATTTGTCTATTTTGAATGTTGGTTTAGAATGTTTGATTAAGTTTGATTGGTTCAGTCGAGTTTGGAAATCAAATTTAATCGAACTCTCATGCAAATTTTTGGTTCTATTGTGTTCTATTACCAAACTTAATGGAACCCAATCATTTGATTAAGTTCAGTGAAGTTTGATTACTGAACAGTTCAAGTGATTATGTTGCATGTTGAGGTATGGTTACAACATCTATACTTGGGAATTTTTGCTATGCTGTAATGACCACATGAAAAAAAAAAGCAACAACAACAACAACAACAACAAACAAACATATTGATTTAATGATCAAAACAACAACTCTGGATTTTTTTTTATTCTTCCTGGTACATTTTATATCTTCCTTTTTACAGTGTAAATGGCTTACTGTAATTTGCAAAACAACATGAAATGAAACAACATGAAAATCTGTACTTTGCAAGATGAAAATGAAAATATGTTTTAAGAAATGGTGGCAAAAGATGGCAACTTGAATGCCATGCTGCCTTGACAGAAAAATAAGGGTGACAAATGGTCTTTGTGCGCACTGCGATTTTTTTGTGAGCATGAGCAGAGATAAAGAATTAGTTTTGCGAGCAGTGAGCACTTCTTATATTTTTGACTTGCAGCAATCCATATGGAAATCCTTTTCTTTAAAATAAAACAGAAAATATTTTAAAACGGGGTTTTAATTTAGAGCACACCAAGTTCTTAGAAGCTAGTTTGAGTGATACCTTATCAAAATCTAACCAGTTACAGTTGCGTTTGATGCCAAATGACTTCACATTTTCGCTTCACTTCATCACGCACGTGTTCGTACGGATCAGAAAGCAAAGGTCACAAGAAGAACAACCATATATAACAACCATATATAAGCATATATAGCTAGAATAGCTAACAGGGCTTGAAATAACGGCCGGTCAACGGACAATGTCCGGTCAGAATCGAGCATTGTCCGAGCAAATCCGTGGATGACCGGACATGTTGTCCGGTCATTTGGGCTTTCAAAGAAAATTCAATTTTGAGACAATCATGATGGAAATTTATTCAATCTTATCATGTTCCCAAAAAAGATATTAACTAGAGGGATTTTGTTTGTGAAATTGATGACATTTCCTGTTGTCAGTCGCGACCGCAAATTGGCTACTGCTGTGCGTGTTGTAAAGTGCTCAAGATTGCACGCCCTGCTGCGCCGAAAATAACCCGCATAGCATCTGGTGCAAACAAGAGCGAAAAAAAGAGAGACCCAGAGTAATAGTATAATGAATTAGGCCACCCTCTTGCTCCAATAAAACTTTAACATTAAAATAAAAGGCTTTGAGTGTTAATGAAGTAAACATAAAAATAGAGTTTGTCTTTATTTCGCCCTGTCCGTAAATTTGTTGCGTGTTTATCACTAAATGACTAATTCACAAGGTTAACTCAACATTCATCACCCTGTTCTCTTTGAAATACATTATGTATAAGTTTTAACGCATTCAAATGCCAATGAATGCCCACTACCACGATTTTTTGTGCGAATGGTGATGTTACTTCGGCCAGCAGGTCGCGCCGAAGGATACGATTATTTTCATTGCGCAACGTGTAAGAGATGTAACGGAGATTTACAAAATGTATATGACACTCAAAAGAAACGTTAACCAACAAAATTATATGAGCTGAAAGTTCAAGCTCCCCATTCTAAAGACATTCTAAAAAGCAATTCTATATGTTGTTTGCAAAGTGAACTAGGCACGAAGGCTTTAAACAGAATGAATATGTCAGATTTCCAGTGTTCGAATGCAATTTTAGACACATAGACGCTACGCATTCAACAAATCACTCTGAAGTCTAGATTTGCATTCAACCGAACGGTAGAGTAAACTCGTAAGTCAGGATTATATTACATAGTTGTATATTAATTTACATTCCGTTTAATAGCGTTTATTATCGTGTTAATTGAGAGATTGAGTTATTGAACCAAACGATTTCACAAGTTTATTTGCCCGTTTGAAATTATTTGTAGAAACAAAGCAGCATTTGCTAAAATGTAAATGTTGTACTATAAAGTTGAAGGTTACGTTTTGTTAGTGATTTGGTCAGGTTTCAACCAAACGTTAACGATGAGGTTGTGTCTTGCAATCCACGTGTCTGACTTACAATGTAACAGAACAAAGAGTAATAAAACTACAACTTCTAATTTTTTGCACACTCGATTTGTTTTGAGTAACTAGAGTTGCTGGTGCTGAAAATGATACAGATCATGTAACTTGAAAAATGGAGCCTCTATTGCAACTAGTTAAGATGGATTAAATTTGTCCGGCCAAAAATGCCTATGTCCGAGCAAAATCACGTTTGACCGGACAATGTGTCCGGCGCCTGCCCAATAGTTATTTCAAGCCCTGAGCTAATTTATTATTTATCGTTGTCATTTATTGTGTGCATTTCCACTGACTTTAATAGCCATATTTATAGGAATTAAGCACCATACAGAATTGCATTTACTTTAACCCAAAGAAGGATTTACACAATTTCGAGCAATACTGACAAGGAAGCGAGCATGCGCGCAACTGCAAAAATTTTGGGAGCACGAGCAAGCGAGCACTCATTTAAATTTTGCGAGCAAATCGAGGAAAGGTAAAATTTTGCGAGCAGTTAAAAATTTTAACGGACCATTCATCACCCCTAAAAATTTCTCAGAAACAAAATGTGTCCTGCCACTCAATATTTTACATTGTCTATTTTACATTCAAAAACAGAAAAGGTTAATCCCATCTCTTAGTTTCCTTTTCCTGTTTAAAATTCTATCGATGCAAAATCTTAATTTATGTAAAACACATCGTTTTATTGAATTTTTAATTAAGATCACCCATACCTATTTATATATGTAAGAAAAAGGTAAAGATCTTCAAAATTTACCAAAATTTTTGAAATGACATTCAGTTTAATTCTAGGCTAAGAAAAAAAGAAAAAAGAAAGTCAAGTTCTATTTTTTCATTTTTCATTTTACTAACAAACTAGTACAAAAAAGCGAAAATCAGCCTCCGTTTCCATTTTATGTACTTTCATTTTCTGTTTTTTGTTTTATTTGCCAAAAATACAAAAAACAAAAATCTACTTCTGTTTTCCATTTTTTTTTTTAAGCACAAGAATCGACCTTGGGTCACTCATTTTCCCCTTTATGTATGGATAAATGGGGTGTCACTCAAAGCGTGGACCAGGATATCAGTGGCGTGTGGATAAAATACAGTAGTAGTGATGCCTGTGCAGATTGCTTCAGACAACCAAATTACAATACTTGGCCAACGACAGGCTTTCCTAAGTCTGGGTCGTTAAGTTGCTGTTCCACTGAGACGAGTAGGAACAGAAAGGAATATTTCACCATCATTGTAAAAACATGGGTCGAACTTACTAGCATTCGATTACTCGACTAAATTGTAATTTGGTTGTCTGATGTGATCTGCACAGGCATCACCAGTACCATATTTAATCCACATGCCACTGGTATCCTGGCCTATGCTCTGAGCGACACCCCATTTATCGATAATTTGTGAGTATATCCTGTAGACGTATATCCTGTAGATGTTTAAATAAGATTCTGTAGACGTATTTGGCCATTTGTTGGAGATGCATTCTTATAAAAGCAAAATGCATGTACAGTATTTTTTCTTATTAATTCTAGGGTAAAGGTGATGGTGCATCAGGGGTGTCACCAGCATCAATGACACCAATGAAGACTCCCATTATACTTACCAAGCCTACGGCTGACAGGGTAATTATTATTATACTGTTTTGCAGTGCGAGTTTGGTTACTACTGGATTTGAAGATTCTAGGAAAAAACTGTCTACGGAACCCACCACTTGTTTTGAACTAGTTTATTTGGTGTAACTTCCACCTTGCACCTACATGTACAATGTAGTCAGTTAACCACAAGTCAACTGAGAGAACAATGGTATACAAGTCATTCAGGTTGACTTAGTATAAAGGCTAAAAATCAGAATTAATTGAGATGAAATGGACAAGCTTTCTACATCATTATGAAAATGATTACAATTCTGTTAGGCGTAATCTCGATTATCCCTATTTAATCCCTATTTTCTGTGAGGTCTGAATCACACTATTTTCTATGACAGAGTTCTTGATAAGCACAGTAAGTCACTATTGGCTAAATAAGTTTTGTGTGCTTGGCTTTATCACTAATGAAAGCCAACAAAGTAAAATTAATTATAGCTGTCAACGGAGTGCAAAACATTTACATTGCTTGTTTTATTTTGCATGAATATTTTAGTTTGTGCAACTTTTATCATTTTGATGCACTTAATGCTTCATGCAATGGGCAACCTTGTAAAAAATAATTAATAATGATGATGAATAAATAAAAAGCAAATACAAATCATACCCCTGTCAAACTTATTTTACACTTGTCAGCGGCTCCTCAACCCGCAGGGTGGGTAATTGGTTGGAAACTTTGAACCTTTTGGTTGTGTGTAATGTCCTACAGTGAACATACAATGATCATACAATGAATTAAGTTTCCATCACTTAGATGCAAGTATTCTTTGACACAGTTTGTCACTTTTCGACCAACACTAATCTCGTTGATCATATGTCTATGATCTTTTTGCAACATGCAGCATAATTCTCTTTTAATGAAGAGTCCACATTTGTACTCCTGCTAATTAACAGTTGGGGTGGATATAGGGAATATCATTGAAACGTTTTGTTTGTGAAGAGAGCCCCCCTCATTTCTGAATGTGGAAATAATAATTATAATAATAATATAATAGTAATAATAATATATAACATATGATCCGTTACTGTATAATGTATGCAGCATTTTGTTTGCAATCAGTGATAACACATGTACAACATCTCTGATACATAATGCTTTTAAATTACTAGGGACAAGAAACGCCTGTGAAACAAATATTGATAAAGCCAAGGTAATATTTTTATGTACATTTTACTAATAGAAGTATCTTTCTTGCAAAACCTCATGAAACTCCAAGTTAAGCCTACTGGCCAGATGGGTGGAGTTAGGACCCACTGTGAATATCCGGTCGTAAAGACATGCTTTTTCTTTCTTTTCCTTTTTGTTGTTTCATTGCCCTATTTTATACTTGCCTATAGCAAGCATCTTTTACATTATTTCTGCCACCAGATAGAAAGCAAACTGAACCAAACAGGTCTGTAAAGGGAGATGCAATGGAAAATGTTCTTTTACCTAAATTGTACACTTTACTGGTGCCCTTATTTTGAAGCTGGTGATCCAGATAGCTTCCAATTTTCCTTTTAAATGTCTTCTGCTCTTGAAATTCATCGCAAAAAGCATCATGTGGCAGCTAAAATGGCCACAGAAACAATTGGGCTAAGTTTGTTTTCACAAAGTTTTGTTGATAAGCAACTGCAAACATTAACCTGTTATACATCTGTATACAATGTGTTAAATTATATGTTCAGCGAGGGCAGACAGCAAATTGTTTTTGCTCAAGACATCTAAAGTCATAACTGTTCATCAGTAGGATTCCTACAATGTGTATATCATGTGCAATTCCACAATTGCTTTCGGCCCCATTAAATCCTATACCAAGTGTAGAACATTAATTTAGGCGGAGCCACCCACCATGTGAGCACAGTTACTGGCAAGGTATACGAGTGCATATGTTATGGGTCAAAATTAAGTTCAGGTTAAAATTTTTTATCCTCGGGAGATTCTCAATTTCCTTTGTCTTTTAGCCCTAATTCATGGATAATTAGGGCTAGGAGACAAAGGGAATCACAATTTGCTTCTAGTGATTCAAATGTGATGCAAATTTCAGCAAAATAATATTAACTAATGAAGTAACCCCACTTTTCAAAGAATTAAGTACCAAGGAACTCATGAATAATTATTCATCCATAAGTATAAAAACAACAAGATCTTGTAAAAAAGCTCTGTAGGCAAATTCAATTAAAGTAATTTCCAGGTTTGCTGGAGTTATGAAAAGTAACCTGCATTTTAAATGTTTTCTGAACTGTTGCTTCCCTGTATTCCAACTTTTTCCCTTTGTTTCTTTTATGTGCCAAATGTAGCTCAAAGTTTTGTTGAGAGATTAGTAGATAATTTATAGAGTTACATATTGGAAGGGCTATATAACATAATAATAGTTTTATTTCTGGATTTCTGGATGTCTCTTCTGTTTTCAGTCTTCATTTAGACTTTTCTCTGAACCAATCAGTGAGACAGTGCCTGTGCTAAACCAATTCACATTATTAATAGTTGCATAATAATAATTATTTGTACTTCTTCATCTGATTTTCATTTACAAAAAAATGAAACTTTTTCTTGAAATTGGATTAGCTTAATTTAGTCTTTGCCCAAAATACTTGTGGAGCTTGTTTAATCTGGATGATCTACATTTGCAGTTTGTTGATTACATGTATCTGTTGGATACATTTTGCTTGGATGAATTATATGCTATCTATGTCTGCTTTTTTTTACTATAGGCAGAAAATTAGTGGTAATTACATGTAGAGTCAATTTGGTAGTATTGTGTTTTAAGTGACTTTACTAATCACTGGATTTTTGTTTGAAGGGAACCACCAAAAGAAGGAGTTACAAGACCAAATGCAGCGCAACCAGCAGTGCAAAGCAAAACACTTTTACTAGATCACCAAGCGACAAGCCAAGGCCCAGACAGATCAGTAGGAACTGGGCATGGCCATTCTCACAGTATAGCTGCAGCAACAGCAAGCACAACTACTGGTAATGAAAATTGTTTTGCTCATCATAAAATTGACACTTGCTGCATGTTTTGGGTTCATCCATAGCATACATGCCAACCCTCCCGGATTATCCGGGAGTCTCCCGGATACGACACCAATCTCCCGGTCTCCCGTACGGGTCACCATAATCTCGCGGATAAAATCATCTTTTGAGCTTTTCTGTGCCTTAGTTAGAGATTTAGCCCATGTTAGCTCAAAACTTGAATTTTTCTTATTCGTAGTACGGTTTCTGGGGCACCTGTTTAGTCACTGACAAAGATTATTTCTGGGATCAAATGAAAACGTTGATCGCGAATTTTGATAGTATGTACTTCATGTAAGACTTTATAATTATAATGTCCTAAGTCATTGCCACATTTGTCGGGGTTGTGGAAGGGGGGGGGGGGAGGAGGGAGTTCATTGAATTTCCGGGGATGGGGTAGTGAAAAAGAGAGAGTCTCCAGATTTTAGATCTCCAGAGGTTGGCATATCTCTGCCATAGTCATTTAAATGTTGTATCTATGTACATGCATGACAATACTCAAGCATGTTAAACCCAGAATGTAATTTGCATAAAAACTGCAAAGAGCCATGTAACTTTAAAAAGATTTTCCTAAACAACCTCAAATCTTGACGTTCTTAAATCATTGTTTACTTGAAGTGTGGATTTTTTACGTCATATTACAGGTCTGTTATTGCCAAGTTCTTGTGTTAACAACTGCATTGCTACAGTAGGTGCCTGGGGTGTCCAGGGGCTTCCATAAAGCAAAAAAAAAAAACACACACACGCATATGCACACACAGGCATCCGTAACCTGAGATCAGGCTATATTTTCTTTTCCTACCATAAGACCATAAAACAATTAAAAAGACAGCAAAATCGATCCTTCTCTCTGCCGATGATGGATCATTCACGAAAACAACCACACGAGGAATAAGTGCTTTCAACTTTCGGCATTTCCGAGAGCCAATCAGATCTTATGGCATTGTTCTAACAGCCAATCAGTGTTACGGCCAAAATCTGGCCGTAACGAGCACAAACGTGAGAGAGTCTGTATCAGGCCCAATTTTAGCGGTAGCAGTTAGATAGAATGTATGAGAACTGCTAAAATTGGGCCTGATCTCAGGTTAAGTCATCCGTCACACTGAAGAATATCTGTGGAGAAAAAAAAGCAACAACAACAAAGGGTAGGGAGGGGGGGAGGGAATGGCTCAAAGAAACCTTATGCTGGAGAAAAGTGTGATCAGAAGAGACTGCTTTGGAGGCATGCTGTATTTTGCCAGTTTCAATGCCATTTGTTTGACTAGGAGTTTAGCAGGCTATGAACGTGGTCAAATTTTTCCTAACCGCCTTCCTACAGAGCACTCTCTGCCTCTATTATTTAGCTCCATATAAGACAGAACCTGCAACATCTTGGAGAAGTGAAGGTCCAGCACTTGGGCCCGTGGAGAGGGAAAAAAAGAAAACTATACCCATTCCCAGATTGAAAAAATTCAAGCCATCACAATAGATCTAAATGTTATGGGATGGTCTTCTCTGCGAAGTGCTGGATGCAGATTCAACCTTCTTTAGATAGACATGTGGCCAGAAGGGGTTACACATGCACTTTGCAGGCACGCTGTAGATTGCCAGCTAAAAATTCCGACTCCTTCTCTGAGTAATGCCATTTGTGCATCCAGGAGTTGAGCAGGGAGTGATCATCATCAAATTTTTCCTGTCGAATGCACATCCTGCTAAGTGCAGCTGAAGCAAATAAGATTCTAAATGGAATACCCAACACTGTCATTGGTGTGGAGGGGCCCTGTGGCTTGTCTGGGTGTAGAGGGATGCCCTCATCCCTAAGTAGCTATCAGGTGAACACAGTATTATAATCTAGGTTGTGTTTGTAAGTCCAAGGATTAGTAGAATCTAGGGTGTGAATATCATCCAGACAATGAAAGATGTTGATGTTGTAGTTCTCCTCAAGGATTCACCCTGCTGTCAAATCAGCAGCTGAGGAAAAGAAGTGAGGGTGGGGGTGCTTGTCATCTCGCTTAGGGGTGTAAATTTTGGATTTTGGTCTCACTTAGGGTGTTCTGGGCAAAATGCCATGATATTTAGCTGTGAAGATCTCATTAGGGTTGTACGCGAAAAAAACATAAAAATACATATATTTTTAAATTTACATTTTTAATGCGTTTTATTTACTCCATTCATATAATCCAAGTTTTCTCATTTGTCTGTGTTTTAACATGGTCTCTTTTAGGGGTCAAAAAAAGCTTGGGCCATGCCCAGATCGGTCTCCTTTAGGGGTTTAATTCAAAATTTCTGACGAGGATACCCACCCCTTTCATATGCGGAGTAAACCCCCCCCCCCCCCCCCCCCTCGGAGTTCCACTGACCTAAATCATTTGAAACAGAACATGATGACTGGATTGGAAGAATCACAACTACATGTACCTCAACAACCGGAGGGACTTAAAATTACCAGTACCACGATAGCCACAAGGACCACAACCACACTTTGAACAACAACCACATCGACCACTACAGCCGCAAGGACCACATCAATCACAAGGACCATGAGGACTGTGGAAGCCACAAGGGCCACAACTATCTTTGCAACCCTATCAACCAGAAGGATCACAATGTCCTCCAGGACCACAAAGACCACAAGGACTAGGATGACCAAAAAAAGTAAATGACAAGGATTAAACAGTCATGACGATCAGAACAACCTCAAGGATCTCACAACTACCACAAAAACCACAACTGCAGGGGCTACAGAGACCTTCAGCACCATGATGATCTGTCAGACCTCAACTACTATGAGCACCACAAAAGCCATGGGAGCTCAAAGACCATGATGATCACAAGGACCACAACTACATCACAAAGATTAAAATGACCACAAGGGTCACAATGACCGACATTGTGGGATTTGTGCTGCTTGTAGGAGTTGTGTTGGTAATGTTGTGGTTGTTCTACTGGTTGTGGGATAGTATTAGTTGCATTTGTACTATTTGTGCTGGTTGAGAGTATTCTGCTGGGTGTGGGATTGTGCTGGTTGAGACAGTTGTGTTGCTTATATTGTGAGAGTTGTACTTGTAGCATTATGGGGGTTTTGTTGGTTGCGGGAGTTTTTCTAGTTGTGGGGTTGCGCTGTTTGTGATTGTGTAATTAATATTGACTGGATGACTGTATGATGCAGCTTGTATGCCATAACGCACCGAAAAAGTTAGTAGTTGCTTCCCATTGAGTCTTCATTCAGTAGGTTAGTGGTTAGAGCTTCTGACTAGAGTGCGAAGGTCAAGGATGTTGAATCCCCCCGGTATAAACACCCATTTGCCAAGCAGGAGGTCTCTGGTTCAAACCCAGGCCAGACTAACACTTACGGTCTAAAAAATATTTTTAAAAGTGAGCAGAAAGTGTTGTCTTGTATTTAGACATCTGCAAACAGTTAAACTTTCAAGTCTTTTTGGATAAGGATGAAAAACCATTGGCCCCTTCTAACAACCCTTGCACATTGTTTGTTAAGAGTAGGGGATGTAGCCCCAGATGTGATGGTCTATCTTTCACGGCGGAGGGACTGTTGTGGGCTCATAGTAACTGGTGTCAAGCGCTCTTGTGATCGTTCCAAAATAGACGAACCTAAATTGGCAAACCTAAGTAAATATAAAAAAGTAAAGTGACTATAATTTTATTAGCTGACTTATGGCAGTGTAGCTGTGGTGCCTGAACCGCAGAAAATTTAAAAAAAAACTTCGTTTTTTCTTGTAGGAGCCAGTGGTAATGTTGAAGGACTCACTGCTAATATGGCATCCCTTAAGCTTGGTCTTCATAAACCCAATAATACTTCTCAACTTGTTAAACTACTGGATGAAAACCTTCAGTGGAATGATAGTGCTTTAGAGGTATGCCATCATCTGTGATACAATTGTAATGTACAGTAGAGTAAAATTTTGTAGGTGTCCCTGCAGTTGGACTCTAAAGCCTTGATTGTCTTTAATAATCATGTAAAGTAAATTAAAAATTCTTTGGTCAAGTGTGGATGTGATTCTCACAGTTATGTGATCAATGGAAGCAGCTGAAAAATAAAAAAGAAAAAGAGAAAAAAAAAATTTGTGTTTTATTTCATTGCCTTTGTTTGCTCATAGTATAGTCTGTCCTACTGTTGAGCAGAACACTTCCTCATCCATTTGCTTCCTATTTGCAATTAAGTTAGACAGGATATACTTTGTCTTTTCAATGTTAAACTCTTGATTATTAATGAGAATACCGCACATTACAATTCTGAATAGTTAGGATTGAGGTGATGAGTTGGAACAACAGTATATTGCAATAAATCCAGTTTGTGGTGTTTGTAATTAACTGTCTAAAAAGTATTTTATTGTAATTACTTACTTATTTGTTTCCTCTTAATTTCTCAACATTTTATCACCCTCTAATCTCTAAAATTCATACTATTACAAACACAAGTCATGAGAAAGGAGAATTTAGGCTGTACCTACTGACGTTTTAAATACAAGCTATTTACTGTTCTTCTGTGTGTCCAATAGACCACACAGATGATTTGTAAATTTCCTGGTTTTTCTTCAAAATATTATTGCACAAATTGTTGTTTCAATCCCAGACTCAAACTAGCCCAAGCAAAATACCTAGCCAAAAATTCACTTTCAATATTATCTAGTTAAAAAGATTTTTCTACCTACACTGCAATATGTTTCTTGTTGCCAATTAGGAGTAGAAAATTCAATATTTCCTGGCATGAAGCTAGCTAGAAGCAGTTCCTGCATTCAAGATTTTTTTTACATTAGCCTTCAATAGTTTTGTCCCTAATATCCCAGCATCCTGATTACCTGCCACTGGGTCTCTGAGCATGCCAAAAATGGTGTTAAACATTCGTACAAAATAACACTGTTTTTACCCAAATTAAATTTCTTATTGTGTCTTTATGGAATAATTCCTAATAATATCTCCTGCTAAAAAAATATATACATTTATTATACAGACAAGAGTGTTTTAGTGGAAAATATACCACTCATAAAATTCATAAAAATTACATCCGGGACACGAGTGGTTTATTTTCCTTAATCTCACACGTGAGTTTATCGATGACGTAGTTTTGATAATTTCCCTCTATTATTTTATTGATGTCATCTCGTGGCAAAAACAATATTTTACTCACTCGCTGCGCTCGTTCG
Source organism: Porites cylindrica (assembly GCA_964035525.1). Taxonomy (NCBI): domain Eukaryota; kingdom Metazoa; phylum Cnidaria; class Anthozoa; order Scleractinia; family Poritidae; genus Porites; species Porites cylindrica. The sequence goes on from OZ037783.1 coordinate 25,933,739, forward strand.
TAAAATATTGTTTTGCCACTCGAAAATAAAATACATATCTTCGCGCCACCATGTAATATCCTCTATGTATATATATGTGTGTGTGTGTTATAACTGAAGGTAAATCAATATTATTGATTTAAAATTTTCTATCTAGGTGCTTCTTGACCAGACAGATTTCTTAGTGGTGGGTGTCATTGGTCCCCAAGGTGCTGGTAAATCAACTGTTCTCTCAGTGGTAGCTGGAGCAGGACCTTTTTCAAGGTTTGTAAAAATTGATATTTTGGATATTCTTTCAAAGTGGCACTGCCTTTTTTTTGCCTCTTATGCTCATTTTGCTGATGCAGATATAAAAGTTCTTTTTTAACCTGCAGGTCATGCTTATTCCCTGTGCAAACAAGACAAGTACAAGTGAGTATTTTAAAGCTTTAGCCTAACACAAGTTATATTGTTACCTTTGCTTTCACTGTTACACTGTCAAACTTGAATGTTAAGTTGTCTCAAGTCAAACCATGCAAAGAGCACCTGGAAATGTTGAAAAGTTGTGGTTCTATCATGTTCTTACATGTATTTTTTAAAAAAGCTCTCTTTGCTTGAATCTTACATGACCATACTAAAGGCAAAGGGAAGTGATTTGAGGTTTTAGGATAAAATTAAAGCCAACTGTTCTAAAATCAGTTGGAGAAAGGCAAAAACTGATATAATAACTTGAAACTACTCTTCTCTGAACAAGCCAAAAAACACATTTCACATGGTAACCCATTGTTGGGGTGTGCATGCAAAACAATCATGGGCCTCTGTGCCTAAGGTTGTCACCACAGGTTTAAATCCCAAAAAATGTAAAGAGTTTAGTGTCAACTTTCTTTGCTGTAACAGTTGTGTGTGGCAGCCCATTGCCACTGTTAGCATGTATATCAAATCCCATTGATTCATTTAAGTTGCTTGGTGTTCACATTACCAAAGATCCACCATGGGTTATTCACTGCGATTATGTTATCAAGAAAGCCAACAGAAGGCTCTACACCCTGAGAAATCTTAAGAAGAGTGGAGTCCATCCAGATGATGTTGTTATTGTCTACTGTTGACTTGTCAGATCTGTACTTGAATATGGAGCTGCTGCTTTTTCTAATCTCTCCAACTACCTTGCCAATGACATGGAGAATATCCAGAAGTGTGCCCTCTCCATTATCTATCCTTTTACTTCATGCAAAGATGCACTTGCTAAGACAGGGATCACAAGTTTCAAGCAAAGTTGTGAAAATGCTTGTGTCAATGTTAAAAAAAGAGTTAGTCCTGAGAACCCAACCTTCTCTTTAATTCAAAGTAGAATTGTTCAATCATCTTTGGCTTACTGTCAACGTTCAAATCGATCATTTATCACCCTACCATCTGATACTGATTTTTGCACTAATTTTGTACAAATGTCTGTTGCTGTACTGTACCTCCCAAATATTTTCTTCAAGTTGTTGATGAGACAAGTGCCTGTACATGGTTTGGTAGCTCTACTTCAAATTACCTTGAGTAGAAGTCAGTTACTAACAGGTCACTTCAAACAACTTTCCAAGGTAATCCTGAAATATCTTGCACTGTCTTGTTCAGTTTCTCTGGGAGGTGCTCTGTTAAGACAGTCTGAAATGACCTTTTTTCCAGGGCCATATCGTACCTCAAGGTCACACTTGGTGAATCTGTAGTCTGGGAAGGGCCTCATTCAGTGGTTTTCAGGGATTTGGTTTGTGGTCTGTCTCAATAACTCTCTGCCTGTTCACATGTGAAACTTCAGCTACCAGCTTTCTTTCAATATTGTTATATATCTTCCCAGAGGAAATCATTGTCTCTGAACTGAAAGCAACCAGTTTCCTCTTTTTTATGATCACTGTTCTAAGGTCTGTGCAATTGGAATCATTATTGAGAACTTCTCTTTGCTCTTGTCAGAGTATGCCAACCTAGGGGCAGTAGTGTTGACAGACTTCAGTTCATCAAACGCCTCTTGTTGCACAAATTGCTACATCTTTCTGGGTAAGTTGTGGAATTAGTTGCTGCAGATTAACTTTTGTTCAATGAACTTGTTGAGGTAATTGACTGTCCCTAGTATTTGAGGCACACCTTGTCTGACACTGAGTGCTTGGATTTTAGGGTCTGGTTCAAGCCGTCAGCAGAAAACACAAGTCCATCATAGCTTATTTCAGAAACCCAAAGTTTTTCTTTCTTAGGGTTGAACTTCAGTTCTGCTTCCCTGCTCCTGTCCAATACTCGTCATAACTTACAATCATCATCTGTTTGATCTTCACCATGTACATGTATCAGGAAATCTTCAACCATAATCTCCACAGGACCCCCTCAAAGGGTTTGTTCATCTCCCTTTGGTGATTTCCGGGGCTGGTGAGATATAAAAGGGGAGCCTTGTAAATCGATATTGACCCCAGGGGGTGTTTAATGTCAAGAGCTTTGAGTTTTCATCATCCACTGGGAGCTGCCAATACCCACTGCATACATCAAGGTAGGCAAAACTCACAGCACATGAAAGCCGGTTAGCAACTGCCTGTTTCATGGCCATTGGATTATGTGCTTTGTTTAGGTTGATGCCCTGGGTCAATACAAATCTCTTTGAACATCATTCTTTGAGGGTGGAGTGCTCTTTTCTTTCACGTTCCTTTTGTCAATCACTAACATAGGTAAAACCCAAGGGCAGTGTTCCTCTTCGTTGATAATATTCCCATCTTCTTCCATCTGTGTGAGCTATTCTTGTGCTGATACAAGAAGTGCAAGTGGAATTTTTACTGGAGGAACTAAGAGATCAGCTTCCTAAAGTTATGTACTTTGTTCCAATTGGTAGCTTACCAGGTTATCACTCAAACAATCTTCATAGTCCCATAACAAAGGATCAGTTTGGAGACCCTTGGCATTTCTTGCACAGGTGGTTCTAACTCTGGAGTATTGATCAGTTCCACATTCATAAAACATGAGCACTTATAAGTCTAGACAAGCATCACGACCTTGCAATGGTGTAAAGTTTCTATCACCAACAAGATACAACAAGTTATCACGACTCTCGTATTGAGTTGTAATGGTTTTAGACGTCAACCACCCCTTTAAAGTTGGTTGAATTCTTGGAATAGGTTTGTCTGGTTTTTTTTAAACTTCCCTGCGAGGTCTAGATAACTCACAGAGCAAGCTTCACTATGAGGATTTCCTTGCTCAGTTCATAGGGAATGACTGAAACTTCTGCACCAGTGTCTGCTTTGATCTCTTCATCCTTTAGGGTAATCTTGAGGGTAATTTTAAAAACTCCTAGATTTCTTTCAAGCACCGGAGACACTATCCAGCTTAACAGATCCAAAATGTGTGTGCATATCATTATAAAGCAGGGTGAAATTCCAGTGAACATTCTGTACCAACAAGTGTTGGTGTGTTAAGCTTGTATTTCTGAAGTTTAGCTTCCTCGAATGTACTGCAATAACCATGAGCGGTTTGCAGTGTCAAATCTGGCTTCTTTAGCAGTGTCACTTGCAATTTGTCTGACAAACCCATCCCACAATGAGATCTCAAATGAGCCAATCTTGAAGGGCGCCAAATTCGCAAGTGAACGGCAAGTTATTTCCAATCGTCTAACTAGTCGTGCATAAATTACATTTCTAGCTAGCATCCTTACACTATTCCTTGAATTTGCGAGTCTTGTTTGCAATCTTTCTCTTTGTTATCGGTGTACATAAATTAAGTGGCTGTATTCCTTGACAGCTTCTTGTCTAGCACAATGAAGTAACAAATTTACCTTTAGTTTGTCTACTTTATCATCTTTACCTATCACAACAAGATAGATTTAAAACGGCATGAAAATCAGTAGCATTAGTGTGAAGCCTCAATGGACAAGGCATCCGTGAATATGAACACTACAAGATTCAACTCAACCAGAAAAAAGTTTGTCCTTTGATTTTCATAAATAGTTTCTCACAGTTCCACAAGCTGCCATGTCTACTACCTGACACTATGTTGTAAAATTAGTGGATAAAGGCAAAAACTAAATAACTTGAAACTACTTGCAGGCACAGAAGATATTTTCACTAGAGATCAGTATTACAATGTTGTTTATCAAATACTAACTTTGCTTTTGTGACCTGTTACGTCACGCCTCAATTCACTTACATGTTACAATATTAGAGGGGAGAGATCTAGAGTCACGTTATGCAAACGTGAGATCCAAGTTGAGAATTTCTCACATTAGGAAATGAACAGACAAAAATTGTCCAAAATTAATGTATCTGACAGATGAACATTATCAGAAACAAGTTATTCTCGTGCATAAATAATGAATAGCAAATGACAAGTAAATAGAAAACTTGGCCACATAGTACAGTACCATTTCACATTTGCCGTTTGCTGTAAGTGTCATTCTAAATCTCTCTGATAAGTATTCTGGTATTTTTTTTACATTCTTTGGAGGTTCAGCACAGCATACTCTCCTTCCTTCCCGTCTTCTCGTTGTCAGATTTTTTTGTTGACCTCGAATGTATCATTATTAGCATCTGCATTTGTTTTTCAGGAGGATGGAACCTATCAGACACGTGGTATCGACATGGCTGTAACTCAAGAAAGAGTAATTCTGCTTGATACTCAGGTAAGATTTATGTGCAAGTGTAATGCTGCTGAAATGTCCTGTCTCTTTTTCCACTTATGAACAGGTCAGCATTCAATATGAATCTGGCAGGGTGGAGTGATAGCATTTCTCCATAACTGATTCTTCACCTCTACATGTACTGCACTTGTTATTTGTTCCTTTATTGCTGCTTTTTGCTTGTTTAGTTTGTTTTGTTTTCTACGCTGCTCAGTTATTGCATTTCTAATCTGAAGTTAGATAGGGGCCCCCAGTTTCAATTTGAGCTTTATCTTTAGCAGAAAAATATTTCTAATTTTGTTACTTATGCAATTTTACATCACCTTTAACCTTCAACTATTCTACTATTTTTTCTTGTATGTAATATACTGAATGTCCATGTTTTTTAAACTAAAGTGAAACTGAAAATGATTGAACAAAATAGTGAAGGAGAATATTAGTCAATTCTAGTAACCATGAAATGTTATGTAGCACATTTTTGATTGAAAGCTTTATTGAAGGAAGATAAGGCATTTCCAAGTAGAGGTTAACTAGTTTCAAAAGAAACAGTGGCACTTGTTGATGGGGGAGTGACACAATATTAATTTTAAGACCATGGGTTTGACTTGAAGACCTCAGTTTGCTTTAACGAACATACAAAGAGAAATCTTCAATTCCCAAGAAGGGCCATTTGGTTACACATTTTAAGAGTAAGTTTGGCTTTAAAGGTGCAAGAGTAGTGTTTTCTACATACTTGCACTTGCTTTGTAATGAAAAAAGCAATCAGGCATAAGATAATTATACTACAAGCAGCAATGGTAACTAGTTTGTGGTTCATTGGCTTTGTGTTGAATCCTGATGTCCAATAATGTGATTGGTCATAAAGACGGTCTAAACTTTAAAATACCTCACAGTTTGGTTATTGGTTTGGAGCACATATACAGGATATATTTGAAAGCAACTGACCATTGCGTTGAGCATGCTAATCTTTTAAGGACATTTTTCAAGAAAAGGTTCAATTTTGCTGAAATGTTTTACCTAAGCAAATTTATTGTTACGTACATCTTCAGTCTTTTGAAACGTTTTCTGCGAAAATCGCATTATTTGGTAATTTTCTTAATTATATTCTTCTGCTTCTTGTCTCCAGCCACTTCTGAGTGCAGCATTATTGGACCACCTGATTCATCATGATCGCAACATTCCTCCAGAATACACTTCTCCAGAAAACTACAATGAGATTCAGGTAGGCCGTTCATGATTGTACAGTCTCATTAGCTTCGTGTTAATTAAATGAATCGATTTATTGTAAAACCTTGGCCACTATATGGAAGCTCTTACCTTACTTATACAGTAATAAGTTGTCGTCAAAGGTTCAAGGTTTTCAGTAGATTGTGGTTACTAATGTTAACTCAATGTCTTATAGGGCTATAGAATGGTAAATTCGAGAGTAGCGCTCAAGCGTTTTTATCAATTCCAGGCCCGAGACTAATTACTTCTAAAATCCGAGCCCGAAACTCTTAGCGTCGAAAATTTCGTGATAATGGTACAAATAAAGCTAAATAAAATGACCCATAACGCCAATGGAAGCTATTGAAAGCCTACCAATATACTGCTTTGTCTTGTTTTACCGTTTTAATCTACTAGCTCACTTTGATAAGTGTTCCCCTGAACTTTGAAAAAGTCGACTCATGAAGACCAAACCGAAAGAAAAAACGACAAATCCTAGAATCCAAGACCCATGGACAAAAAAAAATTGGAGTCTCCGAGACATAAAAGTCACCCTAAAACGAGAATTCGAAACCTATCAAAAACACTTCTGAAATTTCGAGATCGGGCCAAAATTTTCTGAGACCCGCTTAAGTGTAATGTCTTCTGTTAAAATAAAAAGCTTGTCTGCGGTGGACATTAGCTGACGTTACTGTTTTGACTGATTTTAAGATTTATGCAACTGGCCCGTGACTTGATGTTACATGCAATCACTTCACCTACTAACAGCTATTTTGGAGCACTTTCAGTAGGCCAAGCCTTTGTCATAGTCTGGAACTGCGCGTATTGTAATATATTCTCTACTCAGACTGTCCAAGGATGTTAATCACAGTAACTGTTCTTGGTTGTACCATGTTAATCAGTCTGATGCTATTCATTTTTGTTTTTTTTTAGTCTATACAGATTGTCACATTTCTGTTGACTGTCTGTCATGTGATTTTAGTGGTGCAAGATTGGTTTACAGACCTCAACGTTGTAAGGTACTACACTGTTACTATATTGGTTAAGTAGTCACAGAAGTCTCCTTAACTTTGCAGATACTACAGACCTTCATCTACACAAGGGCCCCATGAGATTTGAATATTTTTTACTGCTTGGTTTGAAAATTTGTTTTCTTTGACCTGTTTTCTTTTTTCGTTATTTTTTTCTGTCATTCTCAGTAAGTTCTAGGAAGGGGAAAAATCGCCAAAAACGAGTGGTTACATTTTGCGGGTTATGCGTCTCTCTTGTCATTCATAGGCCATTCAAAGGTATAATTTTAGTTTACAAGATTGAATAATTTTTGAGAAGCTATTGTTCCTTAAGGTTTCGTTTTGTTGAGCTCTTCCTGTCCTTATTACACCAGTAGGTTGTAGCCTCTGAATTTCCATTCTGACTTCTCTGAATAATGGTAAAGAATAACGAGTTCAAGACACAACATGCTGGGCATGAAAACTGATGAGAGTGTCGCATTAAAATTCTCCGTGTCTTTTTATGCCATTAGTGACTGTACAGCTTTCCGTGATATTTTTCGAAATAGACCTTACTTCGTCTACTTTGTCTTGCACCGCCTTTATGTTTCGATGAGATGGAGACGAGCCACCCGTTGATATTGCATTTGCAAGTTTAAGTTTCCTTAACAACATGAGCAAAAGAAAGGAAAATAATCTCACCCTTGTGTTGCGTTTAGCTAGCATTTCGTCCTTCTCATCAGAAGTTTTTGAAAAGGTGAAATGGACAAGTCTCGTAGGAATTTGTTGAGCTTCCTTTTTTTAATGAACATTTCCAGAGAGGTTGCTTGAAAATACATTGCGGCATTTCTTTTATCTTTAAAACAAACACATAAAATTCTTTGTAAGTGGAGTTTTTGTAAACCCCACCACAGTTGTCAACTTCAGTTTTATGAAGCAGTTTTAATAAACCCTCTCCTTCTACATACAGTTGAAAAGTGCTCATTATTATCTTGTGGTACTTATGATGTACGTGTCTATGTGTTTGTTATTATTTTGCAGACTTCTAAAAACAGCTGAGATGTTAAAGCCTTCATCTGCCGGTCATGCAACACATGAATCATCCGGGTAAGAGCCATCTACGTACTAGAAAGGGAAAAAAGTAACATCCAAGTTGTGAATCTGGAAGAGAGACAAAATGTATAATACTTTTAGTGATTTCTAAATATCTTTTAGTATTATTTTCCTGCCCGTGAGAGTAGCAACCTTAAGGTGTCTGGACATCATTTGAAAGTTCAGGTCGGTCTCCAGGTAATGGAGAAACAAACAGAGAAACTATCCAAGTATCAGGACGTGAGGGGGGTTTAGGGCATGAGAACAACAACCATACCAGCGTTCATAGGTGCCCTTGGGCTCATCAAGAAGGGGATGGAAAATTGTACCAGTAAAATCACCGGAAACAACGGGATATAAGAAGCTTTAGAGGCCCATCCTACTTGGAACTGCTCATATACGTGTATTCAGGAAAACGCTATCCATCAAGTGATCTATGTTGATGAACTCAGCACCATAAGACTTATATTAGGTCTAGGTGTGCGTTGTCTTACAATGGCTGTGTGGTTTCCCAGACGTTGTGCTGTTTCGTGTACAGTGTATCCTAGTTTAGTTAACTATGAGAGTAAACTGTGTTTCTAACCTTTATATCAACGTTCAAATTTTAGCTATTCAATACTGTTCTAATTTAGCTTGTTGTACTTGAGTTTGCATGAAAATTTAGCTAATTTATTTTTTATTCAAAACCTCATTAATAACTTATATCTGATAAAGACACGGCTAAACTTTACGTCCAATTTTTTAGACCCTTGCATTCTGTGATTCTTAAATGGAGAGCTTGCTCTCAAGCTATGATGAAGCTAAAACAACAAAGGTCGCAAAGAAAATATCCATTTCTCACAAGCTTGGGGTAGCGGTGATTTGATCAGAGAAAGGCTTTGTATTGATTGCCGTGCATGTTTTCTTTTTTTCTTAAACAGCTTAGGCTCCTCAGAGGATTCTGACGAAAATTACCCCAATATAGGTTAGTGAAAACTTTGAATTTGATGTGAGCCACTGGAATAGGTCCTTTGCATTAACTGATCACGTGATCAACTTTCGGTAAACACGAGAACAGTTCGCTTTTGAAAAATTTTGTTAGCACGAGCTGAAAGAGCGTATTAAACTTAGGTAACCTGCAAATTTTCAGCCGCATATCCCAAAAGTAGCAATTGTAACGGCCGCCGAAAATTAGAAGGTTTTTTATGAGGAAAACAACTCTTGCCACCCAGTCACACTTCAGTGGTTTTCCATACAACTCCTTGTAAATTCTGAAATTTTTAGACGATCGTTAAATCTTTCCCTTACGTATTTAAGGGCTCAAAGTGCCTGTTATGAATTAAAAGGAGATTTGAGCCTCGTAATGCCAAAGGAAATATTTCAAGATAGGTGACTTGGGTGTGACTAGGGTGACCAGGGTGTCAGGAGTGACTTGTGACTAGGGTGATTAGGGTGGCTAGGGTGAATGGGTGTAGTTCGTGTAGTTGCTGTAGTTCTCTGCTTTGGTGTACTTGGTTTAGTCGCCCTGCTTGTGGTTGCTGTGGTTGCTTTTAAATTGTTGTGAATTGTTCTAGTTGCTGTTGTTTGTTGAAGTTGGCAGTAGCGCGTGTAAATGAAAATGTATTAAACAAACAACTACAGGAAACTACAGCAACTACTTAACAAACAGATTCCATGTTGCCGGACAAGTCCTGTAATTTAAAATGCCTCTTGTAAAATTTACAAGGTTGATCAAACTACATGTACGATATTCTTGTCATGGAGCACGTTTATAAAAAGAATAATGATTCTTTTGTCTATGGCATCATTTTGACTCTACACTTTTTAAATTATGTTGGGTGCAGTTCAAGATGTTTTGCATGTGTACTATTATTTATCCTAAAAGTTATCTTTATGAGAATGCTTTTCACTTTCAGTGTTTGTATATAATAAATCCACGAGAGAAGATTTTGACCACGAAAACCTGAGCTCGATGCATGCTGTGACCAGTACTCTATTTCAACACTCCAGGCTAAAACTACAAAGTAAGTGTAACTATTATATCGTGAGCTTGGGAGGAACATTTTGAAACAAGTTAGTGCGGCTTAGATGAATTTTCCCTCTTCGTGATAGTATATTTACTTTTCTTGGCCATTCATTTCTTGTTCAATCGAAGTTGGATGTGACCCACCTTAAAGTACAAATGTAAACCCAATTAAAGACAACTGAACAGGGAACTCCGTAGGCACTGTCAATCAGGAAAAGTTACAGAAATATTAGACAAAAAAACTCTTTCGCAGCTTTTTTCTGACTGTTGCTTTTACTTTTTGTCCTGTTTTGTTGGCTACATCTCATCTAACCCATTTGGTCCTGGGAATTTTGCCGAAAAACGCGATTTAAAGCTAGTCCAACCGTTTTCTGGTCACTGGCGATACGGTCGTACACTTCGTGCCCTACTGATCCAGATGCAAAATATTAACTTTTAAAGTTCGGGCATGCGCAGAAAGCAAAATTTGGAGATGACAGAGCAGCTTTGACCCTCATGTTCACTTATCTTGCCCCATTTTTTTCCTTTTGCTGGGCGTTTAGTAGGCTTCATTTTGTGGAAAAAGTTTCTGGGAAAGCTTTTAGGATTTTAGGATCATTAGATAAAAGGAAAGGTAGGTAAGTAGTGAAGCAAGATTTTCAAGGGAATTTTATGGTCAATATTACATGGTTTTTTCCCATTTTCTCCGGCCTCCTTGACTGAATCGTGCTCATTCTGGTATGGTTCTTCACCCCGCACAAGTTAGTTAGTTGTCCTTGACCGTTAAAACCGATGACGTCACAAGCGATTGAAGGAGCCTGGATCCGCACGGTTGGTTACTGGCGATTCAGGGACGAATTAGTTAATTTACAAAAGGCTCTTAGGCCCAGTTTATATATTGTGCTCTTTAGCCTTCTGCTGTGCCGTGTTGAATTAAGTTTTACTAAAGCACGGTAGAAGCATGGCGAAGTCAAAGTTTTGGATTGGCTTTGGTGGAACACTGAGTTAAGCTTGAAAAGCCTCACCGTGCTTCTTGTTTGTGGCACGGCAGTGATTGAAACGTCGTGCCTTTTTGCCATGTCATTCTAAGAGCCTGTTTACGTGGAGGTAGGAGACCCCAGGTAGGTGAGGTAACCCGGTTTGGTGGGGTAACCCGCCCCGTAAAAAGCACTTTATTTGAATGTCAATGTATTTAGCACTTGAGTACTAATTGAGGACACAATTTTTACGTCTCCTACTGGAGACGGGACCGTCATTTTACGTGGTTATCCGAGCCAAGCGAATGTCTAGCGCAGGGCAAGGGTCGTACCTTCATTTCTCAGTTATTTAAGATCCCGAGGAGTGTTCCGGTCCCGAGAATCGGACCCCGGACCTCACGCTCTGCAATCAAGCGCTCTACTGACTGAGCCAATCATGCTGCGGTGGATTATTACGTTCAGCATGGCAGAAGCACTGGGCCTGAACTGAACTGAACTGAAATTGCTCTGTGATTCCGATAACCTTAGAGAAATCCTCATAATTTTCCAATTTTATGCAATTGATAAGTGAAAATCGAAGGGTTCTTTAAACTTGATTGCATAATACTCCGTATTTTAAAACATAGGAAACTTAAAATCATTTTTGACCACTATTAGGTGCTTTTTTGCTTTGTATCAAGTAAAAGACTTTTTCAGTGGAAAAATATGGTGCTTAGGGTGATTGAAAATGCTCACCTTCTGTATTTGTGTGGCAAAAACCCAGGAAACAGTCGGTGAATGAGGAAGAGATGAGCAGGTTATTCAACAGCTTAGACAATGAAATCCCTAACCTGCATTCCGTGAGGATTTATCTTCTATCAATGTAATGCGGCTTTCAACCCGTCCCAAGTAATAATTTGTATTTTATGTTAGAACATTGTAGCTTTGCTGGCGGTTTTTCCTGGATTAACTGAATTGGTGGCTAGACTCATCTCAGTATGAAACGTTTCGAAATATCCATTATTTTAGGTGGAATTTCACTGTTGAGTAGCAGCCTGATGCCTTACAGAACTCTTCTGACGTCTTGTGATGATATGAATATCTTCTTAGTTCCATTATATCAGCCGCATGCAGGTAAAACTGGCAAACCACTCTGGTCTGTATTACAAGCCAAAATATGGTTTAGATTTTAAGTTGACATTAAATTGTGTTCGCGGTCTCGGAAGTTGACAAATTTGTTGTTGTGGAGCACATCTTTGTATTTGATACAGAGAGGTTTCTGTGTTAGGCAGAGATTTTTTGAAATTGCTCTTCTTAACAAAAATTGTATCTGCATTCACATATACTCATTCATTTAGAGACAACCAGTAACGTCTTAATCAGCATATAGCTGGTGGTTTTGCAGGGGAGTGAAAGCAAGCGGCACAGCCACGATAGGTTTTTGCACATTTTTTGTACCCCTGGATGTGCCGAACTATTTGTAGTGATGTGGAGTAAATAGGGATCACTTCATGGCTGGTGAGCATGTACGATTTTTATTCAAGAGTAGTGAAGAATCGCGAACTCATGATTAATAATCTTACTAGCAAACCAACCACGAAGTTACTTGTTTATTCTTTGAGTACTGAGCTTTCTTTGAAACAATAAAGACAACAACGACTAGACGTGCGTGAATAAAATTGTTAATCCAATCAGACAACTCGAACGATGATTTTGCAGTGAAATTTCATCATTTGCATCACTGATTGACTGTGACCAAAAACAGGACGATTTTTTCCTTACTGTCATTTTAATTTTTTTGTCATTTTGAGTAACTGTCAGTACTTGGATAATTTCTTGTCCAAGGGAATGGAATCTGCACCAAGTCCCCGACGTATCAAGGAAATCCAAGCTTTGAGATGGTGCTGCAGACTCTTAGAAATCAGGTACTTTTATGCTTCCATTTTGTGAGCTTATTTTAGTCAGTTAGATAGGAGTTGAAAATTCATTGTTTGTTATTTAGAGAAGAAACCCCTCTCCCTCTTCTGCTGATGCAACCTGCAGGATTGATTTCTGAAGTAAAGGAGGCGTCGTATTTGGGTCGCCTTTGTCTTTTCTTCTAGTCCCTTCTTTAATGCTTTCTTTTTTCACTGCTATTAAAAAAAGGTCCTCCCTTACCACTTTGCAAAGTAGTATTTTAAAGTTTTAACAGTTGGATTTAGAATCCAAGAGTCATTGATTTAAAGTGCCATTCTGAATCGGAACTGCTTCCTTTTTCGCTATTCAGGAAACTGATATCGGTGATAATTCCATGACCCTCACGAATATACACACAATTTACTATAGATTGGGATGACGAACAGCTGGAGTATTCCTTTGAACGGACACAGTTTTATCGAGGTTTACTCTAAAGTGATATTAAAATCTTTTGCAGATCTTTTCTGTCCACCGACACCTTCTAACTCATCACACTCTGACGGAGAGGAACTGGTAAGACTCTGTGCCACAGTTACTCCTTCTGTGATAAACCTTAAAAAACGCCATTGGTTTTAATATTTTGATGCTATATAGAATATCCCTCAAGCGTTGATCAGAGTGATTCCCGTAAATCTCTTGGTAGGCCTCTAGGGGAGGGGGAGGGGCAAACGGCAAACTGCGGTTTGCGGTTAGTGATTTCACGTTATCCGTCTGCCCTTATTTGGGGCTTAAGATTCGCGGGTGGTAGCTTGCGGTTGCCATGTTTGTTTTTATTCATTCGTTCACTTCTATTTTAGCTGAGAAATCGTCTTCAAAATTACGTTTCTATGAAAAATAGTTCAGTAATTAATAAGCGAAAGAGTTCTAAAAAGTAGCGTTTTCTCTCAAATGTGGGATTGGGATGTTTTAGAGTGCAAAAAACCCTTCGGTAAATGACCTACCTTTAGAGTGTGGTCTAGCCGTAAAAACGTGAACCTGAAGAAAGGACGAGAAGGCTTGATAAAGGGTATACACTTATTTGAAGCCGCAGTTATATACGCAACTTATGCAGTTGCGAAAAGAAAGCCTGCCAGGCTTGTACAGGATTCGAACCCTTGACCTCTGCGATACCGGTGCAGCGCTCTGCCAATTAAGCTAACAAGCCAACGGGGAGCAGGTGGTTGAATTGGTTCGTTATAAACCCGTGAAAGGATGATGATGAAATTATGAATATATGAAAATCATATATGTGAACTGCGGAGTGAAGAATTATTTGAAGAAAGACCATCGCAGTTATATACGCAACTTGTGCAGTTTCAAAAAGAAAGGGTATACACTGTAGCTATCGATCGTAGCGGGGCGAAAACCCTTGCACCCCCCGTGCTCCTGCAGTCGGTAATAATCACCTCTTCCAGAGACACCTCATCGCTTTATATTCTCTGATTTATGAGGCCATTTTTCTTTTAATTCTTTAGGTTTCATTTTGCTGCTCGTTCTTGGGACACCGTCAGGAAGTCAAGTTTGATATCAGAGTACAATAGACTCCTTTGCACTTAGTATTTGTCCTAGCAGGAAGTTAAAGGCCAAATGGATTCACAAAAGACGTTAACCGGACTCCAGAATGAAAAAACATGTTCCGTGGTGATTAGACTTGGACACTCCCATAACTTAAAAAATAGAGAATTCTTTGGTGAACAGTTCGCTGAAGTGCAGAGATCGTTTCGTTTGAGATTTCGTTTCTTGGACAAGTGCACTGTAAATAAAAGCTCTTTTCCGTTAACGAAAGGATCCGCCAAATCAATAAACTATTTATTGACTTGAAACCTTTGAGAACGTTTCAGTACCTGTCTTGCGTTTGCAAAATTACCGAAAACGTCAAAAAAATAGCCAGCAAACTATTTTAACTACAACAATCTATATCTTATTCCATCGTCTACAACTAAGTACAAATAATAATTGAGATGAGGCCAATTACGAAACAACAACAACGGATGTTTACAACTGAAGCTTTGGGTATAATACCCGCCCCTTCCCCCCACCTCTCCAAGAAAAGAAAAATAGAAGAAAAGGAAAACATTAGGAGAGCTTTCTCTCGTATTTAGAAATCGTGGCAGTTTTGATTCGCTTAAATGGAATTTAGTATGGGGTAGAAAAATTCCAACAGAAATTGACACAAAATTTCCTGACAATTTCAGGATCAAGTATCGAAACGTGAAAGGGGATCGGTTATAAAAAAACCCATATATTTTGTCTGAACTCAGTGGACCTCCTTAACTATGTCACGTGTCAGAACATCAGTGGCACTAGAATTGGTTGGATTGTTTAGAACAAGCCCCATCTATCCTTGCTTATCATTTAGATTGGTAAACCAGTTGCCTCATGTATTGTTAGTTTTTCCTTGCGACATGTTGTGGAATGATTTCTTTGAATCTCGGTTCTCTAAAGTTTGACACTCGGCTAACCTGCCGGGGACCCCTGGGCAGTCAGTTGGATGGGGAGAAGAGGCGCGACGAAATGTTTGAAGCTTGGGCTGGGGCTCTTTCACCCATGCTTGAAAACTTTCGTCGCACTTTTTCTTTCCACCTAACTGACTGTCTCCGAAGATGGCGTCCACCTCCTCTACTTAAAGGGGCTGTGTCACGGCAGTCCAGTTCATTTTGTTTAATTTTGTCAATTACTCGCCCTCAATCGCTATTACATGTTACATGTAAATTACAAAGTCAGAGATTCGGGACAGACAAGTATGTCTCCTGAGCATTATTTTTGAAGTTACAAACAGCAGAGATAAACTTTGAAAAACTGTTAGGCTGAACAGTTTTCAAAAACCCTAATTTCAATCCGTTTCAATCTTCTTCAGTTTTGCCCATCCGTGACATCTGTTGTATCTGTTATGTTATTTTAACCTTCCTTTAATGTTTTACGCAGTTATTTTTATGTTTCTCTTGGATTTAACGGGCATTTTGTAATTAACTAATTTGACTGAATTTCGTGACACAGCTCCTTTAAGTATTCATGCCACGTTCATGGAGCGCTGCCGGGGAAAATGTGGTAGAACGAAGGCTGGCTCAGTAGCAGTGGTACTTTGTAACGGTACTCTTCTGAAATATTTTGTTTTGTTTTGAGTTGAAGTGGAATCATGAGACAGGCCGTGATCAGTCCTCTGTGTCTTGTGACGTCATTTTCCCGCCAAAAAAACGTTTAAATCGAAAAAAAAAACTACGATATTTTGGAATACAAAGTTCTTCCATCAAGGACATCCTGAAAAGTTTGAGCTCAAACGCCGGGAATAAAAAAAATGCAAAAACTGTTCCTAGGATGCACTTTTAGGCGTCCTATATGCCCATCGTGGAAAGGGGGTACCTTTTTCAGGCTTCAAGCATATGAAAAGGTACGTATTTCACTTGATGATGAAGTGCGTGAAAGGGTAGGGAAATCTGTCATTTTTGGTCGGTAAAAAAGGCCCAATCCTCGGGCTAACAGATGCATTTTATGGCTGTGAAAACGTCGAGAAACCGTTTGGGTTTTGTGGTTTATTTACATCTTAAAGACTGTTCATTTACGACAGTTAAAAGAGATGCAAAGTTCTAAATTAGGTATACGAAAGGGGTACTATTTGTCAATAGAAGGTATACGAACGGGGTACCTTTTCGGCCAAAAATGCCGGTACATAAAAGGGTAAGGCAATGAAACTGGGCTAGCCTGAGATCATGCCTCTCCCTATTATCTCTGATCTTTATGTCTTTTTTCCCTCTTGAGCCAAAGAAGCAAGCAAAAAAGTAATAATAATAACGCCTGATCTCAGGTTAAAACTGGGCAAGATCAGTTAACATGCTAAATGAAGACAGCAAATCAATGTCGCCCTTCTTAGATGGAACTTTTCCCGGAGGCGGTTTAAAAAAGGTTTTATACGGGGAGGCTCCGCCCCGATGTCCAACCCCTTACCATGTCGTTTCTAGTTTTTTTCCCTTATCTTAAGCCTGGTTGACCCCAACTCTTACTTGACGATCGTTGCGATAGCAGCAGTCTTTGCAACGAGCTAACGGACACACTAAAGGTAAGGTTCCTTTCTATTCTATCGTTTGTGCTGTGTGTTTTACAGTAAGTTTGCCTCTAGAGCCATTTCGAATTCGTTTTGGCGAGTTTAGGTTTAGAGTTGCACTCGAAATGTCGTGAAATGTAAATCTAACGCGAACTGAAGACGGCTTCGAAATGGCTCTAGAACGAACTGCTGTTAAACACACAACACAAACTAAAGGTAAGTCATTTTTATTTGGAATCTTTTCGAAAAAGCGGAATTTAGAACCCCTTTCCGATCCGAAAGCCGATATGAGTCTGGGGTGCCTGTCGGTCCCTACACCTCTGCTGGGTCATTTCGGAGAGAATTGTGGGACATCAGACAATGATGACGTTTTCAAAATGGCGGAAGGTGGTGGTATCGACGATGTAGGATGGTAAAATCGTCAAAACACTTCTATTGAAGTTGTTTTAAGCCTTATGTTTATCATCAGCTTTATTTTGGATACCTTTTGAAACTTTCTATTTCCTCCTATGACTTCTCGCAGGCACACAGATTTAGTTTTGGCACTGTCAAAACAAAAGGACATCGACAGATTGCGTGAGCTGTGTCGAGGAAGGAAGATTCCAGCAGAAAATAGAGCGGACGTATGGAAGGTACAAGTTAATTGAACTCCAATACGACTATCCTTGACAAATTTTTAGATATTGAGAAACATTTCTTTACTTTTGAAGGTCTGTTTAAACGTAGTGGGTAAACCTGACGCGCTATCAAGTTGGGATGGATTACTGGATTTAAATGAACAGGATGTGATTCGTGAAGATTGTCGCAAGCAAGCGAGTGAGTTCACCTTATCTATCATTGATTGCTCGCAGCTTACTTTACTGTATAGTAACTGAAAACTTTAAGTGCAGTTTTTTCCTAGCAGTGTAGCAATAAGTCATGTCGTTGAGGTAATAAACATTGAGGTGTTGACACCAGCAACTCGTTTAAGCTTTCTTAATGTTCACGTTTTAAAAAACCGAGTCACCGTGAACGTAACTTGTTAAAATTAGATACATGTAAGGGTGCTTTAATTTCAGATGTATTTACTGATCTTATGTAGAAACATAAAATTGTGCAAGGTCATTTTGGAGTTATTGAATACGGTTTGGTCATTTATAATTTATGAGGAAAAGTTAAAACTCACTTATAGGGCTTGTAACTTTTCCAGCGAGGACCTTAGGCACATTGATCTCCTTTATTGATATGTTTATATTCCATAACACTAGAAAATCTACCCACTTTCATGGCAAAAATAGGCCAAATTATCCTTTCTCTGAACTCTCTTGGGGTCTAGGAAAGTTATCCCATTCCTCCCTATCCAGAAATGCAAACTGACCCATGATGACAAAAAAACTCTTAACCTGTAAAATCCAGGGTGCCCAGCATATGTTTTCTTTGCAAAGACTGGGATTTTCTGGTTGCCTGGGAGTAAACGTTAGGTGCCAGGGACCTTGGGCACTGCTAGAGCACAGCCTCGGTTAGCGTTAAATTAATTTTCATTATGCTGTTTGTTGTTTTCAGCTATACTTCGTCTGCCAGAAGATGAGGCAGAGGAGGTTGCCAGAGACATGGAAGGTATTATCACCTTCTACTGCAAGTCACGGAATGAGAAATATCATTCCACTAGTGGGTTAACAGAAGTGCTTGCACCTTTGATGACCTTAGATCTACCTATGAACGATGTGTACAACTGTTTCTATGCAATGCTTTACAAATACATACCCAGGTAAAGACTCAGTACAAGGTCCCTGATATATTGATGATATTTTAAGTGGATGCAGAGAAGTTTCTATTGAGATCGATCCTGGCAGTTTTGGAACATTTGAACAATGAAAAACATTGTTAATTGTCTTTGTAAAAGGAATGGATAATCTCTTGAACAAACAAGGCACTGAGAATGGTTGCTTTAGCTAAACAAAAATTCAAATGCAAACAATGGTTTTTTCCCTGTGCGCTAGCAGGTTAGTGATTTTGAGAGTCACAGCCTCATTAAAGTGTTTTGTAGTATTCCGGTAGCTTTGATATCCGGAAAAGGAGGGAGCAAATAGCTGAATATTATTCCTGCTGAAGTTGGTAAGATGTCTGGCTGATGGCTCCTTTTGACTGGGATGATTATGGTAACACAGGTAGTTACTACAGTAACTTTACTAAAAATTACAAAAAGCATTTTTAAAGGAGGTTCATGAATTTTTTTTTCAATGTGCTTTATTTATTAATTGTTTTTGGTAGAGACTGTGTAAGAGATGGAAAGCCATTTCACCTCTTCAGACTCTTATTACAATACCATGATCCAGAGCTATGCTCATTCTTGGAATCCAAGAAGCTTTGGCCTGATATGTACTGTCAACGATGGGTCAGTATTGAATGAAATAGCTAGTAGTAGTATTCTATATACAATATCCTTATATGACACCACACCTGATAATGTAATGTAGTGTAATGTAATGTAAGGGTACAAAGGAAGTGAACATTGAGTCACAGTATCAAAGGGGTATATTGATCAAGTTTCTTTTACAATGTGCAATCATTTACATCAAATTGTAGCTTTTTTCACACATGCGTGTACAGAAAAATACCAGTACAGGTGTACTTGCAACCAACACCAGTTAAACTTCCACGTGATTCTGTTATTGTTTAAAATGAAATTCAGGTTAAAGTTTTTCAACCCAGTTTGATTCTCAGTTTCCTTTGTGTCCTAACCCTGTTTATTCCTGATGATCTAAATAATTAATGTCATCAATTTCTTTTGTCTCCTAACCCTCATTATTCATATTCATGAGTAATTAGGTCCAAATTATTGTAATTCTTAACTAATTAGGCTAGGAGACAAAGGAATTAGAGAATCATACAAATAAACCATTTTGACTTAAATTTTATTTTGAACTACAACATGCAAATACAGGTCCCTTTTAGATACCAGCCTTTGAGATATGAAATAGGCTACCCTGTATTTATCAAGTCTACCTGGTTTATATCACTGTGTGATTTTTGTTTTTCAGCTCCGTAGCCTTTTTATGGTTGCATGTGAACCAGAAGTTCTACGCGTCATTTGGGATTTGTACTTGTTGGAAGCAGACCCTTTTTTGGTATTTTTTCTGATGCTTGTCATGGTGGTAAATAGCAGGTGAGATGTGATAAAGTTCAAAAGCTGAGACTTGCAAGGTTTTTTCCCTTAAGGTTAGGGGTTGGTGGGTGGGAACTCCCTTGATTGTTCCAAACATGTACTTGATGCTGTATGTGGTATTTCCAGACCTTTGGACTATTAAGTGAAACTCACAATTTCACTATTTTGAGCCTTAAACAGGGTTTCTTTGTGTGTGTATGTGTGTGTATGTTTTAAACTAAGTTATTAAATTCAATGTAAGATCAAGTGACCACTGAAGGTCTCTGGTGCATTGGTGTACATGTATTTATGGTGGAAAACACTCATTGTGTTCGAGGAAATTAAAAAATGTTTTGCTATTTATTTTATAATTCACTGGTTAAACCAAAACGTAAGTATTCTTTGTCTTGAATCGTGAAAGTAAGCATGATCTCCAAAAGAAACCAATAGGAAAGCCTGGGTTTTTTACATGGGCGTTTCCTTGAATGTGAAGTAGAATCAAGCAAAACAAACTAGAGACCCTTGTTTATTTGTTAAATTGAAGGTTCAGCTCATTCTCAGCAATTTGGGTTTTCAGGACCAAATATTGTCACATACATAGTTTGCTTGCTGCCGTTCAATTATTGGATGAAGCTACATGTAGTTATAATCTGAGGAATTATGCAGATTGAAGAGGGTGTTATGGCTGTAGTGTATGACACCCTCCAAGATCTGTACAATTCTTCAAATCATATGAAAGACAACATTCCAAACATTCCAAAGAATTCTTCTTGCTACATATATATAGCTTTTTGTGATTTCTGTTATAAAAGCTCTACAGTAAAAATTCTCATCAAAATAAAAAAAAATCATAGTTAAAAGTACTTACAAAGTCTCTTTTTCAATGTCCTTTTTTTAAAAAATTGCTTTTTAGAGATATGCTGTTTGAGATGATACATGAAAGCAAAACTGAATTATTAGGTAAGTTGTGAACAAGGTATGATTATTTTTTTGGTCAATTATAATAAGGAATACTCTAGGTTATGATATAATTCATCAATTCTGTCAGAAATTATGGAAGAATATTTATAGGAGAAAGCTATTGTTTATATTGAGGAAGAAGTCACAAGACTGTTTATTTTTACTTTTTCTTAATATCTGTTGTTATTGTTGTTGTTTTTACTAAGTCCATACACAGGGGTGTGGAGGATTTTAATGTGCTGAGAATGCCACACACACTAGTCACATGAATGAATACTCTTTTAAGGGAGAAGACACACATTTTATCTTCATGTACTAACACAAAACTCAACACAAACATATTCACTAGCATATACACTGTACCAGGCAAATTGGAACGAGAATCTAGGACTTTATCAGAGCTTACCCCTTCAGATTTCTTGGGCTGCAGTTCAATAAACGGATTCCAGTAGAACCTCATGCTCACATTATTGGAATTTCTATTCCCAGGATCCACACCTGAGTTTAGGATCTTGTTGGTGTCAATAGCTTAACAACACTTTGTTCTGTTTTTCTGCTGTTTAAGAAACAATTTCTTCAGCGCTTTTACAACTGGAGGAAGATGACATTGAGGACTTCTATTCATTAGCTCAATATTATGCTTCCAGGACACCACAATCTTTTAGAAAGGTATCATGATCAATAAAATGATTACTGGTGTCTGAGTATTGTAGAGATCCATATACAGAGAAATTATAAGGGTAGTTAAAATATTTGAATGAAAGTGTTATTTACTCCAGCTTGGCTGCTCTCTTTACATTAGTGTACTACCATTTGTTGCATATTGACGACTTTTTTGCATACCACCTTCTTGGGATGTCAAAGTTTTGGTCAAGTGCAGTACAAATACAGGCTAACTTTTAATCGTGATATCACATACAGTATCAGTCACAGCAGAAAGAGAACAGATAGCATCAAGAAACAATTGCTAATAAACATGGTTGCTATTTTTCCAAAAACCAAAAATGGTTATTACAGAATGTTTATAGAGTCTTTATAGAATAGTCTGTTTTTTTTTTTATTTACAGTGTATGTGCTTACAAAAGCATAATTGTCATAGACTTGATAGTTGACTTCATAGACTTACTCTTATTTGTGAAGGTGAATGATAATAGAATAAGACAGTAAAAATGTCTTACAACTTTCAGAAAGTTTATAATATTTTTTCTTAAAATGAGTAATTGTAGTTTATAGCAAATAAATTTTTCTGTCTATTCAGTTGCCTAATAAAAGTGTACTGCAGAATTTTACAGGTGTAGGTTGCATAGTGGCACCCAAAGGCCGTCTCCTCCTAAATACATTGAAAACACTTTTTAGACTATCCAGAGCACTTTTAGATATCTAGAAATGCATTCTAAGGTGCGCTATAAAATTTGTATCTGTTTGGTCATCCTGGGGGAACTTAACTTTTCAAAATTGCAAGGGCTTCAGTATTATTTTCCCCAAGATTTTAGATGCAAATTATCGTTTTACGAAAGTGAGAATTTTTCTGATTCCTCTCTCCATCACATATTTTAGGTTTCCTTTTTCTACAAAAATAGCCAAACCTGGGGAGTGAAATGTGAAAAATTAAACTTCAGAAAATCACAGGAAATTAATCAGATAAGCTTCGAAAATGGTACATGAATGGAACGTTCATCTAGAAATTTTAAATCCATCTCAAGCAATAGAAAATTCTAGGCCATATTTGCTTCTTGGAACAGATATTTTACAGAAAACAGTTGTTGGGTGCCCCTGATAATAAGACAGTGTTTTATCTTTCAGGATTATTACAACCAGCTATTTGGTATCAAAACAATCACTTCCAGTAGTATTTCCCAAGCGCTTTGTTTACCAGTTTCTGTATCTGAACTGGTTGAAGTCAATCAGTCTGACAGGGTAAGTTCTGTCTTGGTTTTTTTTATATTTCCTTTTGTTTTTGGTGATTTAAGGTCGTAATACTACAGTACAAGTGCACGCACCCCATGCACATGCTAAAATTCTGGCTTGATGTACACTATTGAATGAGCTTTGATCTTGATGTCATAAATAGAGACCTTTAAATTCGAGGGCAAGAGCGACTACACTTATGAGGATCTTGACTTAAAATTTTTTGCATATTCTCGAAAAATAGATTCCTTGGAAAGCTTCATTTTACGTTTATTTACCAGAAAAGTAAGCACTGTTATCTTAATTAAAGGAGGCTAAGCCCTCTTCTGATAGCATTTTGATAAAACTTCTAACACTTGATAACTTGTTTCTGCCACTACAACACACTCGCTGAAACACATAGAAGAATGATGATGCATATCATGGTTTGCTGCCAAAATGACGATGGTTCACGCCCTAGCACTGCTTAAGTTAGTATCGTGAAAATCTCATACTTGTAGTTGTTCTTGTCTTAAATTCCAAAGGTCTCTGATTCTAAAGGTCGCTAACATATTATTATGATTAAAGATATAAATTTGGAATTTTTCATTTATTACTTTATGCAGAAGGATGGTGTTCGATTCTTTGTAGTCGACTGCAGGCCTGCTGATCAGTACAACAGTGGTCACCTTCCCACCGCTTTTCACTTAGATGCAAACCTGGTACGTGCCGTTCTTCCTTTTTCCTTCTAATATGGTACATATTGCTTGTTCTTCAATGATACATTGCTTGCTTTTCATCACAGATGTTGCAAGCTCCATCAGAATTTGCCACAGCTGCCAATGCATTGTTTGCCACTCAGAAACAGTCTATTGAGGCAGGCTCTGCTGCAAGTGGGGAACATCTCTGTTTTATGGGCTCTGGTCGGGAAGAAGAAGATCAGTATGTTCACATGGTCATTGCTAACTTTCTTCAGGTAACTAGAAGTGCCATGTGAAATATGGCATGGCTGTGTTTTATTTCTTTAAGATATTCCAATAGAAGTTGATATTAATGTTGTTGAGTGGTATTTTTGTGAAATCTTTTTGAGGCAGTAATTCAACTTATTGTCTTCACATAGCCTGTGAAATCTTCTGTCATTTTTGTGAAGTCTATACATCCAAAACAGCCAAGCTGCCATTCCACTGGCATTGCATTACGTCAGTTGTCCAACAGCAATTTATTATCAATTGAACTGTATAAAAAAAACTTAATCTAATCAGATATGAAGAAGATTTTTGAGCGAATGGTAATGAAGGGAATTGTTTGTTCCTATTCTTGTTTTCAGAAAAAATCGAAATATGTGAGCATTGCCTGCGGTGGTTACCTAGGTATGCAACAAAATATATATTTTAATAATAATTATTACTGTGAAACTCACAAAACCATCAACACCGTAAACATTTATGGAATGTAATTGTGTTGCGAGGAGAAAGCTAATAAGCTGTGATAAAACTTAACCGCAAACAGTGACAGTCATTAGTTTGTGGTTTTGAGGTTTGCGATTATTGTGATTGGTCACTACAAAATAAATGTTCCTGTAATGTTTCAGGTGGTGACCGTTTTCTGAGTTTGACAATAATGGTACTAATAAAATGTGATGTGAAGATTGTTCAGTGATGGCTAAGTTGTTGTTGTCTTTTGTATTTTTATGGCCTGAAATTCATCTTGGTCCATAAAGATACAAGAAATACTGACTTCAATATTCATTCATTTTGACTGAACAAATTAACGTTGATAAGGTTTGTCCTTTCTTGTGGGATGAAGTGAGGAATCCCAAGCAAACAAAAAGAGCGTGCCAGGTAGTCAATCAGACCACCGAATTTGCTTGATTGTTCACTTCACTTATTATACTAGTGAGTGCCTTACATAGAGAAGGGTCTTTTTTACTCAATATTATTTTTGTGATGTATGTACTCAGATACTCCTCTTTCAAAATAATACTCAGTACTTATTAATGAATCTCTGTTTACAAGATATTTTTCTCTATGGTTAATAGCAGGGTCCTGTCATAAATTATATAGTTAACAACCCAACCCAACAACAATACTTGCCAACAAACCTAAGGCAAAATTTCTGGCCTTATTACATCCACTCCTGGTGGATATGTGCATTGGATGTATCAGGTATATTATGAGTTTTTCGTATATTTGCAGCGTTGCATGATCTTTTATCTGATGATTTGTCTTCTGGACTGGCAGACCACACACCCAACACTTGTATTGTGTGTAATCCAGAATGTTTTTCAGAAGGCGAGGTTAGTGTAAGTTCTAATCCGTTCCATACCACGAATATGTCATCTCTGCAAACCTTTGTCACCAGAATAAAGTATGAAAGTTCTATGATAGAAGAGTATCTTTTTTGTTTATCATTGGGAAGAAAAAGAAGACATTCAGAGTGAAAAAATATCGTATCCTTTAAGACAATAGACAAAAATGTTTGGTGTGAACATTTCATTGAAACCTCCTCATTTAAGTTCATTGTTGGGATCCAATGGATAAAAGTAGAATTTTGCCGTGATTTCATTTTTGGTAATAAGTTAGTACAACACATTCATTATTAAGAGAAGAGTCAGGGAGGCCATCAAATTTTTTTTCTGGTTCCAACATTCAGTGAACAGGGATGCCAGTTATGAGCTGCCCACAATCTACAGGGACATTTTGTTACATGATTCACAGTATAAATCACGTGACAAGCATCCAACTCCATCGCTTGATAAAGATTCCATGATGGAAGTGAAAGCTTTTGTATGATGAGTTTTTCTATCCTGGGAATTGAATCTTCGTTTACTCTAAATATCATTATGACAGGATTAAGCAACTCTTTTAGTTACAAACTAAGAAAGCAAACAGGTTGGAATTACTTTCAGAAGCAAACACACAGTAAAAGAGACAACACACCAATAAGTTTTTTTTATTTCGAATCTGTTCAAAAAATATTATTGGTTTTGGATGTATTGTTTGTTATTCACATCCTCTTGTAAAATTTAAATTCTAACGACTCCTGATTTGACTCCTGTGCCACCCACTTAATTTGAAAGTAACTGGTATTTTATCAAGCAGACTGACCAGATTGGATTCCCCTTTATCTCCAGAGCTTTCATGAGCTTTCCAGAGGAGAAGAGAGTCCTGGGGAATATAGAGTAAGTGCTTTAATTCAAAATAATTATACTAGTAATAATTAGATAGCCGTGATCAAATGAGAGAAGTTTGCAAAAGGCAAGCAAAACACTTCAAAGCTTAGTTTATAACAGCCTAACAATACTATGCTGTTTATCTACTAAACCCTTTTGAAAGTTTACTTTGAGGGTAACGCCAAAATAGTTCAGAATTAACTATTATGGCTGAGAATGTTGGAGATAATTTTAATCTCTTTCATCCTTGGAAGTTGTATTGGGCCTTTAGGTATAGGTAAATGCAAGATTTTTTCTTGTATGTCATTTAAAAACACCTTCTGTTAGCCTTAATTTTATTGTGCTTGTTACGTACTGCAGGGTGGCCTAGTCAGCATGCTATCGTCAGCTATAAAATCTGGGACGCATGTAAGAGAAAAGATAGGAAAGTACATAGCTGACTCTCATCACCCTGTAGAAAGGTAAGTCATGTAGTAAGTTCGGCCTTGCATTTTGCCGTTTTGTAGTCTGTGATTTTGTAAATGCTTTAGTTACTGCTCAGTGTCCTTCGTTCATTAGTGCTTTCGTTACAACCGTTATGATTGCTTGTTAGACGCAAGTTTTTTTAAGGAAGCAGGTCAAATCAGCTTTGACTGATTGTACCGTTACCTCCATATTCACCTTAGTTACTCTTGTCAACGTTAGCCCGTTATTTTGAATAAATAACAATGTTTGTTGCACACAGTGTTTTGCTATAAATGCATGGTTTCTTGTCTGGAAGATTCATTTTGGTCTGACGGTATTTTGAAGTAAATTGCTTTTCTTTGAACAGACACGTTAGTGATAAAGATAAACAAAGCAGACTCTACAGAAATGTGCAGCCAGTTTTCAGTATTGATGATGAGGATGATGAAGGCGGTACGTTATTACATGTATATTCAAGTTATGTATTGAGAGAGGTTGAGAGACGAAGCTCATTGACTGACTTGAGTTTGTTGATAGCCAGCAACGCACCATGGTCTTGTATATGTTACTTAATTCCCCCAAAACATTTGATGAACTTTACATGAAAGCACTGATCTACCCTCCCTTATACGAGTTCTAGCATTGTACTGGAGTATTGAGAAGCGTGTCGTACATACAGACACAGTCGCACATCACCAAAAAAATGCTATACTTTATATCCTTAAAATATGACCAAAATGAACTTCTCGCTACTTTTCGAAAAGCATTATGCTACCTTTCGGGTCTAACAAAGGACATACTACGCCAATGTAAAAGAAAACTTTAATACCCAAGTCAATGTTGTTTCGTGACTTTGAGGATTTTATACTCAAGGTAGATTTTTATTCTTCCTTACCGTAAAATTCTCCGGACATAATGTCTGAACACAGGTGGGATTTCGTCGGACACTAACCAATTTTTGTCGGCCAATATCCGATGACCGACTGTTATTTGCAGCCCTGCACATGCAAGCTTTCTGACTACTTCCACGATAACTACGTGAAGCTCAATTTTACAATAAGAATAGAAACGTATGGTTCCCTGCCAAATTTGAGCTTTCAAAATTGAACCGTTTGGAACTGTTGACAAAATACCCAGAATTAGGGTTGTTATAGCTGTAGCCAGTACATTGAAGTGCCTTAGTTTAGTAAAACATTGTTTTACCAAAAAAAAATGAAACAACTTTTATCTTGGATAAACGGTTCATTTTCAGTAGGCTTTTGTATAACTTGAAGTGTTGTTTTGATGTAGATAATTACAGTGCCAGTTCAGAGGAGGAGTCTCGAAAGGAGGCAGTAAACATTAATACATGGCTTCAACGCAAGGATGTTGTATCATCCTATAAATGTAATCAAATTCTGCGCAATGGCTTCCTAGCACCAAGGTAAATCATCTTTTAACATGTCAGTTAAGTGAAAACGATAATTGGCTGACTGTTCACAGTCCTCTATTTTTCCGTAAGATCGTCAGGATCGAGCGCTTATCCGTAGGGGCGGCCGTCTCGGTTTATATGTACCGAGGGCATGGGGGTTGGGGCGTCCCCCGCTCCCTAAGTAGATTTGACACTCATCGCATCCAAGATGGCCGCCTGCAACCCAAAGCGCTCGATTTCGACGATCTTACGGAAAAATAGGGGACTGTAAACAGTCTAGATGTATTCATGGTACTATCATCGTCAGAGACCCAGTGAAGGCCACTTGGGTCGGGAGAAAAGGCGCGCCTTTTCTTCCGACCTAACGGACTGTCCCTTGTTCTCTGGTACTAGTAGTATTACAGATGTTTTAGGAAAAAGTAAATCATCACCATCATCATCATCAGGGTTTGTATTCACTCTTGACGGAGGAACCCCTCCCTGGATTGATCCCACAGGTGTCTGCAGAGCTTGGCGAATCTTCACCATACGGGTCCAAACTGTCTGGTGAGAGCGTCTCTCCATCTTGTTTTTGGACGACCCTGTTTTCTGGTCGAATCTCTTGGGGTTCACTCTGTTGCTCTGATTGTCCAACGGTTATCACATATCCAAGCGATGTGACTTGCTCATCTATGCTTTGCTTTCCTGATAGCGTTGATGATATCGCTTACGCCAGTTTCTTGACGGATCCAGGTGTTTCACTTTCGATCTCGAAGGGTAATGCCTAGCATGATGCATTCCATCTTACGCCTTGCGACCGCAAGCCTATCCATCATAGTGTTGTTCAATGCCCATGTCTCGCAGCCATATGTCATTACTTGTAAATAACATTGACTAAAAAAATCAATTTAGTAAATCAATAATCGCAACAAAAACAGCTGCAAGAATTTACAAATGATAGTTCTTGTCCGTGCCTCCCGGCTCATGATAGAGTAATTCACTCACTAACTGTCCCGTGGCCGAGTTAGTCGAGCTCTAGTTTCGCGTCGCGAGTTCAAGCCGCATCCTAACCGCTCGACGGATTTGTTCTCTGTATTCTCGTGTTCAACTCCTGGGCTACGCTTTTATATGACCAACTGGTTTGTCTCCGTCCAGTTAGATTTCTTGCCTGTCATGTTTGTGCAATGCAAATAACTAACTTCATCTCAGTCGCCAAAAATCTATTCCAAATTATTAAAATCCAACTAGTGGTCTATTATCAATGCTGCGTTCTGATTGGTTGAGCTACTACTTGGCTATATGTTATATCCCACTAGTAGCGAAAAGCGCGGGCTTTTTGGCGGCAAAAAAGGATTAAAGTCTAGCTTTAATTAGCTAAAATTTCTTTATTCTCGCTATTTTTGACCAACTAGTTGGATTTTACTAAAATAATTATTCCTCTCGCCGTCATGGATTCTGAGTCAATAGCCCATTCGGTCTTCGGCCTCATGGGCTATTGACTCAGAGCCCATTCGGGCACGTCACATTTGAATATATTATAAAAAATTTAAATTAAACATTTAAAAAAAAGAACAAGACTTCAAAAAGGTGATTTTCAATTGGTTTTTGTAGGCACTGATGAAAGAAAACAGAGATTTACTGGTGTCTAACAAATCCGCGTTTAACAAACTCCAATAGCTTATCGTAGTAATCATAACCCATACCGGCAATTCAGATTACTACCATACTATCACGAATTCTGCAATCTAATTGGCCAACGTACTCTTTATCTATTCCGTGATAGCTGGCGAGTAGCTGGCTTTTGGAACGAACAATTGCAGTTTATTCAACTACATAGTTTTGGCAATGTTTTGGAGAAAGAAGTAGATAGACTAATTCATGATAAATGCTATCCCAGAAAAATGCTGAAGCTGTCACAAAATACGGAATGAACATTTTTAGTGGTTAGAAAAAAATTAAAATTTAATTTTATAAAAGTTGTATATTTGTGACAAACAAACAATATTTTCGTAATTCAAGTTGTGTTAGCAATACCCTGCTAGCAGAAGTTTCTTTTTCGGCATCATTTTCGGTATTTACAAAGTGGTTCACGTCGCTGACATTCGCTACGACTCTACACATGTTAAAAGTTATAGCGGAAAGAAACCTCTGCTCACAGTGTATGTAAACAAACGTTTTTCTGGAGTCGAGTAGTATGCTGGTTGGTTTCTACCGCTCTCGTTTTCTAAGAGTAAAATAGTCAACTCAGCGCTTCGCGCCTCGATGACTCTTGAACGCGAAGCACCCGCCCGGTATTAAGGAGGTCATTGGTGTTACTTCCGCTGGACAGTATAACTTTTTTATGTTGCACCTCCTTGACTTAACGATAAAGTTTATTAGTTACACATTACAAGCTGCGACATTTAGTCGGAGGACTGCACTTATTCCTGGGCGACCATGAAAGAGCGCAACATAAGTCTGGTATCGACAGCTTATATTCTGAATCCATATCTCATTTATTTTGTTGCTTTTCTTGGTTACAGCTACATTCTACTTACAGACGTTCAGATGTTTATTTTACGAGAGATTCCTAAGAGAGATGGCTGGGCTTACATTCAACAGAGACATCACCTGACCTCTGTAGTAAAAATCACTTCTAAAAGACGACATCCCGACTTAATAACCTTCAAATATGGAACAAGCGATGGCGAAAACCTTCATGTCTCTGAGACGGAGAGATATATTATTCCAAATGCAAGGAAAGCAACTCAGAAAATCAAAGATAGAATAGTTTCGTTAATTGGGGATGAATAGTATTAATAGTCCTTAACAGTATAAAAAATGTCTAATTTATAAGCTGATTTTATTTCAGCCATTTTTGTGAAAAGTATGTGGAAGTGTAGCTATATTGTTTTCAGTTTGAAAACATACATACATACATACATACATACATACATAAATTCATTGAATGTAGATCAGACTTCAGAATATTTAATTCTTTTAATGCTAAAGTTCTGTTTGGTATGGTCAGAAGATGACCACACTTATCGGGCTTAACGAATGACCCGTACATTTCAAAACTGGCGGTAATAAGCATTATAAGCAAAATGAACGACGAGGTATATAAATAGTTGTAATAAGGTACAAAAGCGGAATGAGGGATTGCGTTACTGTGTGACACGTTATCGTGAAACGCAATCCCTCATTCCGCTTTTGTACCTTATTACAACTATATATATACCTCGTAGTTCGTTGAAAAAGTGAATATCTTCAGAAGTTTGATCTACATTCAATGAATTCATCTTTGCTCCTCTAATGAATTAGAGTTGGGCGCTTTAAACTGAACTGTCAAAGAATACATACATAAATAAATGCACACATACATACTTCATTAAGAACAAGTAAAAGAAATGTATCAAAAAGTTTACAAAAACTAAATGATATGATAGGAAACGATTAGCTGTTTCCGAATTCAATTATTGATCAGAAAGAAGTAGCTTTACGTCCCAATAATCACATACAAATTCTCCAGACTGATCTCCAAACATTTCCTTAAATAATTAGTTGAGAGAATTTGATAAAAGATCAAAGAATTTTTCTTTGATGATCAATTTTTTAATTATCATAACCTTTCCTCTTAACTATGTTTGGATATTGTTAGGAGAAAATTGATGTTCGTCACTCTTGGGACTAAAAGGGTTAAATATATCATAAAACTGAGTCTGTTTGAGATTATCGCTGATCTAAGTACCTACCCTTGGTAGGGAAAGGACCGCTTACCACTGGTCCGATGGCATCCAGGAATGTTCAGCTGACAGTACTCTGTCAAGTACATCTGGAGTGAATTTGACATCGTAAGATAAGTTTCTCGGTGCAGTAATTAGGAAGAACATTATCTGTACGCATAAACATTAGAGCGTCACTAAATGGTAGCCATGCAGTTTAAGGATTTTTAAAATACCTTGAAAACAGTATGTACACTTGCAAATTGCACCTTAAAGGGTCTTGAAAAAGTTTTGTTGAATTAGTTTGTGGTAGAGGTGTATATTTTCTCTAACATAACATGATCGTTATACGGTTTTCTTATAATAAGAGCTTGGAAAGAAATACATGGTGCCTCAGCGTAAATTGCCAGAAGTTATAATTTCGACTTTGGCCAGGTACGTTTGTGTAATGTCAAATAACGACAGTATGAATCAAGATGTTACGAAAAGTCATTAATATATGGATGTTTTCTCCTGTAAACCTCATTCGCCATAATAGTTTATAATAACAATTAACATCGGAGGGCACACTACAAATAATTGTAGCTCTTGCAAATATCTCAGGTGATTTTTCATCATTTTTATTGCTGTTTGAAGACTGTTTATTAGTTGTAAGTCACTTGACTCCAAGTGAGGTAATGGCACTAGAATGGCAATAAATGTTATTGTTTTCAACTATGACCTTACCGTCTCTTCGTTTAAAGGACCCGTGCGACGCTCTTACGAATGACCTTGCAACACGCCACGTGCTGAATGAGGTAATTGTTCTCGTCTCGGATGCGTCACCGATATGCATAATCGTGAAGTGGAAAACGCGCTGTAGTGATTTTACAATAACCGTGTTTTTTCTTATTACCTTTATATCAGAGAACTTCCGCCAAAACACCCTGAAAAAAAAGGGTAAAAAGATGTGGGAACGACAACAGGCGGGGCACCATTTTTAGTTCTCTTGACTCCCAAGTGGATATAGGTTTCAATGAACTTAGGCCTCGTTTCTATGAAGAAAAGTTGTCCTGGGAAAGAGGACGAGAGGAGAGAAAAGTAGACCCCTTTGCCCGAGCCAAGAGGTGACAACAGCGCTCGCGCATGCCCTGATTGTGACGCCTTGACCAGTGCCTTGACCTAGTCGACCCGACTGGGCGAGCAAAAGTATTAATATGGAAAATAGTTGGCCCGGTTAAAATGGTGACCATGCGGCTAAGCGGGTCATCCTTCTATCCGAGCCAACTTTTTTATAAACGGGACCTAAATCAAACACATGAAATCTGGTTAGACCAGGACGAAAAAAAACACTTGGTGGAACCATTTTTTCTCAACAAACAGCTATTTCCAAGAATTAAGTTAAGAGAAAACATGAAGCGCACGTGATTGAGGGCAGGAGATGGGCTTCTCTTCAAGCGTAAGAGGTATCCATATCCGTTTTCAAACAGAAATGAATATGCGTGATTGCGTGGAGGACAAACTGAACAACCGAGACAAAAAAAAGGAACAAACAAACAAATAAAAACGTTTTCAAAATGATACGATCATAGGGTTAGCTAGAAAATAATCGTGGCTTATCTTCTTTTAAGTGTTTTTCTGGTTATTTCCCACTGTTGGCGCAGTCTTTCTAGCCTGGTTGTGCGAGACACGTGTTTTTCAGTTGCTTGCACCAGCACAGTACTCAAAAGTGGTCTTTGTTTTCCTCAACTGTTATTTTTATTTTGAGAGCCTAAACCTTCAAACGATTGATCTCTTCAATTTTTGGGGGCGATGGCGTACTTGTGAGCTGTAATATCCAAAAAATATATATATAGAAAGGGTTCTTTTGTTGTTTCCAACACTGTATCCTAATCGTTTTCACTAAGATTTTGGACTTAGCCTGTTTTTGTCTTTGAGACCCGCAAGTGAGACCCTTTTCCTGATCCCTAGGGATCTCAAAGGGACTCAACACGGGACCTGCGGGGCGCCTCATATTTGTGGTGTGTTTATCAGGGGCATTCATCTCGACAATCCGCGCGCCATATTGGTTGTAAGAGGGCTGGAAAATTAGCAGATTTGTTTTGCTCGAGCATTTTGTCGACCTCATATTACGCCAGAGTGAACAGGACTAAATTATTCTCCAGTCAAAAAGGATTCAGCTATACTTATTGGTATCAGTGCATCTATCATTACTGTTAACGAAGTCAAATTTCCTTGGGATACCGAGATCTTAAATTAACTGAAGGCTTGGGTGACTAAGGAAAACTGAAGCTAAGTGTTTGGCGGAGGTGTATACTCTTCGTCGACTCGTTGGACTATGTCGGATTATTTTCAACTTTCTGTGGGAATTTCCAGCGATGCTGTCGATGTGTCGACGGTAAAAGAATGAATGTCATTCAAGTCGTTTATCTCCTTCAGCTGATACTGCTAAAAGGTTAGGTGCCGGTTTTGTTGTGTTCAGTTTCTAATCGTGGTTGACACCTTGCGAGTCCACTAATAAACTTATTAAGTTGTAGCAAGCTAACTTTTAAGCTAAATTAGTTTTCATTACAGCAGAAAAAATATTTCTTTCCCAGACGAGAAGTTTAATGACTGGTGCTGAACAAACTGGGCTCTGTTTGGGATCACAGCTGAGTGCAACTACTATGAGCTTAAAATATACCTGAGAATTTAAGCTTACGATTTCAACCTAAATGTAGTAGTGTAAAAAAAATAAAGAAACAAAGCAGGTAGAAAGCGGACTTGGAATTTTTTTTGCGAGGATGTGTATTTTTCTGCTCAGTTAATGAATTTGTTTTGGTCGTCGTTTCTTGAATTGAATTGGTGAATAAATTAAAGGTGAGAGCAATTTAAAGCATTTTGTAAGGGAACTTGTGTTTATTTACAAGTCGTCTGTTATCTTCTAGGGTGATCCATCATGAACATGGACCCCGTTGAAAATCAAGATGGTAAGAGAAATCCCATTTTGAACATGTGCTGTTTTTTGGTATCTTAGTTTGTGATCTTGAGTTTTGATTTTCCTGTATTTTTATGTGGGTGCCTAATTGTTTATGTTACGATACAGTTTGTCCCAGAACGTATTTGAAGCGTCCTGCTCATCAGTCTATTAAATATCTAAAAAGTGGCATTTTATTTCCAGTACACGTAGGTTAGATTTGATCTAATGAAGTAATACGCTTTATACGCTGCTCATCCTTAGCTTCCCCGTCTGTCCTCTTGAATGTTCTTTTTTCGCCTGTACATGTAGTAAAGTTTATTTGCGGCTTATTATCGATTAATGGTCCGCCATGTGATTGTTTATAAAATTTCGAGTCCCAGGTAATTTGTAAAGCATGTTAATGAAACAACTCGATCACCTGTTGTTTTGTGGGCTGTTTTTTCCTACTCAGCTAAATCAACTTCGTTCAGTTGGTAAATTTAGTATGAAAAATATTGTTTTTACATTTTGGTCACAATGCACATTCGTCTTGTATTCCTTGGTATGGCCGATTCAGGCAACGGCAACGGTTCAGGAGAAATTGCAGGCTGTTTGGAAACTTCTCTTTGAGTTTGAATCTTATTAATGAATGAAACATATGCCTTAAGTACTTTTGACAATGAAACTTGCTTTAATTGCTTGTTACAAATTTATTTTCTCTTTACTTTTAACTGTTAAGAACAAATTAATATTTTAAAAAATGTTCCAAATGCGAGGTAATGAAAGATATATGCTTTGAATAGAGAGGAATGCTAGCACATGCACCCTACATCACATACATCATGGCTCATGTCACGCATGTAATTCATAGGATTGCAGTCTGTAAAGACACTGGTCATTTTGCTCAACTTGTTCCTCAAGGATTGGGTCTTATCTTTGCTCACAGATGCAAATCTTTTTACATCAGTTCAAGTTTAATTTAAGTTAAAGC
Organism: Porites cylindrica; assembly: GCA_964035525.1. Classification (NCBI taxonomy): domain Eukaryota; kingdom Metazoa; phylum Cnidaria; class Anthozoa; order Scleractinia; family Poritidae; genus Porites; species Porites cylindrica. The sequence continues at coordinate 25,969,117 of OZ037783.1, forward strand.
ATTGAAGCAGCTTTTTTATTTTTTGCAATGCTCCAAGTCAAATTGAAAACATTGCACTTGACATTTGGTTGAAGAGTGGTATGGGCATATCAAAAGTTTCTGTTGAAAGTGGTACCTATGAGGCAGTCGTGAATGATTGTCATGGAACATGCCAAGTTTGGAGTGTTGTTGTTTTGTTCCTTGAGGTTCTGCATACTATAGTACAGAATTTATGTTAATAGTTTTAACAAGAAAATTCTTCTGCAGTCCAATTTGCATTTTAGTTATGTTATTATTTTCACACTTTTTTCAAGAAAGAATGTGTTTTGTTTTGGGAGCTTACCAACATTTACATGTCAGATAGTCCTGCCTTTCTCTTGGTGACCAGAACATGGTTTAAGTGGTTTTCAGTGGTGTGTTTTTTTAAAACATCAAATGGTTAATGGGTTGAGCAAGAAAGATTTCTAAATTGAAGTGGAGAGAATCATTAGCAGAATAATTTTTTTTTTTTTGTTGTGTTCTCATAATAATGCAGAGGTATATTTTAAGACAGAGATAAAAAAACAAATAACTTATGATAAGTAATTATGCAACATACAAGCTAAAGAGATCTGTTATGCACTGGCTGTTATACTGGCAGTTTTGGTTATGACCTACAACTGATGCATGCGTTGTGGCCAAGGCCATGCTTAAAATAGTGTCTTTTTATTTTGTTTGAGAAAGAAGCAAAAAATCCTGAAGGAATATATAGAAGCCTTGCAGTCAGAGATGGAGTTATGTTCTAACGATTCTTGCCTTTCATAACAAATTGAAATGCTTTTCAGAAAAATGTGATTTGTCAACTTGTTTTATTAAAAACTGAATCTTTGGATAATGCAATTCTAGAGCGCTGATTGGCTTAGCCATCATGGTATACAGCTGTATGAGCCATTATATCATGCTCTCCAAATACAGTAACTGTACACGTCTGCTCAAAATTAAAAACAAGCTGAAAATCGGTTGTTTTTGTGAATAAAGTCAGGAAGAATTCTCATTATTTTGTGGGCATTTTTAATAAAACAATTATTCCACTTGCACTAGTTAAATATGAGATAATTATAGCCAAAATCGGCCCTATGTGCCTTCTTGGCTATCTACCATCTCATATCCAACACGCACTCGTGGAATAATTTTAATGTTCTTGCAAGGAATCCCTTCCATGATAATTTAAAAAAATAATGAGATGATGAGTATATGAAGTTCATATACATGTACAAGTATTAGAACTGCAGGACGAAGAGATAAATGCAGAGAAGATCATGTGTTAATCATGTGATGATCTTCTCTGCATTTATAAAAATATTTCAGCTGAAAAGTGATGACTGGGTGGTAATTATTTTGTTGTGTTTAGGCCAACACTTGATCCAACACTGTGTCATCATTCAACGTGATGAGAAAGGTTATGGCCTGACCGTTACAGGGGACAATCCAGTTTATGTGCAGTCTGTGAAAGAAGGTTTGCATGACGTTTATTCATTTTTTTGTGAGGAGAGGGTTTTTTTTCGCATACACACACACGCACACACAAAACAACATAACAGAAGGCCTTGGAAGAAACATCATGAATTTCAAATTGAAAAGTTACTTGACTGTGAGGAAAATGTTCTGTTAACACTGGCAGATAAGCTTCACCTTTTCCCTCTTGAATTTTCTTGAAAACTGGGGGATGGGTTTTCTGTGAGAGCATCTTGCAAGAAATTTATGCATTTCTATGAATCATCCCGAAGTTGATCCTTTCTGACTGTGAATTTACCTGATGCTAAATCTTTGAGCACTTGTGTGGTGCCCACTGTTTCTCTTTGTTCACTTGCTTGGTACATTGTAAACTTATTAAATTCTCTATCTCCTTTTTATGCACACATTTGTTGCTGTTGGATTGCTTTAATTATCCAAAGGAAATAAAGAATCAACCTACATGTAGGTTAAAAAATTTTCACCTGAATTTAATTTTGACCTGTAACATATATTGAATCAGACTTGGTGATTTGTAGAAGGTACAGTGTTTGTAAAACGTTTGCTTATCTGTTGGTGTTACTTTTACATTGGAATCCCAATTTTATGAACCACCTTCAAAGCAAATTGGTTCGAATTATTGGGAGGTTTGAAAAATCACGGGTAAAATTGCAGTACTTAGCTTCTAAAGGAAGTTACAGCTGTAGATTTGGTTGAAATTATTATGAATTTCGAAAAACCGAGAGTTCAAAAAATGGGGATGCTACTGTACTTATAAAATTTATATATTAAATTACTGAAGTAACCACATAGTGTCACTGAGTTGGATGCTTATCATCAATGTTTTGAACACCTGATAAATCACTTTCTGCCAGGTGGAGCAGCTTACCGTACTGGTGTACAAGTTGGGGATAAGATTATCAAGGTACACTTTTGAAACATTTTTTTGTTGTTTGACTTAACATGACTTTACAAGTACTTGTCAGTGTGGTCCTTTTTTGGTACGAAATTCTTATTTGTTGCTATGTTAAAGTATTGATGAATTTTATTCATAAATCAAAAGAAGTTTGTTGAGAAATTCTTCTTTCGTAGAGCAAAAGTTATGGTTTATTCATAAAGCAAAATATTATTGTCTGTTTTTGGAATAATGGCTCTGTATTATGGCTTGTATTAGTAATTGAAAACCTGGAAAGTTGTGGCTTTGTGCCATGCTCTTTCTTCTTCAGGGTGGTGATCCTTGCTTATTGAAAGTTGAGGATGGCTTGGTAATAATTATGAGTTTTTCCATTGAACTTCATTCAGTGCCTCCAAATCCCATGTCTTAATTGACCTTGAGAGTGTTTTTGTAGCGTTCCTGTTGTCCTTGTCCATTCTCATTTCTGTCAATGTTGTGGTTGCACGGAGCTTGCTAGCAGCTTTGCTAGGCAAAACGATTCTTGATATGCAACATTTCACCTGAAAAACTGATGATCTGATGGAAAATGGGTCCACAGGAACTCATACAGAGGCTCAATAGTATCCTCAAGGTGGAGAATGATCCTGTTAAGCAAACCTCTGGCAAGTATTTGCCTGCAGTGAAAAGGAGTGAAGTGCTGTGGTGGTTGTTGCAATTTTGCTTGTTGCCCTTACTTTAGTATAGATGTATTACAGTGTACTGAAACCAACAACACCAAATATTTTCTGAGGTCTTCCTGGGTTTCATTTTACCTTAGTAAAATATTCTGGGAAAGGCACCCCACACTTATATGATGGACAGTTTCCACACTAAAAACAATCTCAGTTGAAAAAAAAGAAAAAAGTTTAAATTGTGCCTAGAAATTGAATATGGAATCTGGAATAAGGAAGATACTTTATTCAAACTTGCTCTGAATTATGACATCATTCATATTATTTGCATTTATGTTAGGGATGCAGGATGTATGGGTAACAAAATTGCTTCTTATGTTAAGAAAGAATCACTTTTTTTTGTTGACACAACCGTAACTTCTTTTTAGGTTAATGGAACTCTTGTGACGCACTACAATCATATTGAAGTTGTGAACCTAATTAAAGGTAAGTAAATTCCAAGTCGTGTTGTCCCAATAAAATTTCAGTGCTTCTTCTACTGAGTATGTATTTGAGAAATATAATCGACTCTCTGGAGTTGTAGTCTTGTCTCGTGATATACAATTATTTTCTTGAGAAAAATGATAATTACACATTGTGTGAGGGTAAAAAAAACTGCTATTATAATATATTTATTATATGCAACTGGGAAACTGTAATAGAATTGTACATGTAGTGGGCAATTCTTCTTAATTTGCTTGGTATAATACTATTTTGCTGCCTTGTAAATGAAAGTAAACAATTGACATACATATGATAAGATCAGAAGTCATTTAGAGCCTTATCCATTGCATCTTGAACTCAGTTAGTTGATGGTCATTGTTCTGTTGTAAATAGTCGGAATGATAAGTGATTGGTAGTGAAGATGCACAGACACTCGTTTTGAAGTTAATCTCAGAATGATCCTTTATAACCCTGATCCAGTACATGCTCTATGCTCTACCTCGGTTGACATTTACATGTTCCTTTTTCTATCACGCCACAACTTTTCTTGAGTTCAAGAAAGTTAACGTTTATTACTTAATTTTAACTGTATCATTTGGTTGTGAAATGCTTTCCAAAGCTCTTTGACTAGAAACATGATCTTTTTTATCTTCTAAGTTAAAGTTTACTTACAATTGGCAGTGCCAGTCACTGCTGCACTGTTACCGACCTATGAGCAGTTGACGTATCGTACCCTCTCACACCATGAAAATATTTCTCTAATGAGATGCAATTTACAGACCATAAACAGCTCTTTACAAACCTTGTGCAAGTTTTGTGATCTGTATGGATTGTAACGTGACTTATACAGACCATTGTAGTGCAGATACAAGTGTATATTGGACAACCCTCTTCAGTGCTGGCATCTTTTTTTGATCATAAGACTGATATTTGTATTTATTTTATTTTAGCTGGATCATATGTTGCCCTGACTCTTCTAGGAAAAGCACCAGCCCATGTTCAAGGTAGTTTATAGACATTTAAAAGTAGTTTGTGTATTTGATTTGTCAGGAATAGATTTTTGTGGATGAGTGATGACTACCAAGCTAATGTAAAAAAAAAAAAATAATTGGACTATGGCATTAAGCAGTCATGACAGTACATGCACCTCTCCCGTTATATAACCACTGCTGATTAGTTTTGGTGTGGATCTCATGTGTAGGAACGTTTTTTTTCGTTATTATTTGCAGTTATATTTCTTTGAACACAGTTTTGGGACTTGTAAATCCATTAGATGATTGTGTTACTTAGGAAAATTGAAATGATTGTTAATTTTTTTTGTACAGATCCTGTGATCTCTTCTTGTTTTTCCTATAACCATGTGAATGTGGGTGATGGAATTTACTAATCAAAATTCCTGCAGTTTTCACATATTCCTTTTCAATATTTATTTGAACACTGTGTAACTCTACTTCAATGGATAACTGGTTTTCTTTGTAACACAGGGCTGTCACTAAGATTGCTAGGTCAGTGTTCTCCTTATCAGGCAGTGACCGGTAAACTTTTCCACTTGAAGGAACACTTCTTACTGCCTGCAACTGCTTGAAGGGTTACTAAAATTAAATAAGTTGTTTCATAAAATACGCAAGTTGTGATCCAAGCCGATCCTCACAAGAAAAGGAAGTAAACACGGAAAAGAAAAACTATACACAGCTATTCCTTTCAAAGCACTGCAGGATGACAATGTTTTCATGGGCTTCTGTCTCAATTCTGGACTTTCTCGACCAGAAGGAAAAGTTCACAATTTCCGTGACTTGTTTTACTAAACTAACCTTAGCGGCGGTAGTCTGAATTTTATCCGATTACTTTGAGTTGTTATTACTCCCTCAGTAAAATCTGAATCGACGGGCCGTTAATTACGTCCAGTGACGTCACTACTCCTTGATCTTTGCTTTAATTCATGCAAAAAATAAAACACGATTTTCAAGTGGCAAACTGAGAAATATCGTTTGGAAATGTCTGCATGATACAGAATTGCTTTATTTTTTCGATCGTAGTTCATGTTTAACGTTCAAACTATCAACTGCATGCAGTACAACTCTGAACCGGTTGTACTGAATTCTATAATCAAACTCGGTTGCTATCACGCAATGAAGTAAACACACACACAGAACATTTAGTTCAAAAACACAATGATTTGCTTTCATTGAAAAGAAGCTATTTGGTCCTTAGTGAAGAAAAAAACAAGGAAACAAGAAACAAAAGCTAACAGAATCATTACAGTTGATGGTAAAAATAGCAAGAAGGTCAAATCATAATATTGATCTCAGAAAACTTCGCATAAACAAAATCACCCGCCGCCGAAACCACAGAGCGGCTCCAAATGAAAAACCTACCGACTCTCTGCAATGATTCTTCATTCGCAGTTCAATTTAGCGTTTCAGTTTCGAAGACAAGGGCAGTTTTGTTGTTTAAGATAAAGATTAAGCTTATTGAAATGTTTGAACTGCACAAAAGAATACCAGAGATGCAATCCGCTGAATATCAAGCGATAATCCCGCTAAAATTTTTCATAATTATACATAATTATGCGAACGTTTAGACAATCAATCAATCAAAATCACTACCCGGTTTTCGGGTAGTGAGTGAAGTCACTGGACGGCATTAATGGCCGGTCAATTCAGACATTGTTGAGAAGAGAAAAGGACTTGAAGTAATAGGATGAATTTCAGGCTATAGCGGTGGAGGCAGCCTTCATTCGTAAAATTCTTTGTTTTGAGGTGTTAAAATACTTTTCGGTCAATTGGTTGACAGGATGCTTGAAAATAAAAGCCTTCGTGAAAGCGAAGCCCCATACCATATTTTGCTTTTGTTTTCCATGAAAGTAGATGGGGGTTATACTCATAGTAGGCGGGAGAAGTCATTGGGCCTCAGCTGTTAGTGACAGCCCTGTAACATTTTCCTTTTGTTTGCAGCAGAGAGGCAAGGATCTGCATCACCACCTGCAACTGTAAGTTGCTTTTATCTTTTTAAGAGTCAAATTGTCTCTTTAACCTTATTCTTTGATATACGTGAAACTGAATCCATGAATCCTTGGATGGACCTGGACGGATGAAGGGTGGATACTGGAAAACTTGGGTTCATTAGTTTTTTAGTTGGAGTATGATAAATTCCTACATGTAACTGTCACAAACTGTAACTATACAGGCATCTGTAATCAATACCCTTTGTTTGGTACTTGTTATGTTAATTCATTTATTTTTTTATTCATTTCAATTAGATGCCCAGAGATCCTGTCAGAGATGAGAGAACAATAACTATTCAGCGAGTGTTAGATCAAGAAAGACAGTTTTATAAGGTGAATTCAGTATAAACCTAGAGATATATGAACTGTTACTGAAGATGATGATGTGAACTAGTGCTTGCGGTCCACAGTAGTCATCTTGCGAAGGATTTGTTAGAACCTAAAGTCACCAGTCAACGGGCCATTAAGTTTGAAAGTAGACAGTCAACATGAAAAAATAGGCAGCTGAAGGCAATTTCAAGCTTTCACTCAGTCACCTTACCGTTTTTCCCCAAAAGGTAGGCAGAATTTAAAGTAGCCAGTTTTTTTAGCCAGTTGCCGGCACTTAATGAGAAGCCTCGCTAATATGTGACCTCTCACGGGAAAACATTCCGAACAGCTTCCCAATAAATGGGGGGAAACGCCTTGCTTTCGAACTGGTTGCAAATGGCTCATTCACCCGTTTGAATGGGTTCATTGAATGGCTGAACGGGTTGTTAAGTTTTCCGAATGGCTAACACGAACAAGCAAATGGCTCACTCACCAGTTTGAACGGGTTCATCGAAGGACTGAATGGGTTATTAAGGTTTTTGAATGGCTAACACGAACGGACGAACAGCTTACTTACCCAGGGCTGTCATTAAGGGGCGGGGGCCGGGGATTTCCTCCGGCTACTATGAACGTGGTCCCCGGCTACTTTCAAAGGAAAATAGAAGAAAAATAGAACCAAAAGAAACCCCTAGCTGTTTCTTTCCCCGCCTACTTGTTGTATTTACCCGACAACTTGAAATCTTAGTGACAACCCTGCTTACCCGTTCGAGTGGCTCATCAAAATTTGTAAGCGGGTTCCCCAAACACTACATCAAGAAAACCCCTCGACTCTATTGAAAGTTTTTTTAAAAGCAAGATGCATAGCGCTCGTGTAAACAACTTTATGCAAATTTTGGCTGAAATTTGACCCACCAGCAATTTGAATACGCGGTGAAGCGTTGTGTGACAGGACCATGTGACGGATGATACTAGACTTTTTCAATTACTAGAGAGCCTCAGTTATTTAGGTCGTTTCAATACAAACAAAGACTTGTAGCACGATACACATGTACATTAGTGGTTCCTCCAATATATTTTCCTATATCTTTGCAAGCTAATGACGGATTTCGTTTAAACTTTCTACCTTACTTCAACAATGATTGTAGTTAAGTGATATGTTAAAAAAATATCATTTGGAAGAACCTAGGAATAAAAAAATCTTCAAGATGAAAGAAAATAGTTACAAAATCAGCATGTAACGCGTAACAGCTAATTTGCATGAAATAGTTAAAAAAGTAAAATTTCACTCTTAACACTATCTCATTAAGAAAATTCAACAGAGCAGAAATATTAAATAGGAAAAAACAACACCATACGCAAAATTACAGTTCTCTGCATTTATTTTTCAAATAATGAGAATTATAATTCTAGGGACGGTTGCCATTATGTGCCTGTGTAACGCTCAAGGTCCAACAGCGCTCCATGCCTTACAAATACAAGGCTAGCGACTTCCAAACGCACCTACAAAGAAAGATAATTCGTCTGAATAAAGTTCATAACATTGTTTACAACCGAGTAAGAAAGGTTTTTAAAGATTACTCACGGCGATGAAGAAATAAAGAATTTTCGTGTTCGGAAACTAAACTGTCGTGTACTTTTGATGTGTGAAATTAAATATTACTTACCCAAAAGAAAACCTGTTTCTCAGCCTCTAGTTAACAACGGTCGCTGATACATGGCTGCAACACAGTTCAGTTACTGGTCTTCAAATCCTGCTAAGGTTTTTATTCCTCAGTAGGCTTAAAACGAAGAAATTCTACAAATGGTGAATTGGAAACATATTTCCAGTTGAGCGCCATGCTTGTCTAAGCGTAACGATCGAATTACCACCACACTTGCAGCAGAAAACTTTCCGAATGAAACTTGAATTCAAGCCATTTTCCAGCCGAAATCCACAAGAAACATCGAAGGAGTCCTGTGTAACCTCTTCTTAGTATCTGGGGGGTGTTTTACAACAAATCAGGGGCAAAAAGCGGGAAAAACATGAGGTAAAAATAGAGCGAACGTCACGATTGCGTTACACAATACCGAGAAGAAAAGCCTTTCAAATGCTGAAAAGATGAAAATGTGGAGGGAAGAAAAGATCAAGAAAAAGAAAGAGGCAGACAAAAAGCATTACGAGCTTAATAAATTTGTTGTATTTTAGTGATAATAGTCATGGTAAGCAAGCCAAATAGTAAGATGCCATGCCCAAAAAGGATTCTGGGTAATTTCTAAAATAAGCTGTAGACAAGAATTGTACCATGAAAATTTTCCAAATATGTTTGTTTGATGTTAATTACCGGTACTTAATATCTGGCAAGTACTGATGGTTTGGGAATATTTTACTCATTTTCATAAAAGTGCCCTATGTTACACTGATGTACATGTGTATCGTGCTACAAGTCAAATCGAACATTAAAAATGAGTGATGTGGAACTTTTTCTCTTCATTCTCAAGTTGCCTTCAACTCTCAACCAAAGGATGGTCTGCCAAAATGATGATATCCCAAGTCCTGCTCGTGCACGGCTACAAGAATCCAACGTTCTTTTTATTACGCACAGTATTTCCTTGCACTGTTGATTTGTGCGACTGCACGCAAAAAGACCGACAAACGTTTGTTATGTATACATGCGGAATGCTTGGAATGCATTGTTTACATATGGCTTTGATTCTTGTCTGATAAACCTGGAGATTGATTGCCAAATTGTCTGAACTTATTACTAACTAATCTGTAGGTTTTGATTGCAGTGCCTTATTCCCAAACTGTGCGATGGTGTATTTGTCATTATTTTCATCAAAACAATTTATAGTAAAATTTTACGGAATAAAATTATACATAGATTTGGTTTTTGTGATATCCGGAATCATCATGGTCTAGGTCCTTTGGCGGCAGTGATGAAACTTAACTTGACCTCATTGATTATTCTGGACATTTCAAAAGCCTCATCCAATAATTATTTATAAAATTTTTCAAAATTTCTATTGAGACATGACACTTGACTTGGCTACCTGTTGATTTGTTAGCTAGCCAGATTTAGATCTTAGTGGCTTAAGGATTAGTTTTTAATGAACATACGGTGTAAGGGCAAGCAGTATATGTACAATGTTTACCTGGGTAGGTGCTGCCTTAAAATGTAGGCTGCATTTAGTACTGGGTCTACATATGCAATGATTACCTTTTAGAAAACGAGGGAAGAATATATGAAAAGGCCATCAGAAAAGCTTCAGAAAGAGGTACTCCACTCTGTATTTGTTACAAAATATTCAATGCTGATTTTTATGTCTGGTAACAATAATAGTTTGGTGTATGGTATACATGTACCACTGCTCATGGAGCTCCATTATTATGACCCTGAAATGGGACAGCATCACATTATGATATTCAATACTACAAGTTTTAGCTATGTAACTTATTCCTATAACTAGTCTGTATTATAATTCAGTGCTCCAAGCTCAACTATTTTCAAAGTTGCCTTTGGGCAACCTGAAATTGTAGGACGATGGTTGGTCATAACAACCATGTGATGGTTGAGTCTGTAGGATGAGGAAACCACTGGACTTGATGTTCAGGTCAAATAAAAGTTGCTGTAATAGCAGCTTGGTCATATACGTGTAAACACGGTGTCGGCAGGGTTCTACCTTACCACAAAGGAAACCAGCACTGAAGGAAGCTCTATCTTTTGGTTCTTATTTCCTTACATTGTATTTATGGCACATAACCAATTCAGTTTGCAGAATCAACAACTCGAATCAAAGCCTTTGAGGCAGAACTTAGTGCTTTACTTCAATCTCAGGTAACAACAGAATCAGTTTCATTTCTACACATTCAGTTAATAAGTTTGTGTGGTAACAATTATTAATGTCAGTGTGAGGTGGAGCAGCGAGTATAGAACGTTAAATCTTTTATGAAGTAAAGAAGTTGCATCTTTAATGTTCAGACATTATCTAACAGTGTTCTCACCAGGCCGCGGCCTTGCGGGATTCCCGCAAGAAAAAACTGAAATGGCGCATTAAAACCAAGAAGATGCGCCCGTTAGGGCGCAGGGGCAAGCTACGAGTCAAACGGACTTAAGTAGTTTTAATGGTCACCCTAACACTAAAGCATTCTGTTTGTTTGAATAAATAAAAAAAAATGATATCAAATGAGTCAAAGTCTTTAATTTTGTTGCCTTTACTTTCATTGGTCCCACGCACGTCCCACTACATCGTAAACTCCTCCTCCGAATCGTAAACACCTCTTCCGCCATATTGGATCAGGTAGGTACTTCATGTAACAGACAATTTGGAGTGCGGGCTCAGGTTCTTCGTTCCGCGTGTTTTTTGTAACTTTGTCCCCCTAATGTTCTTACAGGGCCCCTATTTCTCAGAAGAGGGGGCCCTGGGACTCCCCAAGGCAAAATCCTGGTGAGAACACTGATCTAACCTGATATTGTGGTATTGTGCTCAGCAGGTAAGGGACCATTCGTGGCCGGTAAGGCAAACAATATGTGCCAGAGGGGCAGTTTTATGGGTGGGGGGGGTGGGTGTAGTGGGAGAGGGGTAGTGGAGTGAGGGACATGACCCTGCTCTCGCTGGGAAATTTAGGGGCTAAGTTCTCTGAAACATCATTCCCTCATTTTAAGACCTATTTTATGCAAACAATTTAAAATTTTTAATTCCAATAATTTTACTCTGTCTTTAATGTTCTCTTTCCAAAATGTGTGGCCCAGAAAAAGGAAAGCTAATTATCATTCATTTCGGTGTTAGAATCAGATTGGATCATGACTTGCTTATTGTTTAAGTAATGGTCCAGCTAAGAAGCAGGCAGAAAAACAATAGCCCGCGGCAATAGCGTCAGTTATTTTTCAGGCGCTAATTTCTCTAATCAAATTAAATCTGAATGCTCTGATTGGTCAATACAGCGAAAAGCGCGAAATTTGAATTTTAAAGTTGAATTAAGATAGCTTAAGACTCATTCGAACAACTTTTTATTTCGTCTATTGCTTTGTTATGTTGAAAAACATAACATATCTAAAATTTAAAAGATTTCTATGCGCCAAACCCGAGGAAGTTACACTGATATGAAATTACACGAAGATGAGCACAGTGTTACATCAATCAGCGACGTTGGGAACAACATTTACGTCGGCTCTCACAAAAGAAATGTCAAAACCATGATCGTAAACAGCAGAAATTCACTCTCACGTGGCGAATCTGGCGAACGCGCCAATGTCGCGCGTTCATATTCGGCCACCAGACAGAACAACAACAAGTACACAAAATCAAATCTAAATGTTATCTAAATGTTCTGCTTTTGGAAAAAAAGATGATGTTGCCCAGATAGAAAAAATTCCCGCATGTTCGGATAATTGGGTTTCAGAAAAAGCTCTCCTACAGTTTATTTGTTCACAAGGTTTTGATATTACTCTATAAAAATCCTTCTTACAATCTCTCTCATCCTTGGAAAAAATAAAGTCAAGCTATACAGTCATGCTCGCTAGATCTTCCGTACCAAGAGAAACTCAAACACCAGTGACAGCTATTTATGATACCTAAGCGGCTTCCGCCTCAGTATTCTCCGTCTCAGAACATTGGTACAAAATGCAAACGTGTCACAAATTTTAACTTAAGGTCCACGGCGAACTTCCATTTCGCTTGATGAAGCAGACTAGAGAGAAAAAAATCGAATGAGAGATGGGTAAAGATACACGGAATATGGAAGTTTCGAAAAGGGCAAACACATGAATAACACATAATGCGCGCGGAGGTGCGAAAATCTATTGAATTCAGCTTACCTCAAGCTCAAGTGTTCTACATCTCTGCGAGAAATAAATTCATCCTTGTAAAAACAACAAATCATTCGCTTTTTCTCCTTTTATGCCCAGCTGTACTCCAATTTCTAGTGCCACAATTATTCCGATGTCCTCCTGATCCGGCCTGACAACGAAAACAACTAGCCGGGCCCAAATTTCCACATGGTGACTCGGCATGTTGAGGACGGCAGCAAACCATGTTTAAGAGCATTTTGACGATCACTCCGATGATAAAATACAGTAAATTTGAGATAAATATTCAATAAAGAAAAAATCAATTTCGATTTCGTCAATTTCTTCGGGTAAAAGACAAATTTCCTAACATCTCAAGTGTCACGCTAAGATGGGGTCGCAACAAGGTCGCGTGTGTGTTGCACGTTTTCCGCTCTAACTTTTGATTGGCGCATAGAACAATGCTGAAACTTGGCCGTGAGCTATAAGACAGGGGAATGGAAAAAATAAAGCTAAAAAAAGGTGTTTTTGTCACGTTTCTGACTGTTTTTTTGGCGATTTTTGGATTTCGGCCAATCAGAACGCTTGATTTAATTGAAATTAATGATTAAAAGTTAGCACCTTTTAATCACTTTTGCTGTTCGCCTGCCTACCTCTTACACGGACCATTACTTAAAACTACATAGTTAATTTTAGTAAACCTTCAAGCGGCTGTAGGCAGTAAATTTTACCGTTTACCTCCTGATAAGGGGAACACTGATTAGATGATCCTCTATTAGTAGTAAGTGGCCAACCTTTGTTGAGTGCTTTACCAAAAAAACTGATAAAAATGGTCATAATGCACCTTGTTTACCCCCCCCCCCCCCTCCCCCTTCCCGTCAAATTTTGCTTAACCATTGTTTCCAATTTCTCTTGGGTATTACAGTTGTCCCAAGAGCATTCAAAGACTATGGTTGTGCAAGATTTTGGGGGGTGAATAAGGTGCTTTGTGGTCTATGTGAAAATGGGGAATATGGATAGTAAACAAATCTTGCCTATGGTAAATTGCTAGTGTACAAAATCCTCTGCCTGGTCACATGTACTGCCTTCTTCAAATTTCCACTAACACTTGTCTTTTTTGCAGCCACCACTCTCTAACAATGGGCCATTCTCAGCACCCCCTGGTAAAACTGCCCCTCCCACAGTTTGGCAGGCCCCAAGCCGAATTCCAAGCAGGTGTCAATCACTTTCGAATGATGATGGGATAAGTCAGCCTCTGAATCAAGATCCAAATGCCCTGTATGACAACTACCTTCAGACACCTATCACTGTAGATGACACAGACAAGTTCTCACCACAGAGACCATCCTCTCCACCTGTGCCACCAGAAAGGAAGCCCCGTCCCACAAATGATCAGCTTGTGGTAAGTGAAATATGACTTTGCTTATTTTAAACCCATAAACCTGTCACAATTTTGGCAATAATGTGTTTATCCTACTTAGATAAGTGAAAAATATCATAGTTTTAGGTTATGATATTTCAGCCTTTAAATTCAAGGACCTGTTTGTTATTGGGTGATTGAGGGACATGTCAATGTTGTTGTTGCTTTTTGTTTTTTCTGTGTGATTTGATAGTACTGCTCAGTTTTGTAATGGCAATAAAAAAACCATGAATACTGGACTTGCATCTTTGAAACACTGATATTATTTCACCTATGTAAAAATCAGCAACAGAGACCTTTTCGAATAAATTTATTATTCTTTGTAAAGGTGCTGTTTTGGTTACCTTTCTGTTTGTAATGCCATGGTGAAATTGAGAACATCATTCAACTTATCACCATTTACCCTAACTTGTAAAACAGGCATGTGAGCTAACAAGATAAGCAGTAATTTGGGACAATTCTTGTGTGAAAACAAGAGTGTGTCCTATTGTACTTGTACTTGAATTGTAGTTGAATTATCATTCATAGTCCCTATCGTAATCTTTATTAAGCTGTAAGCACTGAGGTTTCCCCACGGTTCAGTTCACAGGGCAGCGTTGACTTAAAATATTATGCTTAGACTTTGCTAATCAGCGTTGTTGTGCAGCTTTCTGACATTAATTTTGCTAATCAAACTTGTGCATTAATCTATAGCAGCTAAGTGGTGTAGGTTCAATCACTAGCCCCAGCAAAAAAAGGCATAAGAAGTTATCTGTAAGTATAATGCTAATTTCTCCCTTATAAAATTTATACTTATCAACAATTAATCTTTAACTGCTTCCCAGCTTATAAGCCATTTGATGGTAGCTCTTGGCCATTGATTTAGTCATTCTTACTTGTACGTGTTGGTTGTGTATAATAACCATCAGGTGGAGAGCTTGTCACGCTTCTCAGCAAGATTTTGTTGGCTTCATTCAGAAGGAGATGCTGTTGATCCATTATTAAATGTAACTGAGCTTAATAAGAAAAAGAATTTCTTATCTTTTCTAATACTGTATAAAAGATTGTTGACTCAGGGACAGTTTAGAAGCGTTAGGATTGAGGTAACAAGTCATACGTATAAAATTAATACATCACCTTTATTTATCCTCAGATTTACAGTGGAGCTCTTAAAGCTAATATCTCCGAGATAGAAGAAAATATATATTTAATTGAAGTAATTTTATCCTAAAAAAATAATAAAATAACGTAAATGAAAGGAAATATAGCACTATATAATTTAAGTACCTATTACTTGTATTATTATATTTGTTCAAATGAGATTTGTCCCACTTTGTATTTGTACTCCCTTATCGCTCGATCAAGTCGCCATAGGGATAATCAAGGTGCGCAATAGACTGGTTCCACTTGTTACGTTACAGGTAATTTCATATAGTTAACCGGAAGTTAATCTGCCGGAGAAAACGCCATGTTTTTAGGAACATCGAATTGGCAGAAAATAATAGCAAAATCGTTTTTAGAATACTTTTTTACATATTATAAGGGGATAAACTTTGGGTTTATGTGCCCTTTAAAATTTTTATGTTAGAATGGCTCAATTTTGGTGCATTATTGAACTTAACTCTTTGAGAAATCAATATCATGGTTTTTGTGCAAGCTATGATAACGCTTTCCTTGGAGTTATTCTTTTTTCTGCTGATAAACTCTTAAACTGTTTGTCAACTTGCCTTTTTGGATATTTAAATGTTTGTGCGACTTATTTTGAGCTTACTGGCTTATAGCCAGTAGTGCTCCATGCTGTTGTCTGCATAAGAAAGTATGAACGAGTGAATGTAAGGTCATTTCTATTGTTCTCATATGTGTACTAATGCGTAACCTTCGGAGCTGAATGGACTGAGTTCCATACCTGCTTCATGTATGTCCCATTTGTTTACTCTGTTTTGTAAAGTGTTGTTATGACAAGGAGGAATTTGTTACTGATTGTTCTTAGGGCTTGATAAAAAGGTTAAATAGGATATTATACTTGGATTTTTGAAAAACGTAAGGTGTTTGTTTTCATGAGGAATGGTCTTCAAACAACGTATTACGGGAAACATGCTCTTTTTTGACTTACGATAATTCTTGAAATGGTTTAGCCAATTTATTTTTTTTGCTACTTCTATCTATTCGTAATATTGCTTCATGTGTTGATTGAATTTTACTAGTAATGAATAATTTTTAATTGTTAGTAGTATTAAACATTGAAAATCATAGTGTTGGAAAATGCAAGCACGAATGTGTCACTTTTACTACCGTATTTATTTGGCTATAAGCAGATCTTGGCTATAAGCCGAGACCCTAAACTTGAAACTTGTAGAATCAGTATAACCAAGAACAAAAGATAAGTCCAAAACACCTGGTTATAAGCCAAGACTTATGTTCGTTACAAGAATTTAAACTACTGTAAAACTTAACAATTCGAGAAAGAATGTGACCTCTATGAAAACGTACATTATTGCTCTTTGGGTTTTTCGCTGCTATCAGTTTTTCTTCATGTCTTCATCGCATTATACTTGAAATGATCACATAAATTGTCTTTCAATCAAAACAAACCACATCAGTTTGTGTTGTGTTTGTCCCTGTTTAGTAACTAGGCAAATGTTTCGAAACACAAGTGTGACCAAACATGGCGGAGTGTTCACAAATTCGTTGACATCTTTCATTTGTTTTACACCTTCCCTCGTTGTACAAGGCTTACCAATGTGAGATTTTAGTTGTGAGCCCTTTTTAGTCTGATATTTTGACAAGTTGGGACTGAATTTCTGTGCTTAGCTAACTTAACATTCAGATTTGTAGTTATGCAATCAATTTGATCTTTTGCCAGTGCTATTTGCTCGGCTTAATAAGTGAATACATCCCCATTTAGTAGAGTTTGAATGCAATGGAAAAATTTTTTTGTCAAAAACTCTTGGCTTTAAGCCAAGACCCCCATTTGGGCTCAAATTTCACTGAACTTTAGCTTTAATTTGGGTAAAATTGCTCGGCTTATAGCTGAATAAATACGGTGGGTAAATTTTCAATCATATGTCACAAATTTGCATAGTTTCAAAACAACTGGCATTAATTTTTAAAGCATCTTACAATAGTCCCAAAACCCTATCTGTAAAAGTTTTAACTTTGCCTGTGGCTGCCAAACCAACCTTACCTGCTATAAAGCACTTACAGCATGTAACAGTGACAAAAAGTGTACGTGCCTATTAGAAGTCGCTACACAACGTGACTGCCTTGAAGAATGATTTTGTTAAATGCAAGTGTGTGGTTTTTGTGCAGACTATTCACTGCCCTTGGGCATTTGACTTTTTTGAAAATTATTGTTCAAATTCCCCCCTACCCGGGCCAAAATGCCGTTCAAATGCCCCACACTAGGGTCCATTCAGGTGATCAAATGCCCCCACCCGGGAAAGTACTTGACCGTTTTATTTTATTTTATTTTATGTTGTTGTATTGAATCGCCGGTATAGGTATTGTATTTCATTGTAAACACAACAGTAAAATACATTCATACATTAAAAGCCTGAATCCAACATTAAAAATTTTAAAATTTAAATACTTCAAATACGGCAAAAAGCTTGTTTAGGCCCTTTCCTCGTAACCAATTGGCCACAAAGGCACAATCTTTTCCACATGAAATTGAGGGCGGAGTTCAAATTCCCCACCCCTAAAGCATGGGGATCAAATTCCCCACCCCCCGGAAGACTCTGATAATCAAATTCCCTACTCCCAGGGACGGCAGAGGTGTCAAATGCCCGGGGTATGCCGGGGGGGGGGGGGGCATGTTGAAGCTTCGATTTGACCGATACATTAGGGTAGAGGTCTTACCAAAATTTAAGACAGGCAGGAATCTTTCAAATTAGTACGATTCAAAAGCCTTTGACCCGTCCAGGCGTTAAACTTGACAAGAAGAT
The DNA here is from genome assembly GCA_964035525.1 of Porites cylindrica. NCBI lineage: Eukaryota > Metazoa > Cnidaria > Anthozoa > Scleractinia > Poritidae > Porites > Porites cylindrica. The sequence continues at coordinate 25,987,057 of OZ037783.1, forward strand.
GAGCATTTGCTCTTCGACTCCTTCAACTTCGACGCTGGCTTGATCTCCTTCCTTGTAGTACTGTAGTAGGTTATGTGTGTATGAATGAATTTATGGCGGTCAGTATAAAACACGGACTGCGAACTACGGACTGCGTGCTGGGTATAAAATACGGACTATAAAATACGGACTGGTGAAATGTATGGTAAATAGAGGCACTTCTTCTTCTTCTTCTTCTTCTTAAGGACTCCCCAAGATCACGGGGGGAAATGGATGTGAGTTTGAGCATTACCTTTTTAAAATAACAGCGGAAATTGAGATAAGAAAACATAAGCTAATGTTTTGCGTCCTACTTCGTGGAGGAGTTGTGTCGGCTTCATATCGCGTATGTTCTTTCATTGCCATGAAATGCATTTACATTGTTTTTTACTATCAGTAGCCTGGTTTCAATTAGCCTTAATTTCATCCCATTGCTTCGAGTCGTTTTTATGGCTTGATCGTTTGCCCCGAACGTTTGCTGGCGGAAGTTCCATGGAAAAGGCATTAAATTTGAGACTTTTTGTCAAATCATGTGACCATCCTCAATGGCGTAGTGGCTATGTGAGGTCGGGTCAAACCGAAGATACTGGGTTCAAACCCTGCTAAGGACCTTCGTTTTCCCTTCTTCCTTTTTTTTTCTTTTTTGTTTTGTCTTGTTTGCTTATTTGTTTTGCTGTTTTTTTTTGTTTTGTTTTTAAATATATACTTAAATAACTGTTACTAAAGTGCAATAAACAGCAAGAAAAGTATTGTGTTTCCAGAACAAGGATAGTATATTTATAATATGAATTCCTATCATTTCCTAAAATTCACTGTGGGAAAACCAGAGGTTATAACTAATTGATTATTTTCTAAACAATGTACCCACGAGTTGACGATAGTCTTTCTTTGATTTTTACTTGAAGTCTACAGGTAGCGTTAGTTCTGTGAATGCAACTAACAATGCAAAGTCTGTGTAGTCAGGTCATGTTGATGTTCGCAAACTGGACAATAATAGTTTAGGTCATCATAAGGAAAAATAAATGAGTTATTCCTTGCTTATGTAGGCCTGTACTTTTATTCACTTGTAGGAAAAACACTGCCTCATTAGTTATGGTAGATGTTAGTTTTAGATTATTATAGTGAACTAATCGGATTGCTTGAAATACAAGATCAACGCTTGTAAAATGTGATGTAATTATAATGATTATTTTTTTGAGTGCATACAAATCAGGTCATATACTTCAAGCTCCCAAACAGCTGCCTACTTTGCACATGAATGTTCATGCAAAACATGTCATTGTTCCACCCAAAATTAGAACATGTGAAGTGTGGTTGGTGGAAACAGTGCTTGATATGAAATTTTTGCTCTACAGCTACCTGAGGGTCCACTTCATGTAAGACAGAGATCCAGTCCAGATGCTTTATTTCCCATGATGAATGGAAACAACTCCTCTGAGAGAGGATTTTCTGCAAGAGATAATGTCAAGAAAAAGAGCTTTGATGATACATCAGCCATGCCACGGGGTACTCACTACAGCAAAACACAGAAAAACTCTCTGGTAAATACCTATGACTTAAAACAAAGCTTGAATTGTTTTCTGGTGCTTTTTCAGGGGGTCAAGTAAGTATATATGAAGTTTCAAATATCAAATAAAAGTAAAATAAAAGTAAAAAAAAAGTATTCCTGTGGTCTGAAAAAAAATGTTATTTTGATGAACTATTTGATACTGCTTTCAGCAGTCCAGTATAAATCACCTCGGTTTTAGCAAAGGTAAGCTGGTATTAGACTGCCTTGTTTTATTGAACATACATTACACAAAACTGACTTAATCCCCAGACTAATCATGCTGGATTCTTGAAGTCCAGAGGTAAAGCCATAGATTTACGCATAGGTTCTTTCGGATGACACCACTGAGCGCTGCATCCAGAAACATCTATATCCGTAGTGTTAGTATAGTGTTAGTAATATAATGCATTCATTTTTTCATGTTTGTTGTGTAGACCTCATCTCTTCCACGGGCATGGGTTCCATATAGCCATGAAAATAAAGCAGCACAAATAGATGACTTGAGGAGTAAAATTGGAAGTAACATCAACACCAGTTCTCCTCCAGCCACACCAACACTGTCAGAACCAATGGAAAAGAGAATTCGAAGTGATACTTCAGAGAACTTTACGGATGGAGATGATGATACACAGTCAGGTTATGCTGAGACTAACAAATCAGGTGTCATGCATCATGGACAGTCAATTAATTCAATTATCTCAATGGAAGATGATGATTTTGCTTCTGATGATGAGAAGGTACAAGGCAGTGAAATCGTTATTATTGTAACAGCTGTATGCACCAGGCATACTTCCTTTCTGTTTTAGATAAACTAACAAGAGACACCTAAAATTAAAGAAACAAGAAATTATATGATAAAGGTTGACAGCATATATAGTCAGGTTTTTCTTGTCCTGAATACATGTACTGTAAGTGCCTCTATGTGTTTGTGTTCTCTGTACGTTGAAAGTTTGGTTCATTTCTAATCTTACCTAATAAACACCCATAGCAATTTTTTGTGGTATGTTTTGATCCACAGATAGATGACCATGGTCCTTTTAATAGTTTGGACATGCTAAAGAATAAACCAGGTAATAAACTTAAGTTGAGTAATATTTAGCTGGTCTTGAGGTTTGAAATACCGTAATTTCTATTCATGGTAAGATGGTGGAAACTATTCATCCTTGATTTTGTATTTAATGTGTTTGTTTATGTTTCAGCTCATCTTGCTGTGTTTCTACATTATCTTATATCTAACAGTGATCCAAGTAGTTTGGTAAGTGTTCTGTGGTCCTCAGTGTAATACACATAGGACCTGTAGCATGCAGTTTAGCCAAACCTAGCCTTTAGGTACTGGCCAACAAATAATGGGGTGAAACTGAAAAATAACTGCTTCAATCAGTGAAGGAACATAAAAATAACATAGGAAGTATAGTAGAAGGTGTGGATGAGCAAAGTTATTTGAAGATTAAAATGGATTGCAATAAATTAGGGTGTTTGAAACTTTTCAGCCCAGTAGTTTTTCAAGACTTATTATTGTTGTCTACTCTCACTCTCTTGGAAGACATAGTTGGTCACAAAGCTGTGATCCATTCAGAAGAAATTTCTTCATGGCAAGTTGTCATAGCAAGTGATATTGGCAAAACTTAAACGAAATAGGCTAAACGTCTGTGACATGTCAGTTCCTTTATGATTCAGTATCTAAAGGACTAAATTTAATGCCCTGTGAAATCTCTTGAGGGCCAGATCTTAGTAAAGACGGTATTTCCATCAGCACAGGTTGTCAGCAACCAGGAGGTTATCTGATGCAGAAATTGCAGTTCCTTCACTTGTCAGAGGACAAAATACTTCAATCTTTCAGACTTTTAATGTTTTCTTGTAAATACATGTCGTGCTTAGATTGAAATGACTGCCATTATTGTCAATATTTTATTCCTTACGAAAAGCAGAGTGAAGATTTGTAAATTTTTTGTGTGCGTAGCATGCCCAATACACATAAGGATCGTCAAGCAAAGCTTGATCATGCTTTGGTCATAAATATCTCTTTCAATTGATTTGGGCAAATGCAGTTGCCTAGCAACAAGGTAGCGTCTAAACAAAACCACCAGAACCTGACCCGGTTGTTTTAGTGACTATTTAAGAGGTGAGGAAATGCTTTTAGCGATAAATTTTGAACTTAGAAGTACCTTTAGAGAAAATAGATGTGATTTGGACTATTAACTTCAAAATAACAGCTAAAATCGAGGAAAGAAAACACTGTTTTGACACCTACTTGGCAGACAAGTTGTATCACCTCTGTTGGGCATAATTTTATGTTCTTTCAATATGATGAAATGCATTTAGCAGGCCTTCTCATAGGGTTGGATAAAAAATCGGAAATTATGCCACAATTTCGGGGCAGATTGTACTATAAGATAGGACTATTATGTGATAAATTGTACGATTTTTAATGTTGTTTAACCCATTTGCTCCTGGAGATTTTGCCAAAAAACGCGTTTTGAAGCTAGTCGAGTGGTTTTGTGGTCACAGTCGTGCTATAAAGAGCTAAAACTTACCACAAAACTGTTAACTGGTCATACACTTCCCGGCCTTCTGATCCAGTTGCAAACTGTTTGCTTGCGAAGTTCGGGCATGCACGGAAAGCAAAATTGTGAGAGTTTTTGGGTTTAAAAGTGACACAGCAGTCTTGACTTTTACTTTTTGCTTTCTCTCCTCCCCTCTTTTTCACTTTTCTTGCCTCATTTTTTTTTCTCTTGCTGGGCATTTAGTAGGCTTCATTTTGGTGGGAAGAGTTTTTAGGAAAGCTTTTTGGATCTTAGGATTAGGTGAAAGGAAAGGTAGGTGGGCAATGGAAGAAGGTTTTCATGGAGACTATCAGGTCAATGTTACATGGTTTTTGTCCTTTTTCTCCGGTGTCCTTGACTGAATTGTGCTCATTCTGGTATGGTTTGAAAGATCTGTTCACTCTGCACAAGTTAGCAGACAAAGTTGTCCTTGACCGTTAAAACTGATGACATCACAAGCGGTAGAAAGGACGTGGATCTGCACGGGCGGCTTGGGGGCGAATGGGTCAACAGGCAATTGTAATGTAAAAGAATTATAATAAAACATTTATTTTAAAACAAAATTGTTAAATTAGTCCAGTTGTCCCGACTCGGAAAAGAAAACAAATAGAAAGAAAGAAAAAGGACACTTGTTAAATATTACATGATGCAGTTACACTGCTGACCACACTGCTTATCTCTGAAATCAAAATGATTGCCCAAAGGTACCACAATCGAAGGTTTCAGATGTCTTGCAAGGCTTTCTTTAGTGATAAATCACCTTAAATAACATTAAATTGGGAAAATGTTTAATGAAAGTTGGAATTTATCGTTTACTTTACTTGAATTTAACTTCTTTTATTTTTACAAATAATGCGATTTTCCTCTAATATTATTGTGCGATCAGATGCGATTTGAGGCCAAATGTGATTGCACCATTGCACAAAATCAGAAGCCCTGCTTGAAACATTGTTTCAATTTATTGCGAAGAACCTTAAATGAAAGCAAATATTTCATTTTAGTTTTCTCAAATTGGGCAATTTTTTTTTTATACGAGTTTTGGGATTTTTCACGAATTCTGCAGAAAGTTCCGATTTGAGGTCAATAATTATTTTGCGAAGTCACAGAATATCAGAAGCATTGGTTTAAATGCGTTAGTTACTGTCAATAGCCTTGATATTTTCCTGCAATATATCTTTGAATTTGTGTTTAATATGGCTCCATCAGCTTTGAGCAGCGTTTGCCGGCAGAAGTGCTATGGAAAAGGTTTTAAATCATGTATGATCATCCTCAGTAGTGTAGTTGTAAGGACAGGTCGTACTGAACAGGATATATGGTGTCTGATTCCTCTTTGAATACCCTTTTCTTTTTTCTTTCTTTTTTCTGGTGGTTTGTTTTGTTTTTAAGAAGAAAAAAAAGGTCTGTCTTTCTTCCTTCTTACCTACCTACTGGCCCTTAGCGCAGTTTTGTGAGGCTCTGCAATTCACTTATTTCTAGTATTTTATGTGTAGTGAGTCTTTCTTCAACTTCTTCAGTTTAACTCTTACAGGGCATAACTTCAAGAGTCCCTGGGATCTGGGTTTGTGTCTTGTAAATTTCATATCCATGTCCTTTCTCACCAGATAGTTAATATTTTTTCTTGCAGTTTTTTTGGCTGGTTACAGATTCCTACAGAGAAGGAACACCAAAGGAGATGAAGAAATGGTCCTATGAGATCTACTCGACATTTCTTGCAGAGCGGGCAGTATGTGTTACAGTCTTAATTCAAGTTACTCTACCTCACAAATATTGCTGCCAAAATAACCCATGACTTCTACACAGCGATAATAAGATACTTTTTTTATTTCCAGTATGAATATCAATTTTGAAACATCCTTTATACTTCTGCGAGTCCATGTATAGTAGATTTGCTGGTATACCCTGTTGAATCACTCCCTTTCTGAGGCTTTTAATCAATCAAGTTAAGTTAACAAACAACTGAAAATTACTGTAATTATTTTAGGGACTTTTCACATGTATCTCTTTTTTATTGAGAATTTTTCTTTCTCCATTTCCCATAAATTTGAATTGTGAACCATGTCATTACCTGTCCATTTTTGTTTGAGTATAATAATAATGTTATTATATATTTTTTGTTAATTTATGTCTGCAACAACCAGTAGCTGTGTATACTGGAAAGAACATACTCATCCTTTCTGAAGGTCCTCATTGCATTTACCTGATTATCATAAATTTTATTATACCTGTCTCTCTCTCTTTTATTATCAGCCTCTGAAAGTTGACATGGATAAAGAGACCATTGTACAGCCAATTGGTAGGTAAATACTAGTGTTCTAGTGGTGTAGCATTAATTTAACTAAAGTCTAAGGAACTGTTTAAGACTGCCACTTAGATAGGACTTTTGCATTAGTTGATCACATGATCAACTTTCGGTAAACACAAAAACAGTGTGCTTTTAAAAAATTTTTTTAGTATGAGCTGAAAGGGCATATTAAAATTAGGTAACCTGTAAATTTTCAGCTGTATATCTCAAAAGCAGCAATTGCAATGGCCGCCGAAAATTAGAAGGATTTGTAAAAACAACTTTTGCCACGCAGTCACGCTTGAATGGTTTTCTATACAAATTCTTATAAATTTTGAAATTTTCAAATTATTGTGAAGTGTTTCCTTAAGCATTACAGGAATCAAATCTCCTAATATTCATAATGCCAGCTTGAACCCTTAAATGCGTAAGGGAAAGATTTAACGACAGTTTAAAGATTTCAGAATTTACATGGAATTGCATGGAACACCACTCGAGCGTGACTGGGTGATAAAAGCTGCTTTTCTCATACAAATCCTTCTAATTTTCAGTGGCTGTTGCAATCACTCCTTTTGAGATATACGGCTGAAAATTTACAGGATACCTAAATTTAAAAAGCTCTTTTAACTCGTGCTAACAAAATTTTTCGTAAGCGAACTGTTTTGGTGTTTACCAAAAGTTGCTCACATGATCAACTAATGCAAAAGGCCTATTAAAAGAGATAAAACACATTTTTGATCAGCCTACATCATTGTCTTGTCACTTTATTCTGACTGGTAATTATGGTTTTTTAGCAACATCAGGCAGGTGAAATTTACCATGCTTAACTTGTTAATAAAAGTAATATAATATTGTTTATTCCTTATTTGAATGTTCTATAATGTGGATTCCTTTTTTCAGAGAGCTACTTGGGTTCTGAAGAAAATCTTAAGAACTTATTTCAGCAAGCCAGGTACAAATGATTATTATCTTTTTACATTATTCCAATATCTCTGCTGGTACACATAATTTTGGAATTAATTTTGTGAGCTTCATCATCAGCTGCACCATGGATTAACTAGACTCATTAGATCAACTATCCAAAACCATTGTTTGAAGCTTCTAAAGCTATTTTCTGAACTAGGTTTTCTAAAGTAGTTCCTTTTGAAGATTTACAATTATTTGGTGAGGCTGAGTAAAAACAAGCTAAAACATGGTTACCTTGATCAATGTTAAATTCCTGACTTCATATGACTGTTCTTTAGCAAATTCAGTCTTCAAAGGGATGTTAAGTTAGCAAATATTCTTCAAATAGCAGTTGTCATCCATTGAGTTGTATTTTTGCTGTTTTTTTTTTTGTAGTAGTTTGTTTACTTTGTTTTAATTCCTTGCAAAACATGTAAAATTTTCTGCCATTTTCTCCAGTTCTATCAAAAAAGCGGAGCTAACATAATCTTGTCCACAGGGCCTCTCTTTTTGCTGTGCCTTTTTCTGTTGTTATCTGGAACTATTGATGTCATGTTACTAGATATCTCAGACATCATCCAATTTTGGTCAATGCCAGCTGGTTGTGATGAACTAGCTAGGGAATTTGAGGCAATTAGAAATATTTTGAATGACGAATAATGGTCAATTCATTGGTCCTTTATATCATATCTATTGAGGTTCTTAATCTGCAGTTTCTAATAGATACATTGGTTTTTACTGTTTTTTCCCCTGGCCATATTCATTCTCGTAGGGCTGCTGCCGGAGACGAAATAGGAGAACTATTAGCAGATTTTAGGAATAAACGAGCTCTTGGTCTTGGTAGTTTGTTTGGCGATCATCAGCTTCAAGGTATTAATAAGAAGGAAATTCCCGCTAATAAAGTAACTGTTAACATTGTAAGTACGTTGTCAAGAAATAACATGGTGAGAAGATTTTGTAGTGCAAGAGTAGTAGTCACAGTTATCTTATCTTTGTTGAAAACCTTATATAACTGAGTGGATGATCTTTTCCCATAGTAACTGTCTCATAGATTATTGTCTGGTAGAGCAGATAGTCAAGGGCTTCCACTTTTGGCAAAGCCAGCCCCTTGACAGAGTTATGCCTGTGGCTGGTAAACCCATTGAGCTCCCACACCAATAGCACCAGGCACCTGTCACAGTGATTTATCAGGGTAAAAATAAAAGGGGGAAAGGGATGGAGGTAAAAGAATGATCCAAAGACTAAATAAAGAGAGAGGCCGATCCAAACCTGACTGTGCTTGAACCACTGCTTGGACCATTGCCCGACAATACACACCTGCACCCCTAGTTGTTAACTACATTAAATTTAATTTAACTTCCTATGAACTTCTTGTTTTAACTGGTTGCATGTCTAACAGATGATCACATGGATAAGGGAAAGGAGCTGCAAGTAGTGGAACAGACCCTGATGCCGCACTTGGAAAATATCATGTAAGTTCAACTGCCAAAGTGCCTGAAAAAAGGAGTGTTGATGACTTGAATGTCAAAGCTAGTTGCCAGAAAGCATCTTATTCATTATCTTGTTAGTTTTATTGTCAACTAATGTTTTATTCACAGGTCAAGGAATAGGTACTGAAATTTTCAAAATTGGTTTCCAGCACTTGCATACTTTTTGTCTTGAAACCTATGTGGAGACATCCAGCAGGGAATTTCAAAACCGATTTAGGGGTGCAAGCAATGTAGCCCACAGTTGGCCTTGTATGAGCAACTTGGCAGTTTACAGACCTTTGTGAAGTCATAACACGAAGTGAATTGAAAACATGGCATGAATTCTCTTGTTATAAGCAGAGTTTTTTTAAAACAAGCATTTAAGAAGAAAAATGAAAGATTTATAACATGACTTTTTAGGGTCCTCATGACTCCATTATAAAGTGAGATGTGAATAATATTACAATTGAACAAATGCAAGAGTTGAGAAAAAATAAATCACATACTGAGCACTTTGGCCTGTAGGGAATTGCATTGCACATGTAGTGAAGGCGTGAAGTTCTTAATTAAAAACATATCTTTTACACCTTCACTAAATGTGCAATCCGAATCCTTGCGGGCCAAAGTGTCACTTTGTTCTTTATAATGAAGTGAGTTATCTTAGTAACTATTTTTTCTACATCATAACATAGGAAAATTGCTATTGAAGTGTTTTCCTTTAGTGCAACTTTAAATTGTAAGCTCCTATATGTTCCTTTGATCTTTTATCACTTTATCAAAGGTCTCTTTTCCTTTGTTTTTTTCCCCTTGTTAAGCAAAGAGTTCTACTGACTATTTTGGCAACTATGTTTTATGTGACTATATTTTGTCATCTGCTTCTGAAACTTATTGTTTTTTTCTTTAGAGCCTTTTATGATGTTTTTAATTTCTTTTCAGGGCCGAACTTGATTCCAATGCCACAGTTGATGCTACTCAGACTGACAGAAAGTAAGATTGGGTGGTAGTAAACAAATAAAAAATAGCAACCTATCTTCTTTATGTTTGCTTGGATTAAAACTAGAATTCTCTAGATTCCCAAAAAGGTGTAGACATGGATTCTAGTTCACTTAGCTTGAGATGACAGAATACTTAAGCCTCTTACTTTCCATTTTTCCATGCAGTCATACTGTTACATTAAATAACATAGCCACGACATTATGACACGATAATTTTTTGGGGAGTGCTTCGGGCTCGTAAACTAAAAAGTTAGGAGCCCGAGCCGCATTTCTAAGAGCCCAATTAAAAAGATTGGTAACTTTATTAACCCTTTGGTGACAGCCCGTTAGTAGCGAAAAAAACCGCATTTTTCACCAATTCCTCTTCTTTGGACTAGTTTTTGGCTAATTAGCATAAGAGTGGCTAAAAATGAATTTTGCAAACACAAAAGGCATATTTTTCGACTAATCTGATGTAATTAAACAGCTTGTTTGTTTTTCACACATGCGCAAAAGCCAAGATTTGGGCCTTCTATTTCGATCTTTCTCTCTTGCTCTCTTTTTTCCTTTGCCTTTCTTGTTTTTGTTGCCCACTTTATCGTCATTCTTTTGCATGGAATTGTAGCTGGCTAACTTTTTAGGAAAGGGGCAAATTTAATCTTCAAAGAGTAGTATGTAAACAGCGAAATTGGCAGTGGATTTTTTCCCAGAATGTTACCTTTTTTGTGAGTGTAACTCTGACAGGATTGGTCAGAATATCCAAAACGAGATATCGCTGGAAAGATCTATCTTTAAAGAAGTTGTCGTTAATCAATTTGTACCCTGTGAGCAGAGACCCTTTGATCTTCCTAGATAAGTTAAGGAGCTTTGCGTGATGAGGCAAAACTGAGTGTACCGTTCATGTTCGTAGCAAGATACAAAATGCCTGAAACTTGCAAAAGTTAGTAGCCGTCACGTGTAATTTGAAACCAGCTTGCTTTACCACGGATCGTGACTTTTTATCAGTTTTTACTTCAGGCAGTAGTGACGTATGTTTCTAACCCTGAAGGAAAAGTCATGATTTTATTATCGAAGCTTTTTCAAAGACTATTAAATTCATGTGATGCCATTTTCAGATGAGCATTTTAAAATGCTCTGCAGCGGAAGTCACAGAAGCGAATTTCAAGACATGATGCTGTTTGTTTACCTTTTATCGGTGGAAATATTTTTTTGCTTATGGCTGACGATTAAACGTTTTCCATCATCGTTTCAAAAGTGTGGAATGAGCAGGCAATTTTGTTGTTTGTTCACTGGAAGTTAGCCTGAGAATCATAAGTTTTAGGCGCCCACTAAGGTTCCCTGTTTGAAATTTTGGTTGCGTGAGGGTAAGTCATAGGTGCCTCTGGTACCTGGTGCCCGTTAGGCAGCAGCCTTGAAAATATAATGTGCCATGTTGTCAGCAGTGTTTCCTTCTTTATTTTGCAGCACTGCAATGGCATCTGCCCTAACTACATTTTTAAAGCAAGTTGGACTCACTCTTAAGGTCAGTCAGAATTATCATTTAGCTTCTCACCTTACAACAGTAAGGTTATTATTTTTTTGCTCACCATTGTCTGGGAAGAGATGGTGTGTAAAAAGGACACTATTGGGTCATAGGTGTGTTGCATCAAACAAGCATGGGGCAACAACTGTGATTGTGAAGGACATTATTTTTAATATTGAACAAAAGAAAACAATTGTTGTTTGAACTAAAGCGACTCAGTGTTATTACAACATACCAATTTTTGTTTTTCCTCTGAATAACAGTAATAGTATTGGAATGAAGATAATGTGAACTGTGGAATTTAAATGAAGATTGTTGCAGTGGTAATTGCAATTTAAGCAATAACATTGCAAATTAATTCAGAAAAAAAAATTGGGGGACTTCAACGGGATTCGAACCCATGGCCTCTGCATTAGTGTTGAAATCCCCCCATTTTTTTTTTTCCGGGTTAATTTGCAATTGGTTAAATTGCAATTACCACTGCAACGATTATATCTTCCCTTAAATTCATAATAGAATTGGTGATTGACATTTTATATATTTTTTGCATGTGTTTCTTTTTCCAGCAACAGGGAAACAATACAAATATCCTAGAGCGATATTCAAGTTTCACAAGAAAAGAACAGAGACCTGCACTGTTTAAAATTAAAGCAAGCAAAAAGGTACCTGATGTCTGTGGTAGTGATGAGATACAAAGAAACAAAAAAGACAGTGTTTAGGAAAACTATATACTAGAAAAATAATGATCTGGGCAGGGTTTCTTGTTAACTGCAGTATGTTCTTCAATCTGATGTTGTAAGCTGATTGCAGGAAATTGTTTGTTTTTTATAGATAAAAGGACACCATTTTGTCAGTACACATTACACAAGTCTAACCTTCTGCAACCACTGTAATGGCCTATTGTGGGGCATTGGAGACCAAGGCTTCCAGTGCTCAAGTATGTTTGGTTATTTTTCAGAACTTCAGTGAAAATAATACCAGGGAGGTTGTTTTAGTCAGTTGAGTTTTATGCTTGTGAAGAAGACAGGTCTGTCAATGAGGGCCAGTAGCCGGTCAAAACTGCTGGGTAGTTAGCCATCCTTAGCTGGCTGCTTTCATTTCCTTCTACTATAACTGCTGACAAAAAATAGGGATCTTCGAAAAAAATTGTAAAGCATATGTTTCCCAGTTTTGAATGACATTGAACGCATATTTTAAAAGGGTTTCGATCTGTGAAACATTCAAACTGTGTGCTGTTGTGGAATGCTTGGGACATTTCGACAGCGTTGTTCCCAGTCGTGCATGTATACATGGCATCCATAGTGGAAAATACATCTTGAAAACCCCTGGAAATGCCATTTCCGAGACTGAGTTTCAAAATATCCCTAGGTGCCTCGGCCCACAAGCTGCCTACCATTCATTATCAGCCTGGTACTTAAAAACTTTTTGACTGCACTGGAAGATTAGACCTAATTTTATGCAGTTGTCAAATACAAAGAGAGGCATGGATGGATTGAACTTGAAGAAGATTGAAGCAGATTGCGATTGTGGTTTTTGAAAACTTTTAGCCTTGCAAGTCTTCGAAGTTCGTTTTTGTTGTTTGTAATGTTTGATATAATGCTTGAGGGCCATATTTGTTGGACACAAAGCTCTGATTTCGCAAGTTCAAGAGCGAATAAGGACACATATTTGGCATTTTTTTGCAAAATGAACTAGACAGCCGAGACTCAGCCCCTTTAATTTCATGTCATTTTACTATCCTCTTCCTGGCATTACGTTTAACAGTAATATTATGGATTGCTGTGCTATGATAATTTCTGTACATAATGTTGTGGCACTACAGGCACTAAAAAGAGATGTAGGCTGTAGATTATAAAGCTGTGCTATCTTAGAAGCATTTCAATAATAATTTATTATTATGATGTAGCATAACATAAAGCCATACTAGTTGTGAAATGAAAAATGCAAGTTGTTATGGGACCAACACTAAAAAGGAGTTATTTCAAACCTGAAAATTTTTTTGCTCATGTTGTGAAAAAAAATCATTGTATCAGAGGGTTGTCACTAAAATTTCAAGTTGCTGGGTAAACACAACAAGTAGGCGGGGAATCAAATGGCTAGGGATTTCTTTTGGTTCTATTTTTGTTCTATTTTGCAATAAAAGTAGCCGGGGGCCACTCTCTTAGTAGTTGGGGAAAATCCCCGGCTCCCGGCTCTTAATGACAGCCCTGTTGTATCATGATTATAATAGCAGTATCATCCGAAGCTACAGCCGTAGTTTATTAAAATGGTCTTTTTACCATAACAAAAACAGAGTTCCTATTTTCACTTCTGTTGCGAGTTTGGGATAAGTACCATAAAATTAGTAGCTCAATAATTGAGCTACTAATTTATTCATAAATTTATTCATAAATTATTTATGAACCATGCATAATCGGTTTGCTTTAAATTTTGTTAACCTTGCTATGGCAATATTGATTCCTAAATAATGCTGTGCATACCATCAGAGCATCAGAGAAATCTCGTTGTTACCCTTACAGCTTATCAGGGCTAAGTTAATTTTTTTTTTTGGTTAGCTTGTGAGTATAATGTGCATAAAGGAAACTGCTTTGAGGCAATTGAGGAATGCCCTGGACCTAAAAAGAAAAGGGTAAGTAAGCAAACTGTTAATCAGCAGGTATATAGGACCATTTGACTATAAGGGTGAAATAATAAACAGGATATTATTGTTAATATGATTACCAGTCAGTTCTTTCCCAAGCTCTAATCTAGTGAGTCTGGATTGATCCTTATGTTTTTGTTTACTATCTGGTTAGCTTTTTATACTGTGTAAAGGATTGATAGTGCCACATTGGTTCTTTGTGTTTTTGTATATTTTGTAGTTTGCATTCTAGGGTTTTTTAATTAACAGACTTTTTTTGACATGTTCTTATAATAGCGTTTCCAGTTCTGTAAATAACTACAAACACACAAGTGATTTTCAACAAATTGTAACGGTTTTGCTAGGTTACATCACAGGCTAAGTTAAGTAATGTGGTCACAATAACTTATTTTAAAGCAGGCACTTACTGTTGAATATCAGCGTACAAATTCTTTTTATGTACAACTTGCAATTTACCTGTAAAATATAGACGGTGAAAATTTTCTTTAAAAGAATTGAAAGGCTCTTACACTTGTTGTATGTTTGTTTTAGAAACCAGCCGTCAGGTCACCGTCAGTTGTAAATAATAATCGGAAAATTAGTCAGCCATTTGGGGAAAAATGTGAGTGAAACAGAGTGTCCGTTAATATAGTAGACAATATTTGTTGTTAAGGTGTCTAAATGTGTTTATCTTCCAAAAACGCAGTGGCAGTAATGGAACATTTTGTATTGTTTTGGTGCAGTTTTTGTTGTTAACCTTATCAACCTCATAGTTAAACTAAACTGCATCAGGATTGAAAAGATACCCGGAATTCTAGAATTCTAATTTAAACTTTACTAAGAATGGTTGTAATTGTGTATATTGAGTTTTTTGACTGTTTCTATTTTTAACAAACTTGCTGAACTTTGTGTCATTTTTGTCTGTGGAGGGTGGGTTTAATGTTGACATGATTTGTTTATTATTGCCTTTTTAGATTGGGTGAAAAATCATGACAGTCAAGATGATGATGACCCTGAAAATGGCCCTGGAGGTAAGATGTGTTCACAGATCCACCCCCCCCCCCCCCCCTCCCCTCCCAGGTTATCTCATTCATTAAAAAAACAGCTGAAAATAAGACAGTAAAATGTCTTATGAAGAGGCTGTGTTAACTTGGAAAGAGATGGCAAACCTCCATATATTACTGAATCCAGTTATCTTGTCCTTCTTGAGTTTGGCTGGGCTGTGCAGAGGGCATCATTAAGTTGGTTGTCAAGTGCTTCTTGATATAACATTATTTTCTAGTATTTTGGTTAAACTCATTACAAATACATGTGCTGGGGAACTGGTACCTTAAAGGTTAGTGGAGTGGCTGATGCCATAGGTGGCAGGGAAGTATCCATGGCAACCCTGGAACGCAGGAACCACCCAAATGAGCGCCTGCTAACCGGCACAGTCACACTGAAATAATTCAGTGGAAATAACTTACCTGAAAGGATACTTACCCTGGCAACCAAACAAAACAGTGGGAGGAAGGAGAGGGTGCAAGAATCCGCAATGATTCGCAAGCGATAGCTGAGCTTTTGATCTGCAAAAATCAGCTGATAACACTGTATTTGTAAAGCAATGAACCTTGAAACCCCTCAAAACCCCTGGAGGCCACCCCACACGTCATGTACTGCTGATGGGGAAGACCCCTGGCTGTGATTGCTCGAGTTTAACTTTGCCTAAATGATATTTAGCCACATTAGATGTAATAATTGTCTTAGTGGTATTCCCTTTTACATTTTCAGTTGATTATAAAACAAAAAGTGGTTCTCTTGATGACGACTTGGTAAGTAATCCATTACCGTTGCATAAGCAGATTATTGTATTAATGGCAGTTTTCAGTGTCACATACTCTACTTGGTAAAATACTCAGACGTGCCTTTCCCAAGTACAGTTTCTTGTTAAATATTTTAAAGCCTTTTTTAATTTACACACATGACATTGGATGTCACATATCAAACAGGAATCACAGGAAGCAGGGCCTGGTCACTAAGAGGCCGACTGGTACAGCAGGCCAGGTGACATTTTTCGGAAACTTGATTATACTTAAATCATACATTGAAGGGAGCTATGTTCTAATTCTATCACATGTACATTTGAATCATCTTGAACATTTCTTTCTTGATCTGAATAAATCGAGTTCGTACTAATCATCACGTTTTGTATGACAGATTTCAGGTGGAAGGGAGAACAGGTAAAAGCAACCATTGTCACTTACACTTAAAATTGAGTTAAGAGCAGGGTACAGTCCGTTTTCTCTAATCTTGGTAAAAAGCCTGTAGATGTCTCCAATTTCCTTCCTTTCGTTTTCGAACAAAGGAAATAGTAGACACATCTGCATTCAGGTATTGTAAACAAAGAATAAGAGTTGTCATAGAAACTAACCCTCAATCTTGTGCTACCTGTCCTTTGAACAACTCACCCCAATGCTCCATGCTAGAATGATGCTGTGTTCACCATGGTGAGTGAGAAAATTATTAACATGTATATTGAAAACAAGAATTTCCATTATCATTCATGTGTTTGTTCCAGATGTGGGCAAAAAAGTAACTACAGGCCCTAGTTCAAAAGTTGAACAGTAATATCCACTGAATATATCACTCAGTAGACAGTGGATAGCGGATAGCTTTATCCACATTTTGAACAACCAGAATCAGATGTCTAATTTGCTTTGCTGGTCTTTTTTGTTGTTACCTTAGAATAATGGGTGATGACCAGTCTAGAACAGACAGGTAACATGATTTACCGTGTTTTTAATGCTGCAACTATCTTTTGTAATTAATTGTCTTCTTGGAAAACATAATGTAGAACCCAAAGAAACTGATTGGGAAATTTAAATATTTTTTTACCCATAACAAGGGTAGCCTGTTTTCCCCCTTCCCTCAGTATGCAGGCTATATCAAGGGTGGATCCAGGAACATTATTTGTTAAAGGGGATCCAAACTTGCTTTAAGCTTGAAATTGTATTACCATCATACAAGTCTCCACCCTTCATTTAACATGCTTTCTAATAAACTTCATTTAAGACAATTTTATACAAGCCTTGATTAAGTAACATCGCAGAACCTTATGAGTAACATAAAAAATTATGCACAGCTCCAAATGAATGAATTTGTGATCCTTCTGTGGTGCCAAGTTAAGGTTTAAAGTGCTTTGTTAATTGCTAGAAAATTATCTTTGATCTTATGGAAACCTTTTTTTTGCTGGGTGAGGTGTTTTGCTTCAAATCCCAGACCCTCCCCATATATCCATTATGTTTTAATAGTGACACAGATGAGAGAAACGTGCTTTAAAAATGCTCTGTAATACCAATGATAGCATTTTATTCTGAGAAAATAGATCTGGCCCTGGTTGTTCAAAAGTTGGATAGCGCTATCCACGGGATAAATCACTATCCACTGGATAGCGTAATTGATTTCCCTAATACTTATCCGCTGGATAGTGATTTATCCGGTGGATAGTGCTATCCAACGTTTGAACAACCGGGGCCTGGGCAATAATCTTTAAAACACAAAGTCACGTGCAAAAATCAAGCAAATTTAAGCCTAAGAGAAACAGTGACTTTTTCAACGTAAGCTATTTACAGTATTAGTACAGTGTTATTGCTGAAGTAGTAAGTATATTCTTATTTTTCGCCCATTAAACAGTTGTAATTTTTTCTTGTTGCAGGGACGGATATTTAGGACCTGAAGTAAGTTTCATCAGCTATTAAACAAAATGAATTACTTACTTTCTTCCCTACAGTTAATTTATCTTTAAGTTTCAACTATCAATCATGCCGTCTCTTTGTAAAGAGGGATTCTGATTGAGGTTTTCTCTTTTCCTTGCAGGAAGGGATGTCAAGATTTAAAAGGTCAGAATCTTTAATGCAACTTATTGACTCACGAAACACGTTTTCTAAAACTCTGTGACTCTGTAATCCAAGCTCAATTTTTCTTTGGAAAGTTATTCTTTTGAGGATGGAAAGTTTTATGAAAAATAAAATTTCCCAACATTACCCACTGATTGGGTGAGCCTTTGCCAACTTATTAACTATGGTGTTCCCTGACTGCACAGCTAGGTTTCGTCCGGGAGGACAGGGTATTCCCTCTTATGGCCTATGCGGGGAGGCTCAGCGCGAAAGGGGTACCTTTTTCACAATTAAGGTATATAAAACGGTAGGGATTTCACTAGTTGAAGTATATGAAAGGGTAGGGAAATCTGTTATTTCGGTCTGTAAAAGCTGCCAAAAGGGTTACCGGATGTATTTTATGGCTGTGAAAAAGTCGCAAAAACGTTCTGGTTTTGTGATTTATTCATATTTTTGAAGACAGTGCATTAACAGCAGTTGAAAGCGTTGCAAAGTTCTTAATTAGGTATGTGAAAGGAGTACCATTTGTCAATAGAAGGTATATCAGAGGGGTACCTTTTCGGTCAAAAATAGTTTATAAAAGGGTAATGGGTTTGACCTCGGGCCTCCCCGTAAAAAACTTTTTGGAATACTTCCTCCAGGTTCCGTGGTATATTTTTTTGACAAGCTTTTGAACATGAATATGAAAGGACTCTTCTTCACTTGCAGATATGAAAAGCTCTTGACACAAACCATAAACTTTCGAACACCTTTTCTCGGACAATTCATTGATTAGACTATCGACAGATTCTTGTGAGAGGACCAAAGAAGCTGGCTGACCTGGAACTAAAACAAGTCGTATACTAAATTGAAGAAATGTTATTTTCTGATCCATACATAAAGATTTTCGTATCCCATGAGCGACCACATATCCAAAAGAAAATAATTTTTCATCCCAATCAATCCCTATAGCTGGAACCCTCAAATGTTGGCAATTAAGGCTGTTTCTTATCACTGTTTGAGCATCTAGGTTTTACTTGGTGGCCCGTGCACAGAGCAGCGTGCCTTTTATGTAGCAAAGTGAGAGAGAAAGGCAGAGAATAGTCCAAAATTCTCCTTGTTAGCACCCTATCCCTCATAAGAAACCTTTGTATTAATTATTTGGTTTCTATTTTGTTTCTTTAGCACTAGCGAACTCTACCTTGAGAAACCCCAATTACCAAAACATGTTGGAAGATCCGAGAGCATGAAAACTACTGTAAGTAATATATGCCAGATACCAGTGGAACCATGTCATGGTTATGTTTGTATGTTCAGTTTGACAAATACTGGTAGGTGTCTGCCATGACTGCTTGCCTCGTGGTTCTGTGTGTGTGTCTTAAGCTATAGCTGGCAACACATTCCATTGTTTGCTGCCATTAGGGACTTGTCAGTGTTCTACAATATTGTTGTAACTGTTAGTGTTTCCCAGGTCGGTATTTTAATTCGAAAAATTAACAATCATTGGATGAGGTTGAACTTGATAGACAGAATTATCAAGGCTGAGGCAAATAACACAAACTGAAACCTTGGCAATCCCTGATTTTATGCGAAAACGTAATAGAATTATTTTTATTATGAACGCACATAAGCTTATGTTAAAAGACGAACTAAACACCAAGTGATCCATCGTCTTTCTTACAACGTTTGAAAGTTTTCACCTGTGTCAACTTTAGTTCGCTCTAAAAGTTTCCTGACCAATCTCACTCACGACGAAAATTAAATGCGAAAGCCCTCTAGTTTTGTAGAATTCTCTTTGAAAGACCTTTTAAATGGCGAAAAATGTTCCTCCAACCTTTTGGCAGCCTGTAAAGGGGCGTCGTAAACAAAAACTATGATTATCAGCAAAATTTCGTCACTTTGGAATGTTTAAAATTTGTTTATCTGTAAGAACGACTTATTGAAACCTATTGCCAGATGGAATTAGTGAGTTTAGGCAACAGGATGGCAGAAAGAACAGGACGGCAAAACTCTTGTGTGTGACAAACGTGACAGGCCTATTACTTATGTGTTTTTCGTGATCTTCACTTAAGTTAATGTTTTCTGGTGTTTTTCAAAAAGACCTGTTTAAAGGAGGGTGCAGTTCGGCGGAAGAGTTTTCCAAACAAAATTATTGTCACGCTTGTCACACAAGGTTCACCGTCTTCTTTTCTCTCCCGTCCTGTTGCGTAAGGTCACCATTAACAGTGCACTTTTAGCAAATCAGAATTAAGATAGGAACAAAGTTACAGTCAACTGTCTCTTAATGGACACCAATATCAGAAGGACACCTGGAGTTGGTCCCTGCAGCATTTCTTTACTCCTTTTAGTTGACTCTCTATAAGAGGGGCATCTCTCTAAAAAGGACACTTAGTGCCGATCCTAAAGGAGAGAGTTGACTGTACACAATAATGATTGCTGTTGTTTTGGGACTCTATGCAGAGGGACATTACGTCACAACTTGCGCCACTTAAAAGAATAAGACGATCAGTGGCGGGAACAATGGAGTCTGTGTAAGTGTCACTGAATTTTAACCTTTGCAGTAACAGTAATATAAGTCAAAGTTTAATTTTCAAGTTTTCATCCATTATTGCTTGATGCATATAGTACAGATAATGTCGATTTTAGGGTATCTTAACAATGAGGTGCTCCTGGACTGCCAGCAAGTTAGTCTCTCTTTCTATGAGGTTTTACATAATTTCACAGAAAAATCAAAACCTGAACTGTTAACACCCAACACACATTTTCCTGGCGAGTTGCCTCCCTTCCTGCTATTTTTTTAAAGAAATGAAGACAGCCCTGGGTACATAACCGTCTTAGAAATGTTAAACTGTGTCACTGCATTAAACATCAGGAAAACTTGTTTGTAACATAGATGCCACCATTAGTTATAGTAGTGATTCAATTGCTATGATCCACAGCCATTTGCTGATTAGAGGTAAAAGACAATGCTTTCCTTTGCTGCTGCTTTAAAATTACTTGCGGTATAGCTTTTGTGAAAACTAATCTGGGAATTTTTGCTTTCCAAATATTTATAGGAATCCAAATACTTGCAAAACTTTTGAAATTGAAGGGAATTATTTGAATCATTTGTTTGTTTGACTTCAGCTTTCTTCACTGAGTCACCCATGTTGCAAAAATTTTACAGTTATTTTTTAAAAACTAAAATATTAGAAAGAGTTACCCAAAGTCTGCTTCAAGTACTTCTGAAGGCGATCTCTAATCATTTGAAAGACATAATACTCATGAATGACGTCATGATGACCTTTTGGAAGCGTCCGGCGGGTAATATGTTGAAAATTTTAGTCTCTTGAAGGGACGTCAAGCATCAAGAAACAAAGGGGAAGAGAGAATTGAATTTTGGAGCATATAAAATATGTAAAGATATAAACACATCTGGTAGTAAAATATCACGTTATGTTTACTTTAAGCCTAATGTGTTGTTAATTATTTCTTTAGAGGCATAGATTCCCCAGTAATGGATCCTTTGTCTGAGGACGGTAAGTCACATTTGTGTCTTTGTTTGCTAAATCTTCTATTCTGTACATAATCCTTTATACCAGTTCTCCGTGATTAAAAAAACACATTTCGTCTTTGGATAGTGGCTTATAAAATGGCCAACAATGAAGAGGTTTTGCTGACCTACTGAACAGGATTTAACTATCATTTTCATTGGTTTGATATTTTTATAGTTATGAAACAGCTTATCCAAGCTTTGTTTTATTGTTTCCTAAATGGGTGAAACAAGAATTCCAGAAAAACTTTTTAGACAAGTCGTTTCCTGTGTGTGTTGTGGCAGAACTTGTTAATGTTTATGTCGTGTATTAGTTTGTTTTTATTTCCCTTCCATACCCTTACCGTAAATTCCCAGTGGTTATCATCATGAAAACATTTATGTAAACGTTCATTCTCACATAATGACAGTGATAACTGTAATTACACAATAAAATCATCAACAAATTAACTAATGATACTAAAGCAAAACTAACATTAAAAAGCTATAATCTAATTTTACTGCGCTCTCTTAAATGATATATTATTTTAACTGATGTTGTGAGTAACGTCGTATATAATCTGGTTGTCGCTGCTAACACTTATAAAGTGAGTAGACCATCGTATTTAATTTTTTTTTTTTTACTATTGTAATCTTGCTAATAACGTAGAGGTAGTTTACGTTCGACTTTTTTCATGTACAAATATTTTTACTATTTTCCTCTACATTAGCCCCAATGGCAGGACCTTTAATTGTGCCAATCATCATCGTAATAATCGTTTCTAACAAGAAGTAACTTTTAGTCTTATCACCCACGTGAAAAGCAGCGAGCTGTAATTTATTAAGCATTCATTTAAGTCTGAAAAATTCACCATTCATCATTTTTATCAAACAAAAATGCTTAACCATAGTGTCATTTAATCATGCAAAAGCCTTGCTAATTTCTACGTTATGTGGCAGCTATAAAATTCGTGGCTTTTTTATATGTTTATTGAATATTTCGTTTTACCTTAAACTTCAACTAATCATAACGAATAGCCTTCCGCATCATAACAGTCATTTTTACGTTCATACCGTGTTCATGAAACTGTTGATGTTTGAATTTTCTTACATGTAGCGGTTCAGGTGTTATGATAATTAGTTGCATTTAAAAGTAAACACATAAAATTTCGAGGTAAGTCTTTATTTTGAAGTTAAATTAAGACTTAGAAAAGAAAACAAATGGTAATAAATGGTTTTCTGTGTCGTTTGAAGCGTGTTTTCTAGCAAGGAAATTGATGAGTATCCAGCTACTGTATGTTGAAAAAAATGTTGCTGCTATTTTGTACATCTGTCTTCTTTTTATAGATAGTTGTTTCTTCTTTGCAGTTTTAATTGTTAATCCTAACTTTCCTACGGCTATAAATAATAAAAAAGTATTTAAACGTAGACTTGGATTCGTATGAAGTTAACGTTTAAATGAATAATGTAAGTGACCAATATTATGTTTCAAATTGACTATTGACCTGCAATAACTTAACATAAGCTGTCATCATTAACATTACCATGTGTTTATGTTTGTTGTGTCTCACAAGTTGTTTTTCTCCCAGGGAGGCGTGTGCCCTCACGATCTCCTTCTTTTCTGCCACCAGAAGAAGAACCAGTAAGTCTACTATGATAATTTTTTTAAAAAACCTAACAAAGAACTCTGGGCCGAGTTGTTCAAAGCCGGGTTAAGATAACCCAGGGTTAGTGCGAGATTTGATTTCAGATTTGAAAGCATAAAAAGCATTTCAGTTTTGGTTCTTTTTGTCTACAAGTTGATGATTGGAAGCTCTAAAAATAACAGAGAAAATTATCCGACAAAATGCTTTTGAACACAAGAAAAAGAAACCAGGGTTAAATTTGACCCCGGGTTAAGCGCTAATCGGCCTTCGAACAACTGGGCCCTGATCTTCCTGGATCACCGTTATACAACAGAAAATAGTGTGGTAAGTAGATTGTGAAGATAGGCAGTGGATGGTTAAGGATTCTAAATAAACTAGGGATTGCAAGCAACCTTTACATCAAAGTCACGTGATAAATCAGTTCCACTTTTAAATATAATGTAAGTTTGTATACGTTAATTCGCCGTCTTATTGAGGGTATGAGACGAGAGTTCATTGGAGTGTCGTTTCGTTGAATTTACCAAAATGTGGAACGCACGTGTAGCCTATCGATTCTTTAGTTTTGTGCCGTTCTCACAGTTCTCACTGGTTATGTCTATTTATGAGCTATTTTTTGTAACTAGTCTCATAGGGGTGTATTTCTTACCCAAGATAGTTTTGTGAACATGTACATACAGTGTACGTAATCTATCCCCTCCCTATCTTCATTCTTGCAAAAAGTCTGAGATGTACCCTTAAGAAGACCAACTAACAGTGTTTGCTAAAGTTTATGCTAGATGTCAAAATTCTTTGTATTCTTGTATCATTGGAGGTCAACGTAAAAGAACACTACTGCTAGTTGCGGAAGTTAAAAAGCTGGTCCTATATACACGTTGTATGATGAATTTGTCCGAGAAACGATCGCTTGATTGGCTGATGTAGCATCAGTGCAAATCACAAATCACAACAACAGATTGCGTCTTAGTATGTGTGTCCGATCTCTATCAACAGTGGATGCAATAGGGGAATTAGGAGCAGAAAAAAAGTTCTTCTGGCGATAGTCTTCTTTTGCAGTTTTATTTTCAGTGATTGTGAATTGTTTGATTGAAATTGATTGTGAAATGTTTAGTTAAAAATTTGAAAAAACAAACAAACAAACAAACAAAAACAAAGTTGACCCAATTTGTCCAGCGCCGGAAGAGTAAATCTACAGTGTTAACAATAATTGTTATGATTTTGATTTGCTAGGATCCAGACATGGAGGTTGATGCCCAACCCATACCTTGGCACCAAGTTGTAGATAAAAAGGTATTTAGCAAACAGTTGTGTATGAATTATGCGGTTTGAATGGGTAGTTGTTTCTTTGGTGTAAACCATGGTAGGTGTTGGTGATAGAAATGGACGTTGAATTCCGTTGGACGATCGATTATTTAAACAGGTTTTCTCATTGTCAAAAAACAAGTAAAAAATAACGCAGATAAAATCCGTCGAACGACGTTTCGGTGTCATCGTGACGCCATTTTCAATTTCGCAGACTGTCAGAAATAATTTTTGGATAGAACAACTTCCTCACAATGTTGGGACCAACAGTGCATGGTGGGAAGGATACAACCCATAACCATGTGCGCTTGCCCCAAACAATGTCGGAAGAGCTGTGCAAACGGATCCAACAATCTTGCGCTATGCTTTGGGGATGCCTGTTCTCCTTTCGTAAAGTAAACGGTCGTTGCCTTTTCTAATGGACGATGTCCTCATTGGTAACCAAGCCTTTAGTCATGATAGATGTTATATATTCCCTGAATTAAGGTGACTCGACCCAGTTTTTTTTTTGGGGGGGGGGGGGGGGGTACCATCCTACTTTGAGGCTCTCTGGTATCCCCACCTTTACTTTTATCGTAAGTCTAACACATAAAATGGATAACATATAGATCAATCTACAATATAACATAAAATTTTTGGCGATCGGAGTAAATGTCAGGTGACTATAATGCCACGCCCCTTTGAGGTCTGAGTCGAAAATCTGCTGTTGCAGGCATTTTTTCGTGAAAATCTCTCGGCTACACATAGTGCGCATTAGTGCCTTGCGCTGAACAGAGTTTCACCAAAATCGCAAAGACCCAATTCGAGAAATTCAGCGGTTTCCAAATTTAGGTCATAATTTATGCGAAAAGATAAGCAAACTTCATATGGATTATATCTAATAAACTATGAGATTCATCTCTTTATTTTGGGCACCGTTATGACAGATGGGTCCTTACAAGTCAGCAAAACGCTTTAAAAAAGCATTTTCTTAAAAATTCGTAGTTTTTTTTCCTTCAAATTTTTTCAGGGCCACAATTGATTAACTAACTACCCGGACTCTGAATTTCATGTTCATTGAAAAACTGTGACATTATCTTCTATAAGCCCAAACTTGAGTAAACATTTAAGATTTTTAGCGTTTTGGCTGAGTTTGTGCTTTGGGAGTTGTCTATTGTTTCTAGTCTGTCATTATACAGCATTCTTGTTCAGCACGCGTGCAGTGACCGCGCTTGGCTGACTTCCGAATGCTCACCGAGATACGATAATTTTGGTACAGTGAGACAGGCCATCGCGTGATACATAGAGGTTTAATTCACAATTTTTAATCAATTCTCGTGCTTCTTGTGCCTTTGCAAAAAAATCAAGAAGTGCTACACACTAAATCGACTTACTATTACAAAAATATCATTTTTTCATAGGTTTAATGCAAGCCAATAATTAAACCAACTCGTGACGGGAATATCTCGGTGAGCATTCGAAAGTCAGCCAAGCGCGGTCATTGCACGCGTGCTGAACACGAATGCTGTATAATGACAGACTAGAGACAATAGACAACTCCCAAAGCACAAACTCAGCCAAAACGCTAAAAATCTTCAATGTTTACTCAAGTTTGGGCTCATAGAAGATAATGTCACTGTTTTTCAATGACCATGAAATTCAGAGTCCGGGTAGTTAGTTAATCAATTGTGACCCTGAAAAAATTTGAAGGAAAAAAAACTACGAATTTTTAAGAAAATGCTTTTTTCGTGAGAAGGACTCTTAAACGCTGACAAACGTCAACAAATAGCGAAAACTATAATTTTTATATGTTTGCTTTGCTCGAAATCGCGCGCATTTACAAGGCCCTAAAGCGTTTTGCTGACTTGCAAGGACCCGTCTGTTATAACGATGCCCAAAATAAAGAGATGAATCTCATAGTTTATTAGATATAATCCGTGTAAAGTTTGCTTATCATTTTCGCATAAATTATGACCTAAATTTGGAAACCGCTGAATTTCTCGAATTGGGTCTTTACGATTTTGGTGAAACTCTGTTCAGCGCAAGGCACTAATGGGCACTATGTGTAGCCGAGAGATTTTCAAGAAAAAATGCCGGCAACAGCAGATTTTCGACTCAGACCTCAAAGGGGCGTGGCATTATAACCACGTGACATTTACTCCGATCGCCAAAAATTTTATGTTATATTGTTGATTGATCTATATGTTATCCATTTTATGTGTTAGACTTACGATAAAAGTAAAAATGGGGATACCAGAGAGCTTCAAACTAGGATGGTACCCCCCCCCCCCCTCCAAAAAAACTGGGTCAAGTCACCTTAAGGCAAATGATACGTATTTGAATAGTCTTGGGGCCCGTCCACACTTATCCGGATATTTTTGTAAACGGAGATTGTTTTCCTTTTTCAAAAAAATTACGCATCCGCACCTAGTTTATTCGAATCGTTTTCGTCCGTCCACACGAAAACGCTAAAACGATGGAAATACGATAGCATCCCTCACGGAGCATGCGCAATTCTCGTAATTCTCGTAATTCTCGATTATGGGTGACATCATCATATTCGAAAATCTCAGTTTTCGTCCGTCCACGCGTAAGTGAGAAGCCGGCGTTTTCAATCTCCACTCTGGAAAGCGTTTTTGAAAAGATGCGTTTTTGGTGACCTTTGACTTTTTCACCGGATACTTGTGGACCGTAGGCCAAACTTCGTTTTCCAAAAAAAAAAAACAACCGGATACGTGTGGACGGGAACTTAAAGAGAACGACGTTGAAGCCTAAGTTGAATTTACGTTAAAAGTTTTGGAATTGGTTTTGGTGGTAGTGTAATTGCAAGGGAGAGAACAGAATATAAAAGGTCCAGGTTCGAGGTCCGGGTTCCACTCTGGGTTGCGATCTTCTATCTTTTTAATAGAAACACTCTCAATAACAGGTCGAACATTGTCTAAGTGTCTTACAAATGGCATCGACCGTTTACGAAAGGGACAACTGCTTCGGCGATCACGGAACGAAAGTAAATGTTGGGAGTTGCTGGCGCTAAAGTTTGACTGGTTTCAAACTTTGCGCAACGACTCCCACCAACATGCAACAGTGTGTGCAAACGGACGCAACATGTAACATCCAACAATGTTGCGTCCTTTTGTACGGGTTTAAGATTAACATACATAAAATATGCAGTTAAAGTCACACAAAAACGTTTAGCTGGAATAGTCGGCTTATCGGTCAGAAAAGGTTTTGGCCTACAGGATGTGGGTCGTGTTCGGCAATAATATGGTAGATAAGTCCGTACAATCATGTAAACGTGTCTCCTGACTGCTGACTGCCGGTTTATCAAACAGTTGGTTTGAAGATAGTTCTAGTGTTGATACTTGCTCTTTATTGACATTTTTAACCGCGGCAGGCTTAGCTCAGTTGGTAGAGCGCTTGACTGCGGAGCGGAGGTCGTGGGTTCGATTACTGGGACCGGATCAACACTCAGAGTCTTAAAATAACTGAGAAATGAAGCTACTTCTTTGCCCTGCAAATGGCTAGACCTCTATAATGTTTTTGTTCTAGGTCATTAGAAAACTAAGAGGAAAGGAAATCAAGCGTCAAGAAATTATTCATGGTAAGACAAGTTGAACTTTATATAAAGACATGGAACGAGACTTAAAAATAGTGTTTAACAGTTTCTAGATAGTAGATAGTAGATGGTAGATGGAATGAGTGTCGATACTGTTGCGTAACCTTCAAAATTTTAGGATTTGTGTGAAAAATATAAACGATTGTTTCTGAATCCTACAAATGTGAAAGATAAATAGACAACAGCTTACCTAATTGAGTTTTTTGAGTTTCTCCTTTCTTGTGTAGTCCCCAAGCCGATTTATGGCCATTATATGGGTTTTGGTGCAACTGGTTTACTCCCTCCATATAACCTTATATCGTTCATATTTCAAGGTTGAGCTACGTGTGTCTTTGTGTCGGAGGAAATTGACGTATTTGCAAACGTCATGTTAAGTGGATTTCCACTGGCACGTAATTTTTTACGCACACATATATTACGCGCGTAAATAAAAATAAAGAAGAGAGTCGCGCGTAAACGTAAATGTTGATCGAAGTTCAACACCTCCGTTTACGTGCGGTCTTTCAACAGCCTGGGAACGAAGACGTATCCCATTTCCATATGCATTGGCTTAGTGTGGATGGTCGAAAACAATGTGGAAAAACTCTGGTGTGGACGCAAAGTTTTGAATGCGTTCTTGTTTACGTGAAAACGCCTCGGTATAGACCAAGCTAGGTTTTGATTCTTACAGCAGTGACCGGCTTACTTTGAAGTGTTAGTGGAAAATTCATTATAAAGAATTCACAAAAAAAAACTATAATACCATCAGAATATTCTAATGTTAACTGTATTTTTCTCTTTTAGAGCTTATTCATACTGAAAGAACACATGTTAGGAATCTTAAAGTTTTGAGCAAGGTGAGTTGTTAGTTAGAAATTGAGAACATATATATCTAATATACACATATCTTTTTCGCTTCTACTTTGAACTAAATTGAATAAGCTTTAAACTCTACACAGGAATGAAAACTACCTTTAGTGACAGCTTACGAGGAATAGAGCAATCTTATATTCCTTGGTGTCTCGACCCAGTACTTTTGCAGCGACACCTTCCATCTTTGAATCTCTTATACTTAAACAAATTGATCTTTACTATAGAACCGATTATAACACATTTATTACACGTAGACTAAACTTTATTTTGATTTTATTTTTTGGGCGATTGGAATAAATATCACGTGACAATGACGTCACAATAGTTTAGCTCTAAATTGAATTTCTGCTCTTATCGGCATTTTCTTTGGAAATGATTTACGCTACCGATACTTTGGGTGTTTGTCTTCTGTTGTGCGAAGTTTCACAAAAATCTATAAGAGGAATTTCGAGATATCTTGGAATTTCTACAAAAAGGGTGTGAATTATGCATGAACCAAAGACTGGAATTAATACAGACAAATTTACTATTTTTTGGATGCTTCCGAAAAGTTTTATCACACACTCATTTAGCCTGCGTGGCAGGCGTTTGAAAGGGAAGGGAAAGGGAGTTTTGGGAAAGGGAGTTTTAAGTTCGAGAGAAACGCGAGGGACGTGGTCTCGCGCCCAAATTCCCTTCCCCTTCCCTTTCCAACGCCTGCCACGCAGGCTACCACTCATTTTGTAAATGACCTTTATACGCTCTACAACCGGCTGAACGCAATTTCGCGATTTCCAAAAAAACATGAAAACATGTGAATCAGTCAAACGCAATGCTGAACTCTTTTTGTAATTTCTAAGGCAACTTTCACGAAAACAGCGATTAAAGAAAATCGTTGATAGATTTCCTTAAAAAAATTTCAGTGCTGCAATGGATCATTGTACTATAAAATCCCCGAATTTGGGGCCATTAAAAACTTCTTAAGTTGACCAACGTAGGGCCAAAATTTAGTAAATATTGAAGCGATGCCAAAGATCTGGCTAAGCTTTTGCTGTGGGATTTCCTATTGTCTCGACTTTAGCAAAATATCAAATACCAATGCACCTTCCCATGCACCACGCGAGAATTTACCGCGCTTAGTTGCCCTCCGTAATCTATTCGCTATTGTTTTCTCCCATTCTACAGCATTACCATATTTCGGAAAGATTTCAGAGGGCAATCAAGCGCGGTAAATTCTCGCCTACTGCATGGGAATTTGATGTTGTGCTAAACTCTAGACAATAGGAAGTCCCAGAGCAAAAAACTTAGTCAGATATTTGACATCGCTTGGATATTTACTTTATTTTGGGCCTGCGTTGGACAGCTTAAAAATTTTTCAATGGACACGAAATTCGGGGACTTCATAGTATACTGATCAATTGCAGCACTGAAGTCTTTTAAAGAAAACCCATCGACGAATTTTTGTTTAATCGCTGTTTTTGTGAAAGTAGCCTTTAAAAATACAAAAAAAACTCAGCCTTTCGTTTACTGATTCACGTGTTTTCATGTTTTTTTCGAAATCGCGCAAGTCTTCTTGCGTTTAGCTGGTTGTAGAGTGTATAAAGGTCATTCGCAAAACGAATGAGTGATCAAAACTTTTCCGAAACCTCCAAAAGATAGCAAATTTGTCTGCACTAAGTCCAGACTTCAGTTCATGCATAATTTAAACCCTTTTTGTAGAAATTCCAAGACATCTCGAAATTCCTCTTTTAGATATTTGTGAAACTTCTCACAACAGAAGACAAGCACCCAAAGTTTAGGTAGCGTAAAGTATTTCCAAAGAAAATGCCGATAAGGGCAGAATTTCGATTTAGAGCTAAAACTATTGTGACATCAATGTCACGTGATCTTTATTCCCCTTACCCAAAAAATAAGTATAAGAGATTCAAAGATGGAAGGTGTACCTACAACAACATTTCACTCATGTTACGGAGCGCAATTTTTTTTTATGTCGTTCTAGTCTTTGGTTGTTGAATTGACAATTCTATCGTCAGTTCATTATTTGTAAACTTTTATTTCTATTTACCGTTAAAAAGGCTTTTTCCACGCCGTTTGTTGAAATCCAGCCTTTTACCTTTTCCTGATAGTCTGGTGAATTTTTCGCCATATTAAAAGAGCCTTAGGCAAAGGCGCTTTTGGGCCACGCACGCCAACCGGAAGTTGACGTTTGCAATCCCTTTGAAGTGGTTTTACCCAAATTGAAGGGCATATCGTTTCTAAATTAAAGAGTAAAGACACTTAGCAATACAAATTTGGTAGCTTCAAATGGCCCTCTCTCAAAGTGCCTTTGCTTTAGCTCGCTTTTACTGCGCTTTTGTACGCTTGGAAGAGAATGGTTATTGATGTTTTTTTTTTTCAGGTGTTCTACAGACCAATGTTAAAATTTAACGTTATGTCCAAGCAGCATATTAATCAACTTTTTCCCAACTTAGATGAATTGATTAAAATTCATGGTAAGTGAACATAAAATGCTTAGGGATGGCACACGAATTCCTAGACGGTTACAAGAACTTGAAGTATGTTTTAGCTATGACCAGTCACAAAAGTGGCAGTGAAGTTTGTAACTGATTTTGTAGCTGTTAAATTTACCTGTTTCTCAAGAGATGTATGTTTGACTTGTGTATCCACGGTTTTTCTCATACTCCCACTCTGCAACCCGTTATCCCTTTCTGGATGACCCTACAAAAGAATCTTACTTTTATGCCTACTCGTACTCTGGTATCTACTGATTATAATTAGTACGATACAATACCTTAAATTGTATTAAGCATTCGAAGCTTCCTGCTTTAAATCTGAAGAGACATTAATGTAGGATTTGTTGTAAACTTTTTGCTAGAATTCTATAGCTGGGTAAATAACTTGTTTAATACTTTGATGAGTTTTTAGAGAAAATCGCAACTCTTAACGGGACTTTCCCCTTTTTACACAGAAAGTTAGGTCGTGTGTTAATTGATTTGTTAATTTATTTATTCAAGTGTCTTTAATGGAGAGCATGATGAAAAAGCAAGAAGAGTCTTCTGAGGAAGTGATAACTTGTATAGGCGATGTTATGCTGAAAAGGGTGAGTTCCAAATTATTACGCCATAATTAGCAACGAATGGAGAGATCAACATAATTTTCAATATCAGGCAAAAGTCGACTCCAATAATTATTGTTTTATTATTTACTTAAAGTACCTGTTCCGCGGCAGTTTCCGGATATAAAGGGATGTTTAGTCCAACTAATATTCTTCAAATAGCAACGCGTTTGCCATTCTTTGAGTGGTATTATTGCTATTCTTGCCACGTTTTTAGGCAGTAGTTTGGCTATTTGTTCAGCGGAAAAATGAAATCCTCCGCCATTTTCTCAACCTCTACCAGAACAGCTGAGCTACCGCACCTTCTGTGGTCCCTTTTCCTGTCGATTGTCAGTACTGGTGGCGTCAATTGGATTGATATCGGCAAACGTCTTGCATATTTGGTCAGCGGTAGCTGCTTTAAGATTAGCCAGGGCATTAGAGGCAACCTGAAACGATAAAATTTTATGTTGAATGAATAAAGTGTAACGAAAATCTGCATGACTTTAACTTATTCTTTATCCTGATTAAGTTAATCCATTCTTCCGGGCATTAATGCGTGGCAAACAAACAAATGGGGTCGATAAGTTAAGCAAGCTGTATTTTTTACGTCATTACACCCCTTAACTCAAATTACGAGTTTTTATCGGTACATGATGCAAACTTTACGTTTGTCGATTTCTGTTAATTTTATTGGATAAATTACTTAGATAATTATTTCTCTTTCTAACTGCAATAATTAAAAAGAAATGCATGTTGTTGAGAAAAGTCGAGTTGCCTCAGTTTTTAGCGGAGCTCCACGCGCGCGCGAAGCGCGCGCGTGGGCGGAGCCCCATTGCTAAGTAAATCTACCCATCCCAGAAAATTTGGTAATCACGTGACTGTACACCGACCGCCCGCCGTCCGTCCGCACCACAGGAAAACCAATGTTTACTCTCGCACTTTTAGCTAGTTTGGGAGCCCAAGAGAAAACTAATTGCACAGGCTGCACATCAATGTTGTGATCAATTGACAGCTATCAAAACAGGGCATCCGCTGACCAGTATCACCTGACCGTACCGCGGGCTCAAGTGTCGACCCATCGAGGTCGAGTATTTTTTTAAAGTTATCCGCTGACAAATGACCAGTTTCAAATGATCGCAGGCTCAAGTTTATTTTTTCCAAGGATTCATATCAAATATCTTGTGTTTATGTCACTATGGCCCCGCACTATTACGATTTTGATTTCAAACTGACCTCGGAAGCAAAAATTCAGCCAGTTTTTTTAAAAGTACAGGCGGGGAAGACCTTATCTTACCATGGTCACGCGTTGGTCACGCTCTACGTCCAATTTTTATACTCTGATTGGTCAAAATTTGACAGGTGAGTTCATGCGGAAAATATGCAGCATCTTGAAAATAGTTTACTTTGACAGCTGAAGCTGACAGAGTTTTGTGTCAACTTGTGATGTTTTTAACTGTCTTTTTCCTCTGGATGTACAAAATGAAATACAGCTGCTATCAAGAGCCTTCTGTTATTCATGGCTGATTTGTTTACTGGGTCTTGGTTGAGAAATGCGTCGCTTGTCAAAATTCGGTAATTCGATTTCGGATGGCATCGTTTTCGTTTTTCACCTTGCTTAATGCGTAAGAGGGTTTAAAAGTCTCAAGCAACTGTGGCCTCCCTTGATAGCTATCAGAAACTGAATCTCGAATGGTAAGCCTAAGTAATTATTGTATTTGATGTTTTCATGAAGTCTTGCACAGTTCACGCTGACAGTTTACGCCGCAAGTTTATGCACGTTTGTAGGATTTGAGTCAATGATCTGACCTAGTATCAGGTTTGATATAAGCTTACAGAACTTTAAAAAGCCTTCAGCTATATTTGCTGACCACAAATAGAAAGAAAACGTTCCGAAGAATATTTAGTTATAAATTTGGCTGTAGAAAGAAAACTTTGAGCGACTCTCTTGCTTTGAGGAGTTCACCTTCGAAAACAGTAAACACCGCGCCGAGAAGCCGGCTAAAACATAAACTTAAGCTTTACGCTTAAAGACTCAGGATTTTTAGAGACACTTTAATACTTGTCTTCGTGAATGAAAATTGTTGTCTCTGTAAATGTTTCACGGAATTATATCTCTTTTTTTGATTGTTAGTAGTCTCTCTTGCAATTTTAATCGCTTGTCCGTGCCGTTTTTTTTCATCGTTCATGACCATCGCTTGCAGGAGTACTAAAACATGTCGCGCGTATCAAACGCTTTATAAGATTACACATCGTTATAACTGAAACCATTTAATAACAAAACAAATAATAATAAATTCGCTATTATGTTGAAGCGTAACTCTGTTAAACTTCATTCAAACACTCGACCACACTGACAGCTCGCACTATAGAAACGAGAACCAGCTGGCCGTATGAGTGATTTTGGAAATTTTCTGAAATTTTTGAACGGTTTGGCTCGTCCTGAATATTGACTGAGTACAATTTGTCTTGAAAAATTGTGAAATACCGCATTCTGTCCGAGCTCTGTATGATAAATAGTACTGTTTCACCTCAAATGTGGTACATAAAAATTATAAAAGGTTGGTTTTAAACACCCCCAGATTTGTTGGCAAGAATTTGTAAAGTAAACCTGTCGAACGCAAAAAAATTTGGCGTGATTTGTTTTCCAAGAATTTGTTTTCGAGGCCTAATCTACTGTGATCTTGAATGTGATCGAAGATGTTTGCTATTTTTTGGGTGTACATATAAGGTTATCAATTCGATGTAAGATGTTTCACTCTAAAATAACTTAGCCTTTCCCTCAAAAGTCACACGAATGTGCCCTTAAGTTAAATGATTTGCCGATTAAAAGTTTATTGTTTGATTTAAATTGTAAATTTTTTAAAATTGGAGCTTCGCTTTTAGCCCTGGCTAAATCTATATATTATTCAGCTCACACAGATATAGTTACAGTATGCAGTGTTCAATCTAGGCCGCGTTTTTGCGTCATGTACGCCGCAAAATGAAATGATCGTGGGGTCATACTGACGCAAAAAAAAGCAACAAACAAAACCCCCCCCCAAATAAGTTTTCTCGTATATAAGTACTTCCAAAGCAGCAGGCAATAATAAAAGTAAATTTAAAAACAAATATGTGTGCTTACTAGCCTTATATGAACGCGCGAAATCGCGAAATGACTGGTGTTTCAGACTACGTTTGTACGAGTACTTTTTGTGTCAGGCGTTCCAGTTCCGAGAGAGACTGGACGCTACTACGACGTTCTGCAACGTTGCCGATCGATTCACGCTTCGTTCGTTGACTTTGTTCAGGGTGTGTTCTTGTGTCTACGTTAATTTTAGTTTCATGAAACGCCAGCAAAAGTTAAGTCTCTTTTTTTACGCCATAATTGGTCTTTTTCGGCTTTACAATTATTTGACTGTTTCCAGTTACTGCAATAAGCAAATCAAAACTGTGAAAAGCATAAAAACTATAATAGGGATAAAAAATTCGAAAACGTTGAAACTGACTTAAAATGCTAAAAAGTTGTAAAAATATACTGGTAGTGTATAGCATAATAGGGATATTGCCAGTTTTTCGAAGTTTATTATTATCATAATAATTTGACCCAGACCATTTTTGAAATGACCCAATTTAAAATGTCACGTGGGACATTTGACCCACTTTCCATAATTTCTAGATTGAACACTGAGTATGTTTTTTAAATTTTGTTGTTCACATGCTTTCTCAATTTACATGATTTAAATTTCAGTTTTGTATCATAGTCTGTAGTAAGTGCAAACTATAATTAAAACTAGTAGGCCATTATTACTGATACTTGATAAAAACTATTTTAGCCCGTTTCCAAAGCAAATAATTCAGGAAATGAGTAAGCTAATTAAAGAGTAAACAGAATTTTTTATGTAACTTGAAAAATAGTTCTTTTTTGTATTTTTTGTTTTGCAGTTTGATGATGAACCTGGTGAGATAGCCAAGGATGCCTGTGCTACATTTTGTAATCACCAGAAACTAGCTTTGGAACAGCTCAAGGTATGCTGGTGCTGCAGACGGTAGTAACTTTTTAAAGCGATCCACAAAGTTTATACACCTGTTGTTTACTGAAATCCGAGTTCCAAACACTACTTTTAAAGAGAGGCTAAGCCCCGTCCACACGTATACCGATAGTTTTGAAAACGGAGATTTTTTCCTTTTGTTATATCGATGGAAATATGATAGCTTCTTTCACAGAGCATGTGTTATGCTAGTAGTATATGATGCATGACATCATCGTATTCGAAAACCTCCGTTTTCGTCCGTTCACACGTCAACGAGAAGCCAGCGTTTTTGAAAAAAATGCTTTTTTGGTGACAGTTTTCACCGAATCCGTGTGGACGGTAGGCGAAACCGGAGGAAAAGACAAAAACAGTTACGTGTGGACGGGAGCTAAGTGCTAAATCCTGGCATGAAAATGAGTCGTACTTGCATAAGAATTTCTCACTTACCCTTGCCCTGAAGGAAAGATTTAGGGAAATTCGCAAATGGTCCACTGCTTTTGTTGTTTAAAAGTTGGTACAGCTTGATTTCATCCTTGTTATTTGTTCAAGCACTAGGCTAGTATCTAGGTTACTTGCTTTAAATGTGTCACGAGTCATAGAGACGCCTAATTTTTGTGGACTGATAAATTGATCTTACGTTCATTGTTTTCTCTTGTTTCAGCATCGTCAAAGAAAAGAACCCACCTTACAAAAATTTATCGCTGTAAGTATTTTCGCTAATATCTTTTGAGATTGTGGATTTCAGTTTATCACAGTCTTTACCGTTACTGTTATGTTTTCTCTTTAGAGTTGTGAAAACGATCCGTTGTGTAGAAGGTTGAGACTACAAGATATAATTTCCTCCAGTTATCAGAGATTGACAAAATACCCACTTCTATTGGAAGGAATACAGAAAAATACTCCAAGTAAGTCCGTTACGTTTATGAAGAGGATGTTACTCGAGTGTAGCGGTCACGCTGTGCACTGCTCCCCTGATCTCCAGCTCGTTATCTTCTGATTTTTAACATGACTGGTAAAGTTAGAGCAACAGGAAAATTAAAGAAGGAGAATAAAGACTAAAAACAATTAGAAGAAGTTAGAACTAGACTATCCGACCAAGTTTCTTCAATTCGACAAGCTGACAATATTTGTTTGTTTCTTAATTACTTAATAATATGAAGTCTACCGTACATAAGTTGCACAAAATTTTATGTTAATGTATATGTTCTGTATTTTTAAAATGTATATCTATATAAGAAAGTTATCTCTGTACAGTCTGGCTTGCCGCGATTAGCTCTGGGCTATCTGCAAGCCAGCCTAATCATCCCAAATTGAAGTTGAATACAGGATGTTGTTGGAGATCCCGCGTGTTGCTTATGTTCGGCATTGCGCTGAGTAATTATGTTGAACTGTTTGCCAACCTAGGTTCTCATCCGGATAGTAAAGATATCGAGAGAGCAATTCAGTGTACCAAGGTAAGATGAACTTATTTTGCGCTAATTTGTGCCAATTTTAACTTAAACTGGCCGGCCAATCACGAGAAACATACATGTTTGAATGATTACCACTTCCGAAGGAGTGTTGCTCACTGCATCCTAAACGGAAGCATTAGGTTTTTCTTTTTCCTTACACGGCTTAGAAAGGCATAATATGCAATAACGTAATGGGCTAGTGAGTTTAATCCACGGTCACTATTATTATTGATCTAAACGGTGTTCTCTGGGTTTCAGTTGAATGCTTGTTAGTGCTGCATATTTGATCATGCGTTTTTGTTTCTTGCAGGATTTACTAGCGTTTGTGAACCAGAGTGTGAAGGACTGCGAAAATAGACAAGTACGCGCATTTAATACCGTATTAATTATCATCATTATTTACTTTAACATTGGGTGACCTGTGGCTTGTATTACAAAAGAGCAAGCGCCAGCCAACGTGCAGTGTAGAATGTTCTTAACTTTTTTTCCTATCCCTACAGAGACTTGCTGACTTTCAAAGAAAAATTGACAGAAGACCTCTTGAAAGTACTAGCAATAAAACAATGGAAGAGTTTAAGGTACCAAAGTTGATGGCTTCGTTTAGTATGACGCCACCCAAGTCGTCTTCTGGCTAACATCTAGATAAAATAGAGCAAAACGTTTCAATCTTTGTCACGGAGTTAACGTCTTGGCCCATTTTTCTCGAAGGCCTATTATTCCTAACCAGGGGTTAAATTTTAATCCGGGTTGCCTTTTTGAGTTGTTGTTTTTCCAAAGCATTGCCTCCGTTAATTATAGCGGAATATTTTAGGGCATCCAAATATCAATTTGTAGGCCAAACCATTTACAGGAATTTGCTTTGTCAACATTCAGATTTAAGGTACGAAAAAACGGGCAACAAAAAACATGCAACATTTGCTACAAAACGAGTTGCAAAGAGACGTTGCGCGTTTTACCACCCTCATCAAATCTGTCTTGCACCAAATCAGGTTGTTGAAAGGTTTGAACGTTGGTGGTAAAACGTGCAACATCGTTTTCAACTCGTTTTGTAGCAAAATGTAGCAAAACAAGTTGCATGTTTTCTGTGGCCCATTTTTCCGTACCTTAGAAAATCTTAATTCAAATTTCGCTTTTACCATGGATTATCTTACACCGCGGTCATACGTCCTAGGCGTTTTTCACTTATCATGAAGTGGAAACACGTGCAAATATATCTAAAGCATATTGTGAATGTAATTCTTTTCTCATTTCTCAAAATAAAGAGCTTCTTGCCGCTTTTGAAAAACCTTTGCACCCGACCTAATTTTTATTGACAAATGGCGACAGCAAGTGTGCAGTTTCAGTTTTCAGACACTTAGAGCTTTGTTAGTAAACGTTCAAAGTACTTTGTAAATGAGCAGCGTATTGTTAATGTTTCAAACTTGAACTGGTGAAAATAATAACCTTAGCTTTTAAGGACTTAGCTTGGCTTTTGCAAAGTCTCTTGTTTGACATATTTTATGCACGTCAAAGCAAATACTGAATAACCTGGTAATTCAGTGAACCATATTTGACACTTGGTTTTCATCTTGTTCTCCCTTGGTTTTTGTTTGTCATTTCTGTTAGCAAGACATGATTCCAGTTGGAAAAGGTTTCGCAAAACGCTCAACGAATGTTGACATTTTTAGCGCAGGATATTAATAGTCAAAAACAGTCGAACGAAAGGCGAATTTTCCTGGAAATTTGCCCGTCAGATTTGCGAGCAGAGGTTTGTCTTGCACGGTTTTAAGCTTTAACGAAGTCGTTCTCGTGGCTTGTCAGTCGCGCGTTCGAACGACTTTGTTAATGCTAACAGCCAGGCCAGAAAGAAACCTGTGCTCGCAGGGTAACAAGTAGTAAATCAATCGGTTTATTACTTGGCCACTGGAGCTAACACTGCAGTTGTTTTTTGTGTACATTCCTTTGCCAGTATCGTAGTACATACTCAGTCATGTTGTCTCTCAACGTACGGTAAAATGGCCAACACAAAAACGTGCAACCTGTCCTGCGATTTTGCCGCAAATCGAGTTGAATAGCGATGGTGCGCGTTTTGCCACCCACGTAAAAAAACCTCGCAACCTTATTTGTTGCCAGTCAAATTTGAACGTGGGTGGCAAAGCGCGCAACATCGCTAGTCAACTCGTTTTGCAGCAATGTTGCAAAACAGGCTGCACTTGTTTTGCTGCCCGTTTTACTGTAGCTTTACAACCTTTGCTGTACGTTTTATCTGTTCTGTGTTGTAAATTGACTTTTCATATTCTTTTAGGACTTGGACCTGACTAAGAAAAAGTTGGTTTATGATGGTCCACTGACATGGAGAATAAGTCGAACAAAATCTATTGGTAAGCTGTTTTGAATATCGCTTTGAATGGGTATGGGTTGTTTCTTCGTTTATTTTCACTTCTTCTCCACAACTGTTTTTTTCAATCTTTTTTTTTTGTCGCGCAAATGCGAACTGGAAAGCAATATATTATCAGGTCTGTCAGGTTCATTTCAACGCTTACTCCTCTTTTGTGCAGTGGGGCTCTGCTTCGATGAATTTCCTTTTGATTCATCAGTTAACGAATGTAACGAATGTTGTTTTGTTATTCTCAGATCTTCATGTGCTTCTTTTAGAAGATTTATTAATTCTACTTCAAAAGCAGGATGATAAGCTTGTTCTGAAGTGTCTTAGTACAACTTTTTCGGCAGGGTACCAAGATGTAAAGGTAAGTTCCCCTAAATATCCATCAAACCAATACTAAACAATCAATAGAAAACCAACTTGTGGAAAAAACAAAGTATACTGAGTGAAACAAACTATTAAATGATTTATTTTTTTCGTTGGAAAATAATTGTCCGCGTACATTTGTAGCACACGGCGGTAAACGTTTATGTTTTGACCATAGGTACCCATATTTACCCCCTTTTTCGTAGAGACTATTCATTGCCAGTAAGCTCATGTCCAGCCAGACGACTATTTTTAATTTTCTTAGTGTGTGTGCAATTCTGTTTGATGTGTTTGATGGCACTATATTTAGCGGGTCTTGATTATGCCTAAGTGGTTAAAGATTTAGACGTATTCTTATTTCATCCTTTAGACTACTCACAGCCCTATAATCAAACTGAATAGCGTTCTGACAAGAAATGTGGCAACAGGTGGGTTTAACTATGTACACAGTGTCCTTTTTAACTTGAGATGAACTAGTAAATTCCTACAAAAGGTATAACTATTAAATCATCATGGGCATGTATAGTGGCCATAGCTTCTGTGGTCGTTGGTTTACTTAGGGGCCAGTTCAATTTTGAGTTATAGCACAGCTCTGCAGAGAAGTATTGGTCTTTCTCTCTTTCTACTAAGAAAAATATAATTTTAATGGTTCATATGACTGAACATTTTGTTGAAAAAATCTCTGCCAGTGAGTGCCTGTCTTAAATAACACTTTCATTAGGGTGCATTTATAGCTCAGTATTGTGAATTAGCACTAAAAAGCCCCAATAAAATGGATAACAAGTTATTTGTATTGTGTCCAACAGACAAGAGAGCTTTCTTTCTTGTGAGCACCTCATCCTCTGTTGGACCACAGATTTATGAACTAGTTACAGCAACAGTCACAGATCGGAAGAAGTAAGTCCTTTGTGGTCAAAGTATTTTTAGCTTGAATTTTTACTGACCATTCACTGATTAAGCGCCAAATATTAAATTTCCATAGTTTGTTACCTTCCAACTGCATCTCAGGCGTTTCCATCTGTGTACACAATTGTTTGGACGTTGTTATTGGTACAAAGTTTAATTTTGATTTTTGGTTCGGAACAACTGGAACTGCAGTCTTACAACACGCGATCAAGAGTCGATTCCCACCTACCTCCTGTATTGATCTGAGCGTCGTTTAGTTTAAAAATGATGTGTTGGACTCCCAATATCGTTACTATGAGGTTACTATATCATAATTTTTATCAAAATTTTTTATCTGAGAATTAGCTTCTAAATTTGACTGAAAAGCTTTCCTTCACTTCTATGGACTTTTTTCGCTTTGTGTGTTTAACGCATGTTATCCCGTGATATATGAGCGTTCATCTTATTAATAGCTATAATGGTATTGATGATACAGCTTCTCTCTCCACAGCTGGTTTAAGTACATAACAGATACCGCCGAGGCATACAAAGGGAAAGGTAGGTTAATTTCAAACTTTATTTCTGAACAAGGCGTGTAAATGTTTAGAGTTTTGTGAGGGAAGGCAGTCAACTTGTCAGCATCCTCTCTTAATTCTAAATTCGACCTCG
Source organism: Porites cylindrica (assembly GCA_964035525.1). Taxonomy (NCBI): domain Eukaryota; kingdom Metazoa; phylum Cnidaria; class Anthozoa; order Scleractinia; family Poritidae; genus Porites; species Porites cylindrica. The sequence continues at coordinate 26,028,554 of OZ037783.1, forward strand.
GAGTTTTCTTTCTTGTAATGCATTAAAGTACGTATGGGTTGGCCGCTATGAGTAGTAGCAGGCAAATCAAACCATGCCGTCTTTCGCCAACAGCGGTGTAAGTAGTACGGAAGTCTACTAACCAGGTTATCCTTACATTTTTGGAACTAACCACAAAGGTGGTTTGTTTTCTACAGAGCGAGGTCGCCGATTTGCTTTATCAGTTGGCGGTACACAAACAATAATGGATCCAGGTGACCCAACCGAATTACCAGGAAGGAGAGTCAATACAGCAGCTAAAGAAGAGGGGGAATCTTCCAATACGGAGAAGTTTGTTAATACAAAAACAGAAGAGGACGAAGCAGATAAAGAGAATGATGCAGATGATGATGACTCGGAAGAAGAACAACCTCGGGATGATGATGAGGAGGAAGAAGATGATGATGACGACGACGACGAAGAGGAAACTGAGAAAGAAGCGCCAAGAGAAGCAGCTGTGGAGGAAGTACCGGTTCCTAAGATTGTTGAGCCACCTGTAGAGTCTCAGGTTGAAACAGAATCTGAACACGAGTCTGACCGTGAGTCTGAATCAGAAGTCAAACAAGAGTCAGAAGTGGAATCACCACCAAAGTTGCATATAGAGTCCAGTCCTCCTAGTGATTCAGAGACTGATGTATGTTTCAAACTATTCAGCTGATCTTGCTATAATTGTTTATTGTAATTAGGAAAGTGCGACTGCTTGAACTGAAGATTATCAGCACCAGCCCAGCAAGAAGTTTTTATAATTGGATTATTACTGGTTTCGGGGAAAGTATATTCCAGACCCCAACATGTCATAGAGATGGTACTTGACTAGATCTTAACAGTCCAAAAATTGAAAATGGGTTAAACTAAAAATAGCCGTTCAGAGGTTAGAAATTTTTTATTTTATTTTTTATTTTATTTTAGCATAATTCAGACAGTTATGATTAACAGTTTTGTATCTGCTGTTTTAGGTTCTTTCAGCTGAAGACAGTGAAGCCCCAGTAGATTCGTCAGTTGTGAACAGAGATTCGTTAGCGGAGCTCACAAATGAGGAAAGTGTAGATGACAGATCACCTTCTCTGGAGCGTAACAGCATTATCTCTGACAGTTCTTCCAGTTCATCGAATGACACCTTGAAAATGAGAGGAAGCCTTGTTCACATGTCTGCTGATGAACAGGATGAATCTATAAGCAATAATCCAGCGCGCTCTTCAGTCATGTTGCTTGGTAAGTATCCCCTATTTTCCTTTCTTTTTTATCCGAAAAACTGGTGTGTTTATAATGTTCCTTGGTCTGGGTTTCCACTCTTTGTCTAACACATGGGCGAATCAATCTTCATGTATTATCACTATTACTCTCGAGGTTGCATTTAAATTCGAAATCCGTGATTCGGGTGAAACAAATGTCAGACAAGTGGGTATTTTGCGGTACTTGTATCATTGCAGTGGAAGACCTGTTACTCTGAGAAAATGTTGTACAGGTAATGTTACTAGCGTGGGATAGAAAAAATCTGGGTCCCCCACAGTATTCAAATTCAGACATCCGAGACTACCGGTTTGGTGCTCTGTTTTAACCTAGTTTGTACGTTTTGGCTCGTTGTCTATCTGCAGGAGGTTTTATTTGGTGAATCCAAATGTTTGTATGTGCTGATTATAAATTACCAGTCTTCCGAAGTTTTAAGTAATATTCACGTAATTTCACAAGAAGCAAGAACAATAGTTATTAGCCTAAAGTATTAGTTTCTTCACTTTTGACTGTTGAAGTCTTAGTCTTATGGCTAATAACGTCTGTATTTCGGGCAAACATTACATTATTTTTGTTTGTTTTTTAGAGTTGCTGAGGTCAAAGGATGAAGAGCTTAGAAAAATTTTAGAAGAAAAATCTAGACTTGTTGCTGAACTGAGGGTAAAACGTTATTGTATAATATACAGTTACACTGTAATTCCGACCCTTTTTCTCTCCATAAACTTTTGCCATTTCGTTACGTAAATTTGGTAAGATTGCATACTTAAAGAAACGATTAACCCTAGCACAGTACATACACTAACACAATTTCACTGGAACACACTTAAATAACCATCGATCTTTTTCTTTAGCTTGTTTTTATGTCTGGTTAGCAGTGAAGGTTGTTTTTAGTGTGTGACAATATATTGGATTCCTGTACCGCAGCGCAGTCAGTTATAATAGGTACAACAGACGACACAGCTTAGTGCTCGATGGTGTAATTTTTTCTCCCTCTGGAATCGTGGGCCGTTGCAGCTGTCCATATTAGATTACTTTTTATTACTTTTTTTACCTAGGGAGCGAATATGACAGTAGGAGCATCAACCAGTGAGGTAGGTGTCGATTTTGCCTTGTTAATGCAGAATTGAATTAAAGTTTTAAGTTCAAAATGTTTGCAACCATCAGTCCACTCACTTATTGACGTAATCAAGGCCATTTTTGTTGTAGCTCAGTGCTTTTGTCGACGAATAGAGTACTTTTTTAAGCGTTGACGTTTCGAAATGTGGCTTGTTATTCATAAAGTTTAAGGAAATCTCGTACCCAATCAGACGTCACTTCTCTGGTTTAGTGCGAGACTTATGTTTAGCAGGAGTTTTTGCGTGCTGGAGTTATCCTTTGGCTTACCACTATTTGGGTGCATTTTGTTTCAGAGTCATATCAACAGTGATTCAGTGGAGGCTAGGTAATTACTGTTCCTATTTGCAACGAACTGAGTGCAGTGCTTGTTCTGATTCTTTTTACCTATTTGTTAGTTTCCGTTGCTCAGTAGATTTTATAGGTATTATTTTGTAGATACTGTAAATATTTTGCAGATGGTGCAAAACATGTTATTATGTCTTGTATCTTCGAGGAAATTAATTCATTTTTCTGTCTTCTTTGGTAGGGATTTGATACTAGCCGCCATTCTTCAAGGTTAGTTGTAATATTCATAGTGGTGACTTGTGGAACTTTTGCGTTGTCTTGAACTTTACCTATTCTGAAGTTCATGTACACAATTTGCCATAAGGTCGTGTGGCAAAACTTGTAATGCACATTTATCGTAAGGGTTGTTTTGAAAAGGATCATAATGAATTAAAATAACGTAAAATTCCGAAAAGAAGCCCCGAGGCTTATATTTTTCAAAGGCCCTTTTTGAGGGGCTTATTTTTGTACGAAGGGAAATTTGCGTTACAAAATCGGTTAGGCTTACACTTGGAGGGAAATTTGCGTCCCAAAATCGATTGAGCTGGCTTTTAGTTGGAAGGAATTTTATGTTAGTAAATTGCACGAAGTTTTAACCGAGACTTGTCGTGAGGACGTAGATCTTCCTAAAACTATGCAGCCATGCAAACTTAAAAAAACGAGGGCGCACGGTAGCGGAACGTAGTTTCCTTGCAAGTACTTTCCTATGAACCGAAGAAATCTAAGCCAAGAGTGAAAAGTGAAGTACGCAAACAGCAATAAACTGTGACACTTTGACTGCGATCATTTTGCACACGTAATAGTTTTTGGAAAATAAAACAAAATTGTGTTCCTGTACCGTTTTTGCTTTGTTTTATTTCGTATTTTACAACAGTTTCCAAGTATAAACCTCCCAGGCCTTAGATTCGGATGGGCCATTTAAGAGGGTTACATTTACCATTTACGGAGGTTTTTTTCGTTACGAGTTTGGGGGGCTTATATTTTGAGGGGCTTATACATGGAGGGGCTTTTCTTTCGAAATTGTACGGAAATATAAAGAAATGGAATCTTAACAATTCAGTCTTTTTGCCGTAATTTTTTGCCTTATGCTCTTTGTATGTGTGAATAATATTTTTTTGATTTGTCATTTTTCACAGTATTTTCACAGAGTAAGAAATTCGTAAGAATCCCGTTGTTTCCGATCGTTTATCGCATATGCCTTCTGCGCTTCAACTTTTTCTCCAGATTAAGTGTAGACTGATCGATCTAAAAGTTTATATGTAGACTAGTGCTACTGATCTACCGTTTAGCTGCTATTGCTCTAGATAGATAATATACGTGCTTTACCTCTCAGAATTGGTCACTGAAATCGGCTTTTGTTACTTCTGATGTGATCTTGTTATGTTTTATTTTAGCAAATCGTTTGACGGTTGCTGTGAGCGATGTGCTAAATCCAAATATAGACGACGTTTCTCGTGGTCTGGTATCACTGGGTTGTGATGGTGTCCAGAGCGACTTCTCGCCGCAGGTACTACCGTGGCTAATGTTTAGTTTCATTTTCACCATACCTAAATATATTTTTAACCAATACAGTATTTTAGGTAGGCCATAGGCTTGCAACCGAAAGGATTAGCATGTTGAAACTAAAATGTCAAAGCTAAGTGCCTATGTGTTGTTATGATTGCTTTATGAAGGACTCAATTTTATAAAAGAGTTAGACAAACTCGTTTTTAATAAATAGGCTGTTAGTTAGGTAACAAGTACTTAGTGTGTGTTCGATTGGCCGTATTTCGCAATACGAATAGATGGATGAAAATCTAGAAATTATTTGTTTTGGCATTCGTATATTACATTGCAATATCTCGAAATGTGCTTGAAATGAAATATTCCAGTGTATGCAGAGTTTAAATGGCCCAAAAATCACGGTAGAAGAGATATGCGTTAAAACGTTGGCGTATTCTTGTTCTAAAATACGATCAATCGAACGCATCGTAGTAGAGCGACAGTGAGTTCATGTGATCATAATCACAGTCAATTGAATTTGTGATAATGTACATAACATAACTTTATTTTTCTTTCATTTTAGCAACAACTTGTTTTGTCAACGTCGGTGTTGAATGAGCAGCTTACAACTTTACTTGTAAGTACTAAAAAAAAAAGGCAGGAAACTTCGCTGCTGTTTGTTACGTTGCTGTATACGAGCGCTTAACCTACACCTGTAATTTCCTTGTCTTTCAGGGAGTTATAACTGATCGAGACATGGCAAGGGAAAGGTAAACTTATACGTTTTAGATTTTGAAGGGTGATGTTGAATTTTGTGTCATTAAACCCTGTTCCGATTGACGCGATGTTTCAAGGCCTGTTAGAGTACCCCATACAGTGCACTCTGAAGCTGGAACCTGGAATGAGTTTCCCTTGTTAGTCAAGGCTTGGAAACCCTCACCTCAAAAAAACTGACTTCTGAACAGTTTCTGTGTTCGTTTGTAATGCAGGTTACGGTGTGACCTTCAATACGCTAACTCGCAAATTCAGCGCCTTAAACAGGGCCGTTCATCATCCCGCCGCGTAAGAGAACTTCCCGGTTCCCAGTTCTCTATCAACGATGAGCAGTTTTCGCCAGGATTCCAATCGGATTCCCCTCGACCCAGCTCTCCTTCGTCTACTATAGACTTAGACTCGGGTAAGCGCAGCTTGTATCTATATGGAGCTGTTTGTTAAGATACTTCTGCTTGATGCAACTGTATGATGCTTGCTTTTGTTGCTAAATTTTGTAAGGCAATACAGTGAAACCTGTGTCAGCGGATACCCGGCCCACGGGGCTGTCGCTAGTGTCCTCCTCATAGAGCCGTTTTAGAGAAAATATGGGAAGAAAAGTTTGCGACTTACTGATGCGTGTGCAGTGCTCATGACTCAGGGTGCAAATTGTTCAATATGCGGTCTGCTTTAATACCGGTTTCACTGTATGGAAGGGTTATTGATAGGTAGGGATGGGTGTGTGAAATACGTGCTTTTGAAGAAAAAATAAAACATGGGTAAACGTGGGCTTTTAAAGGAGCTTTTTGCCAATGACTAACTCTCTTGTGAGGTGGTCTCAAACTTCGCATCCTGGAAGTAAAACTACCTAAACGTGCTTGAAGGAAAAAAAAACTGACCATCTTTGAAAATGGATCTATTTATATTACGTGTAAAGGTGCGTTTGATTGATCGTATTTGAGTATGGGGTTGTTCAGAGGAACTGCTAAAAAATGTAATCCATTATATTGAGACCTCAAAGCTACTGGAGTACAACACGTACATATGGATATTTTTCTTAAGGCAAATACGCCTGAATCTCCCCAGCCTCGCACAAAACCCTCGCAGTTTTGTGCGTATTTTGATATTTCGAAACTGGCCTATCCCTCGCGTCAGTTCTATGGAACGAATACCATCAAGCTAAAGCACCTTAAACAGGATCCCCGGTTTCCAGCTCGAGAAAAACCCTTTTTTTATGTCAGTGCCGGTCACTGCCCATCCTCGGAGACTCAGGGTCTCTCTCGCCCGTTCTGGAAAACTTTCGCTGCAGTTTTTCCCGACCTGATTGACTGCCCGTGGGTCTCCAAACATGGTCATTGCCATTGAATACAAATAAAGGGGGTTCCTGTGTAGCGTTTGTGTGTTAAAAGTGGGAAGGTGGTAAGTCAAACGCCGATAATCACATGTCTGACATCAGACATTTGACATCAGACGTCTGACATAAGACGTCAGGCATCTGAGATTAGACATCAGACATATCACACATCAGACGTCTGACATCAGGCATGTGACATCAGACGTCTGATATCAGACATGTGACTTCAGACGTCTGACATCAGATATCTGAAATCAAACGTCTGCTCTCAGACATCTGATATTAGACATCATACATCTGACATCAGACATGTGACATCAGACGTCTGATATCAGACATGTGACTTAAGACGTCTGAGATCTGACATCTGACATGAGACGTCTGACATTAGACATCAGACGTCTGACACCAGATGTCTGAGATAACACGTCTGACATCAGACGTCAGACATCTGAGATCAGACATAACACATATCACACAGACACATCAGACATCAGACGTCTGACATCAGGCCTGTGACATCAGACGTCTGATATCGGACATGTGACTTCCGACGTCTGAGATCGGACGTCTGACATTAGACATCAGACGTCTGACATCAGATGTCTGACATCAGACGTCTGACATCAGATGTCTGACATCAGACATCTGAAATCATACGTCTGCTGTCAGACATCTGATATCAGACATCATACATCACACATCAGACGTCTAACATCTGACATCAGACGTATGACAACTGAGATGTCTGACAGTAGATGTCTGAAGTCAGATGTCTAATGTCAGACGTCTGATGTCAGACATCTGATCAGACATCATACATCACACATCAGACATGTAACATCAGATGCCTGACATCAGAAATCTGACATTAGACATCTGACGTCAGATGTCTACTGTCAGACATCTGATATCAGAGTTCATACATATCACACATCAGACGTCTAGCATCTGACATCAGACGTCTGACAACTGAGATGTCTGACAGTAGACGTCTGAAGTCAGATGTCTAATGTCAGACATCTGATATCAGACATCATACATCACACATCAGACATGTGACATCAGATGTTTGACGTCAGACATCTGAACTGACATTTTCCCTGATGAAGGCAGCATTGCCGAAACGTCGTAGTTTTATTTGCAATTATCAGCGTTTAACTTACCACCTTCCCACTTTCAACACAGCCATTGAATGTCGATTGTGTTATTGTCCGAAGCAGTGGCGTATAGCCTGTAGTTCAATGGTACTACTTTCTGATGTTCTTTCATGTTCTTTCTCTGTAAACAGATTATGCGCGGTTATCAGAGACTAGTGACTATTTGGCATCTGAAGATAACATGGTATGGTTCGTTAGGCTTTTGTTAGGGATTTCCTGTTGGTTGGGATTTTTTAAGACACGTTATTACCTAGTCATCACTTAGTCTTTGTTCATCCAGACAACAGTTCTTTATTTGTTACAGTGTTTTTCTTTCGTTTGTATAAACAGGAGTTAATGCATGCAACATATACTACTCGGTTTGGCTCCAGCCAAAGTGAATTCAGTTTATTATTAAGTAATACCACCGTGTTTGTTTGTTTATTGGTTTGTTTTATTGGGTAGGTTGTTGGCCTTGTAACTGTAGTAGGCTGAGTTGATTTGTGGTAGTTGCAAACGCGGTTTGAACATATGTTGAAGCCTTACGTCAAGTCTAGAAATGATATATTCTTGTCACCAAAATGTTCAGTATTCAGACATTGGTGCCGGTTGTTATAGTGACATTGTGAGTGAAATATTTGACTTAGGGAAACGCATGCAGCGTTTTTATCATATACGTTAGATTCATCTTCTTTACCTTGTCCATCCTTTTCTTCCAAGGAAATATATGATGAACATCGGGCTTTCTTTCTTCTCGAAGGTGGTAGACTTGGCTTATGGTACTTTGCGAAACGAAACGAAACGAAACGAAACGGTACTTTGCGAAATGGTACTTTGCGAAACGGTACTTTGCGAAATGGTACTTTGCGAAATGGTACTTTGCGAAACGGTACTTTGCGAAACGGTTACACAAGCGCCAATGCGCCTAAATTTTTCGCGTTGGCGACCAAATCGTGAAAATTAGCAGCCTAGAATGCTTCATCACACCTTATCTCTAGTACCTAGAATGCTACTGAAAGCTTAAGATTTGTTTCCAAAGAGCAATGTATTACCAGACGCCATCTTGGATTTAGGTGACTTGGAACGTTGTGTATGAACTATTTTAGTGTCGTCTTTGTAACACGTGTTAATTTTGCGGGCGCATCTTTCACACGCAAACATGTAAAAAGAGCGTTTCAGAGCGTTTTTCTTGTAAATTTGTTTCTTAGTTACTATGAGTACCATATATGAATTACAATTAAAGCAAATCAAACAAAAAAATTGATTTTGGTAATTTGCTAAATGATACTTTGCGAAATGTTTGTCTTTCTTTCGTCACGCGAGGTATTACGTGAGAAATTTTCCCGCGCTTTGGGGTCATGCATGTGAGACCGGCGTCTGCCCATGTGCTAGCAAACGTTATTTACAACAGTGTTCTTCAGAGCTTCTTATTATATTTTTCTTACACAGTTAAGTTTTGGATCTAACTTATCCAACATAATTGAAGCAAATTAAAACATGCAATCTGTGCCAATTTGTCTCTAAACAAACAAAAAAGCGTCTATGGGCCACAGAAAGAAGAATTGTTACGGTTTTACTAAATTTGTCATTGTTCCATTTGTTGTCATTGTTACTGTTAATGTTTTTGTTTGATTTGCTTTGATTGTAATTCATATATGGTACTCATAGTAATTAAAAAATAAATTTACAAGAAAAACGCTCTGAAACGCTCTTTTTACATGTCTGCGTGTGAAAGATGCGCCCGCAAAATTAACACGTGTTACAAAGACGACACTAAAATAGTTCATACACAACGTTCCAAGTCACCTAGATCCAAGATGGCGTCTGGTAATACATTGCTCTTTGGAAACAAATCTTAAGCTTTCAGTAGCATTCTAGGTACTAGAGATAAGGTGTGATGAAGCATTCTAGGCTGCTAATTTCACGATTTGGTCGCCAACGCGAAAAATTTAGGCGCATTGGCGCTTGTGTAACCGTTTCGCAAAGTACCGTTTCGCAAAGTACCATTTCGCAAAGTACCGTTTCGCAAAGTACCATTTCGCAAAGTACCGTTTCGTTTCGTTTCGTTTCGTTTCGCAAAGTACCATAAGCCGGTAGACTTTACTATTTGGCAGTGGCCTTTCTTATTGTACTAACAGCTGTTGTTTTTGGCGGGTTTAACAGGAACCAGTGACGCGGTCTTCGTCGTTTTCTGGGTATCGAACGAGAAGCTCATTGGTAAGTTATCAGTCTTTGTTATCCCTTCTCTGCATGTTTTTTTTTACACGTATGTACCCAGTTCAGTGCTTCAAATCTAAGAATATTATGTGGTCCATATGTTTTTCCCTTAATATGACGAGGTCTTGCGCAAATAGTATTTCTATTAAATTTTTCAACAACAGGATTTAAAGCATTTTTCTTAAAATGGTGTGCAAATTTAACAGTATAACTGCTGAAGATACCTTTAGAAGTGTATTGAGTTACATGGGTGGTATATTTTTTTTCTTTTTGAGAGTTAGTAGAAGCCTTCCTAAAGAGACCTAAAGACGTGTTGCAAGCATGTGATTGGTTATTTATAGCTTTAAAATCACACATTAGCTAACGCACAAATTGTTGTTGTTGTTGTTGTTCGGATTGTGCTGTGTTATATGTAACACCCTACACCCCCAGCCCACATTCTAACCAGTAACTGAAGCTTATTTAATTTTATTAAGATGCTAACAAATCCAGATCTCGCAATTGGCACCGAATGCTACGACGTATAGCACGTGGTAAGTCATTCGGTATTCTTTTGCACGCCACATCCAGCTAGTGCTCAATATAAACCAACAGTTTATCTCCTTCTCGTTTTCTGAGGTCTATTGAACGTCATTGTGATTTGTGTAGGCCGGCGTTCATTAGGTTCTTATGCAACGTTTGTCTCTATCAGCACGATATCTATCTTCAATAGGCTAAGAAAGATATGTATCAAGTATGAGAGCGTTGAAAGAAGATTCCTATTTACCATCATTTGAAATCTGTAATTGCAAACCATCATAGTCGAAGTTTTCTCATTGTTGTGTACAGTTGAAGGGTAATGAGAACAGTAAATATCCTGTAAACGTTGCTTTGAATTGCGCAGAACGTCCTGCCAGCTGCTCTCTACGCAGAATTTTAATGTAAATCAAGAGTGTCATCTTAGCTTGTTAGAACCAGAATTCGAAGCACATGAACTATTGTTTAGCCTGGCATGCTTTTTTTAAAAAAAGGGTAACGGAACTATCCTTTCGAAACTAGTTGGAGAGAAGTTTCCGGCAGGAGGTTCTGGAGCAGGTTTTAGAACGTTATCCCATGTTTGTTGTTGTAAGTTTAAAACCGTAGTTTAAGATCAACATTGCTTAAGTCAGACATTTTAGGCTGAACTGATCGTTCTCCATGAGTTTATTAACATTTGACTCTTCAGTACGTCAAACGGTACAGTCTTGTGGCTTTTGATGTGTTTACTACAACCAATAAACAGTACATGGTAAATGCATATTTACCTTCGCCTTTCTTTCTTTCGATTGCCGTGTATGTATACGGTTTTGGGTACAAAGGTAGCTTATTGCAGTTTAAGAAAGAGGACCTACGGGCGAATTCAGCTGTTTTCATGTCGCGAAAGATGTTTAAATAACGAGTAGGCAAAGTCGTTTGGTCGCCAGCTGTAATGTAGATGATGTGGTTCAATTATACCCTTGGTTTAAATTTTATTTGCCTTTGTTTCAAAGTCATTATCGTACACTACCATACCCAAGAACAAAGGAAAATGAAATTTAAACCTAGTTTAAAATTGAACTTCTGTTTACCTCTAAGATATCTCAGTTGTCGTGCTGTTATTGTCTAGAACGAAAGCCGTTGGAAAGTCGATCATGATTGTAAGGTCGTTCATTCAGGGCGTGAAAGGGAAGGAAAAAGCAAGCAGTCGGAGCATGTGAGCACCAGTTCAAATCTGCGTTGTTGCTATGTGCTGTGCCCACGCCTAGGCTGCGCTACAGACGAACCTAAACCTCTGGTTGAGTTGACTGCGAGCAAGCGCCGAAATCCTTATTCTGAATCCTCCTCATTCTTATTGTTTTCACAGACTGGTTATTTAGATTTTCACTTTGGCCTGATTTGGGCCTTTTTGGGCTGTGCTTGGCCTTTTTGGCCTTTTTGGTTTTGGGAGGGAAAACAATTAAAATGAAGAGAAGGAAGAGAACGGAAAACAAAAAATGAGGAAGAGGAGGAGGAGGGAAAACAATAAAAATGTAGTGGTGGTAGTGGTGGTGGAGGAGGAAAACAATAGAAATGTGGTGGTGTTGGCGGTGGTATAACTTTGCTGTTCACGCAGCTGTGTAGAAAGAATTAGTGTGGGGTCGATGTAAGGCTGGTGTGGGGTCGATGTGATGGAGGGAAAATAAAATTAAAAAAAGACTTAGTTTGCTTTCGCCCTCATTAATATGCACGATTTACAAGCCAAGAACCCTTGAACTGGAACTAGGACAATGGCAGCAGCAGGAATATAACTTGCATAATAACGTTACGACTCAGTGGTTTTAAGTCGTAGGCAAGGTTGAGTTTACTCCATAAACATCATGAATTAAGCAATGATAACGTTTCTTATTTTGTAATCAACCAATCGAAATCCAAGACGTTTATCGACCTTAAAGTTACTTGAAAACCTGTCAGACCGGTTAAACCAACTATTATATGCACATGACCTTAGCTTAATGAGATTCCTCCTCATTTTATTCATTGTAAAAGACAAAAGGTATGACGTAATTCGGCGTTAATGTATTCCACACAAAAATTAGTTAAATCCGCAAAAAAGGATAATTCTGTGTCTACTATACTACTCGTTTGGAATACATGATTATTGGCGCACACATTTAAAACACTTTTTCTTCTGTTATTTCCGCTCGTTATTCAGACTCTTTGCTTTAAATTAGAGAGAATGTTCTTTTTTTTGTTTTTTGTTTGTTGTTTTTTAGCCTTTTTAACTTTGTTTGTTGTTTTTTAGCCTTCGCTGATTCTCTTTCTCGCTCTCACGATTCTCTTATTTGCAGGCCTCCAGTGGGTACCGATCTTCTACGGCTTCCTCGCGGCACACATGGCGCTCTCGGGATGAAGCTGCATCAACATGGCGTCGAGGAGGCCGTTCCGCCAACTGGACCTACTGGAGCGACGACGGTGCGGAATACGAGTCACAATCACAGATCTAAAGCAAGTTTGACGGGGCAGCCATTTATTCTTGACCGTCACATTGACCTGGGAGGTTTCGTGGTGAAATCGCGCTGGTGTCATTTCTAGACAGCTGAGTTTGCCTTGAACAGACGAAGTTAATAGACGATTGTTGAACATCGAAACAGCCTAGAGTATCTGATGTTTGGCATTTAAATATTTCGTTAAATAACTTTTTGCTTGTATGCAGTGAAGGAGGCTTTTTAGTTATATTTAATTTTCAATTGAGATCATTTCAAAGCTCGCTGTTTCTTATACTTTGCCAGTTATTATGGAGTTTTATGAAAAATATCAGTACAGAGCCAGGCATGCAGGTCATGAAAATAGAGCGATTTTTACCGTTATTTTGACAAACACAGGCATTGAAACAATTCGAAGTATCGCTTAATTGAAAATTTTTTGATACGTTCTTCTAACTCTGTGGTAAATAACGTTTAAGCAGATAATCAGATGGGTACTAGGGGGAGAAGAATAGTGGATATTCCGTCGCGTGAAATTTCTGTTAGTGTTAAACCATCATATTTTCCGGCATTAATAAATTGGTTTTACACGGTAATGTATTTTTCAGTTGTTTTGACATCCAAAACCAAAAACAAACAAACAAATGGTTACTTATGAGAATGAATATTTAGCAGAGCATATTCTAGGTTGTCGATGTAACATTTCGTTTCTCGTTTGTGCTCTATTCAGTATTAAGTTAATGAAACTCACTTAAAGGAAGGAACGAGTAGTAGCTAGCCTTCGGATACAGCAAACGGAGGCTCGGTTTTTCGGTCCGACCGAAATACCGAGCCTCCGTTTGGTGAGTGGCTCTCTTTAGTGTGCAAGTTCGGTGGGAGGTGGTGAGGGATGGAGAACGGGAGAAAGGGACTTTAGTCAGTCCGTTACCGGGATAATTAGCTGTCTTGCGAACTTGAGGGTGTAGTATTTTCAATCGACTGTGCATTAATTTGCCTGTTCTCCCTCGCTCCCGGGAAGGGATATTTGTAAGCGTTACTGGTCTGTTCGTTAACGTGAATATCTAAGTCAGTCTTTTTGGCAAAATGAGAGACATCTAAATGCCCCATCGTATTTCATGTGCAAAACAAAATTCTTGGTGTATGGTAATGATCACACATTTTCGCTATAAAAGGACCAGAAACGCTTTCATAATTTATATTTTTCGCTAATGATGGACCCGAATATACTTCAGTGTAACTTTTTAAAATACAGGAGTTTGTATATAAAGTATTAATGGCCTGGGTTTTAAACAGTGATATTCCTGAGTAAGTAAAGATAAATGCGATCTAAAGGTCATGTAGTTAGTTAATAAAGAAAGAAAGACGGTTCTTCATCACCTTGTGTTATAATACGGGCACTGGGCATGCTTTCCATCTTTTGGCCTCCTGTCTTTTTACATTGCCCCATTGCTCCATACCGTAGTACTCGAAAGAGTGGTTCAGTGCTGTTTTGCGAAAGCAGTGCTACGAAACAAACTTTTTTCTTTGTTTCGTTCGAAAAAGAGGACGCAATAAAAGTTTTTTGAAAGGTCTATGTCCCTTCCAGATCCAAATTAAACTATCAGTAACTGAGCGGCCATAACACAATAACAACCGTATTAGCATTTCAGCATCCAAGTCATGTGAAAAAAATAAAACAACTTGGGGGAAAGCGGCGCTTATTTTGGGGTCTTCATGTATTTTGCTTGTTTTAGTTTTTTCCCGCATTCAAACACAGCAAGTGGTACACTACCCCGCCCCCCCTCGCTGAATTTTCGCGGTTTGTTCAAGAAATCGCTCAACAAAGAAACGACCACTACCTAACGCTAGACAGTTGAGATGAATCTGAGAGTTTCCATGGCATATTGACTGCCAAAACTGACGTTACAACTCCTGAGAGCCCTGATAAGGTAAAGTCCGTCGAGAACAGTCCTGACAAGTGGTGGTTTCTTCATGAAAGACCTAGCCCCTTGCGAGTCTGTCGCGAACTGGGAAGTAGACCGTATTCTGAGCGCCTGGACTTAAGTAGCACGGCACCACATCTGCTTTCGCTGCGTTACATCGTCTAGTCACATTGCGAAAGACTGCACCTTCACCCCAAACTGCGGAATATGTACCAGCGACACGGGACCGTGCGTCGTATTGATGGGGCAGAGCGAGATGCAGTGAATCCAGCAAGACGGGAAAGAAGCACGGCGAGGAGCAGGAAGGTGAGACCTCCCAAAGAACAGAGGCTCCGAACGTGACTAACCGGTGTACTGAGGTATGCGGTCAAAACACTGCTGGAATCGGCAGATCCTGTGCAAAAATACCGTAAAATCCCGAAAATAAGCCCCTCCATGTATAAGCCCCTCCAAATATAGACCCCCCAAACTCGTAACGCAAAAAACCCTCCGTTAAATCGCCCCTCCAGATATAAGCCCCCACCGAGGGCTTGTACTGGGAAACTGCCCTCAAATGTAAAGTGAAACCAAGAAAAACAGTAAATTTCCTTCCAAGAATAAGGCTAGGCTAATCGATTTTGAGACGCAAATTTCCCTCCGTACTTAACACCCTCCGAATATAAGCCCCTCCAAATATAAGCCTCTCAAAAAGGGCCTTTGAAAAATATAAGCCACGGGGCTTATTTTCGGAATTTTACGGTATGTTTCGCTGACGTCTATGATCCGAGCGCGCCTCATGTAAGGATCAGAACCTACGTTATTATACAGTAATAGCCCGCGTATAAGAACCTGAATTTTTCAATTTAGCCTAAATAGGTTCTTATATAAATGGTACTTAAAGCAAATTTAGGCTAGCGAGGTTCTTAAAATAGGTTCTTATAATTTTATATGAATTTCATGTGAATATACTATACATATTATAAATATCATCTGATAATACAGTATAAATCATTTATTTGTACCATGGAGCAATGCCTATATAGGCAGTTCAGTGCAGGTACAGCATATGTCCTAGATGATGATCTCAATTCAGCAGTTTCTACCTATACACTTTTACAGCAACCCCACTGATAAGAACCTAACTTAAAATTTTAGCCTAAATAGGTTCTTGTGTGGAGGGGGCTTAAAATGAAAATTTTAGCCTAACAGGTTCTTAAAACCCAGGTTCTTATACGCGGGCTATTACTGTACACGACAAAAGCAATCACTCCCAAGCTAGAGCCAAACTGTGTACTAAAGGCCCTCGGGAGACGTGCGCACGGACTGATAACAGGGACTTTAAGATCCAACGACGCGGACGGCAACGAGAACGTCAAAAAAACAAAAGGTTTAATAAGCAAAACAACAACTTTGCACGTGCATTACGCTTTTTTTGTACATTTCTCTCCTGTTTTTGCACGACTTCGACGAGAAAATGCCTAATTTCGCGTTTTAAGGAGGACGTAAACAAGCTACGACGAAATTTTATTTCTCTTTCTGAGCTTGAATATGGTCACTTGACAGTCAGATCAGGAGGGTTCGCCTACATTTGACAAAGTAAGTGGGCAGGAATAATCGCTGTAAAGACTAAAAGAACGCAAATTCACCTTTTAAGCGACGTTCCCGTTGCCGTCGAGTCGTTGGATCTTAAAGTCCACAATCGGGGAGTTAACGCAACGACGAGGGCTACGAAGACGTCACTTACAAAGTGAATTTGCGCTGCCTCAAACTTTATCGCGCTTATTCCATCTCGTTTAATTCGTCAAATGTTAGCGAATTCTTTTAGAGTTGAATTCTAAAGGACTTCATCAAAGTTGAGGAAAAGAAAAAGAAGGTTGTTGTCTTTTGTTGTTCCCGTCCTCGACAAAACGTGAAATTGAGCAGTTTCACGTTGTAGCCGTGCAACGTCGGCAGAGAAATGAACAAAAAAGCGTGATGCACGTGCAAAGTTGTTGTTTTGCTTGTCTTAACCTATTGCTTTTTTGCCGTGCTCGTTGCCGTCGTCTTCGTCGTTGCATAAACTCCCTAATAAGGACCTTACGATCCGACAACAGCGACTCCAGTGAAAACGTCGCTGAATTATAGACTTCGCGTGTCTTAAAACTTTTTCTCCATTATTTTTCGTCCTTCAGTTACCTAAAAGTGGGGAAATTAGGTCGGAGCTGAAGAGTCAGAGGACTGCCTCATGGTTCCTGAGGATAGAGCCGATAGTAAAATTATTTATCGCTTTGCCGTTCCAGGCCAGAGTTGACGTTGGTCTTATTTACAGACGAAACATCAAATCTACTGGGACTCTGCGACACGTATTACGTATTCTACAAACTACTATCAACGACCACTTTAGAAAGCTGGTTTACTAACTTAGAACAATCGCCACTGAATCGTAGTCAACAGTTACTGGCACCGTACAAACGACTTATTTACGAAATCAAGCAAAACTAGGGAGAACAACTGACAACTGACAATTTTTGACTAACAATAGACGACTGATCGACTGTGACAATAGACGGATCGAAACGCACCAATTACATTACGAGTCTTCATAGCCAATAACATCAGGGCTTAACTGACAGACGACCAATAACATTGCGACGTAATTGACCAATCAGATCAATAACCAGAGTATAATACCATCAACTGACGTGATACAACTCAATTTGACTCTGAAGATGACTACCGCACAGGTTGTCGAAACGTCTGTCACTGTCAACAACAACAGTCCTATTCAGGACTACGTTCACCCATGCCAGGCGATCAAACTCAACCTACTTTTGAAATGACTCCTGGGTTCAAACCTTTCACAACAATGTTTCTGTTTCGTGATTATTTCCGCTTGAGACCTCGTTAGTCATTTTAGAGATAGTATCTGCCACATATCTTGTAAGATTGGTCAATCTGTTACCCTCGGATTTCTTTTAGCAAAGTATGATAGTCATTGTCTTGGTTACCTGCAAGATTTTTTTACATCAATCTAAGCCTATGTCAGCTCTTTCCTTTTTTACCTTATATAAAGATATTTTAAGCTTGCTGGTTATGCTGCCCTATCTCGGCCTAGACTAAATATGGGTTGAGGGAACGGAGCAGATCCCATCTTTGGGAAAAAGTAATTCAATAATGATAATAATAATGATAATAATTTATATAGCGCTATTCAGCTACCCTTTCATAGCGCTTTACAATAATCAGGTTAACGTAGAACCTAAAAACTAAAAAATATAATAAAATACCGAGATAAATTAGTAAGAAAGCTTGACATATATATATATATACATTATACAAAAAATGAAAGTTAAAATCTAAGATCTAAAAATACTAAGATAAAATTACAGATAATGAAATGAATAAAAAAAACCGCGTATTAAAAATAAAAGTTAAAAACCATAGGCTTCTTTAAAAAGATAAGTCTTCAAATGTCTTTTAAAAATAGAGATTGATGGAGATATACGAATGCTAAGAGGCAAGCTATTCTATTGCCTTGGCGCAGCAATGCTGAACGCCCGATCTCCATAAGTCTTTAGTTTAGCCAGTGGCACAGTGAGCAGTTCTTGCCCACTGGAACGTAAAGACCGAGAGCACTTACGATGGCTCAGGAGACTAGAAATGTAAGAGGGTGCTTTGCCATTGAGTGCTTTATAGACTAATAACAGGAACTTAAAAATAATACGTGAATGTACGGGGAGTCAGTGCAGCTTGAACATTATTGGGGTAATCGAATCATACTTCCTTGTTAACGTGACAATGCGAGCTGCCGTATTCTGAACACGCTGTAATCTACAAACTAAGTATTTTGGAATACTATATAGAAGTGAGTTACAGTAGTCAAGCTTAGAACTAATAAAAGCATGGATGAGAATTTGAGCAGAGTCCTGGGTGAGATATTTGCGGATCTTTGATATATTCCTGAGATGATAATTTGCCTCACTACATATCTTTTTTACATGTTGTTCCATGCAAAAGCAATTGTCCATGATGACTCCTAGGTTACGTACAGACAAATTAGGAGCAATGAACTCATCACCAACCCGAACATATTCAAGATTTGGTCTATTTCGAAATTTGGAGCTAATGACGACAAGTTCAGTTTTGTCTTGATTGAGTTTTAATAGGTTTTTGCACATCCAAAGGTCCATTTCTTCAACACAGCGCTCAACACGCAACTTTGCCTCATCAAGATCAGCGCAGCAATCGGTATTGAAGGAAATATATAGTTGCGTGTCATCAGCGCACAGATGGTATAGTAAGTCATGCTTCTTGCTGATATCAGCAATCGGCGCAGTATAGACACGGTACAGCAGTGGGCCCAGTACAGACCCATGAGGCACTCCACGCAACAACGATCGCCTTGATGACATGCCCCCTTCTACATTAACAAACTGTTCGCGGGAGGTTAAGTAGGACCGACGAATGCCCTGTGCGATTTCCTCGCACCAGTCTGCAGCACACACTACAGGTAAATCATCGGTAAACTGACAAAAAGCAGTAGCAGTAGTAGCGACGTTGTCTAAAGACAAATTGCTTATCAAATAATAAATTGTTTTGAGTTATAATTAAATGGCCATAAAGCTGAAAATGTACAAAACGCTCAATTACTTTAGACACAGATGGCAGAATGGAAATAAGGCGGTAATTATACTTATCACATCTATCCCCTTGTTTGAACAAGGTCTTTACCTTTGCACATTACCAGGTGTCAAGAAAAGTTCCCGCCCGAAGAGACATGTTAATTAGGTAACTTAAAGGTGGGGCAATCATATTTGATGAGTCACGAAGCATATGCGCACTCATGTTGTCCAGGCCTGCCGCTGTCGCAAACTGCTTTGCCACGGAAGCCACTGTCACAGGCTTAAATTCAACCGCAACGTCGGAAATAAATGACGCCGACCAGCTTTTAACTCCAGAGAAAGATATTGTTACGCGTTTACCAACTGAGGCAAAGTGCTTGTTAACAATTTTAGCGATTTGTCGGGAACACAAGCACGAATAACCGCCATCGGAGTTTAAATTGCTGTTACATCCCCTACATTGTTAGAAGGGAGAGTCTCTCAGTTAAGGGATCTCATTCTAGAGCTGTCCACATTCTTAACCTCTTCGACGAACTTGCAATAATATTAATATCATGATTATATTATATTATGATTCGGCAGGTTGAAATGGAAAAGGCGTATCTCTCTCGTTTTTTAAAGATCTCGTCAAGATCATTATATCGTAGATTTTCTCGGAAAAAGTCTCCTACTTTTGTGTTTTTTTCGTCACTAAAGGAAAAGAATGAGATGCCCTATACCCACACTAGCAGGCAGAGAAAAGTATCATCCCCAAAAACTTAAGTTTGCCCCAAAATGGAATAAATAGTACAGCTTGACCTTATCACCAAATTGTTGTGTTTCACTTATAGCTTACTTAGGATGCGTTTCCGTGCAGTTTCGGGGCAAAGAACGAGAAACGAGAGTCAAAGACCGCGCGAAAAATGGCGCGCGTAAAAGAGCACGAAGGGTGGCTATGGTTCAATTCTTTGCGCGGCCAAAACCGAAAATCCCGTTCCTCGGTCTTTTTTGCTCCGAAACCAAACGCAAACGCTTGCTACGAGCGAAAGCTATGTTTCACTCCCCGACCGATGCAGAGACAATTTTTATCAAAACTTGTTAGCCCGGCCCGGGCCGGCCCTTCCACAAGTCGGTCCACTGAAAGTAGTGTGCCATCAAACATGTGTGGGCTTAGAAACTGACCTGCCAACAATTCAAAACACTAAGAAGGAAAGATTTGATAGAATCTGAGACAGTCTGAGAAGAGATTGGGCTGCCTGTGTTGGCGCCTGCCTGGCACTAGCGGCACGACGTGGTTACACGGCATTGGTTTTATTTTCAAGATGGCGGCGATCAGATGCAAGGTACTCTGCATAAGTAAAAATAATCTTTTAAACCCAGAATTTAGTCATCTATTTAGGGAATATCGCCTCGTAATCTCCAGAATAAACGGTCACTTATTTGTTTTTCATTGCGTAATAGAAGTGCTTACTGTGATGTGCCTCGTTCTTTAAAGTGTTGCGGCAAATTAATGGACCGGTATTCTTGAGCAGCTCACATGCGTCCGCTTTATTCACTTTTTTCATTATTTTAGCCGATTTAAGCTTCCGATCAGTCTTGCGATGAAAAAGAGATCGTATTTTGTCAGCCCCGGTAAAGAAACTCGACTGTTTCAATTTGACGGATTTTTCTTCTATATTTTTTGTTAGTCTAGTAATTTAGTGAAATAATTTACACAAATGTACATCATTGCTCGTAGTCGTTGACTTAAAGTGCCTTTTAGTAGTCGTGATATGTTCCTAAAATTTTTTATGGTTAATTTTGAGCTGTATAAAACGATGATGTCAATATTTTCTAGGTTACACATATTCTATTGGCCGTCGTGTGGACTCTTATATGTAAAACCCAGCTTAGCTATTGTCAACCTAGCACCTCAAAGTCAATAATTGCTACACTAGATGCAAGATGGGCATCAACACCTTTACTTCTAGAGGCCAGGTTTGTTAAAAAATATACATTACTGTAGAATTACGATTTTTCTAGCCGTTGGTTTTGAACATTTTTGTAATTATTAACTATTATTATTATTCATTCAAAATATTTCCCCGATTGTGATTGGCTCAAAGGACCCGCATAATTCACCATAACCAGTTACTAATGACCAAATTTGGAAGAATTTTGTGTTTAATGCAGAAATGACAGTAAAAATGCAGCGTTCTTGCAGGTTAATGCACTGTTAACCGAGTAGACCTGTGGACGAGATTGAGTTGTTTTGGTTGTGAAAACAAAAAATGGCGGACATTTCACTTGTTTCAAGAGTAAGAACTAGGTGAAATTATAGCTAAAAACATGGCAAGAACAGCAAGAACACAATTCAAAGGGCGACATCTGCTATTTGGAGATTATTATTTTGCGGAACAACCCTAAATGTGCACTATCGAAGGTGGACTTAACATCGATGGAGGTAAGCATGTATTAGCTTTGTTTTTAAACTAGGAATTATTTTGAATGAATAATAAAACAATTATTGAATTCAGCTTTAGTATTACATGAAGAATTATGGAGATCTTGGGGGGTGTTAACACCCTCCTTGATCTCCATAATTCTTCATAAGAAACTCAGCCTCATTTATTAATTGTTAATTAAATGAGGCTGATGATCATCTGAACAATTATCGAGATCTTGGGTGGGTGTTACGGCCTAGGCAGATAACAAGCCAAATTCAAAAATTGTTTTGTTATTCATTCAAAATAATTCTTAGTTTAAAAACAAGTTAAAACATGCTTACCTCCATCGATGTTAAGCTCATCTTCAATAATGCATGATTATCAGCAAGTTTAGGAGATAAAGGGTTTTTCACTTTTGTAAATATTCTCCAAAGAGCAGATGTTGTCCGTCGAGTTGTCTTCTTGCTGTTCTTGCTATGGTTTTAGCCAATAGTTTGCCTATTTCTTCCCCGTGAAACAAGTGAAATGTTCCACCATTTTGTACTCACTACCAAAACAACTCAACCTTGCCTCCAGGTCTTCTTGGTTAACTGTTCAATAATCTGGCTGCACACTTGACATCATTTTTCACATATCGCAAAATCATTTCAAATTTGGTCGACAATACCTGGTTATGATGAATTATTTGTGGGATTTTAGCCAATCAGAAATGGAGAAATATTTTGAATGAATAATGATAATAGTTATTGGAACCAAACCTAACTTTCCTTCGCCAGTCAAACACTATAATTATTTTACTCCTGATTTACCAAACCTCCTACTAATTTGAACCAATTTGCTTTTCTTAAAGTGGTTTGAAAAATCGGGATTATGGTTAGATAAAAAACATTGTGATACATATGTGATCTCCCAGTTTTGTGATATGTTAGTTAATTTGATAAACACTGTGAAAGGTTTGAACCCAGGGGTCATTTCAAAAGGTTGAGTTTGATCATCCGGGTGAACGTAGTCCTGAATAGGACTGTTGTTGTTGACAGTGACTGACGTTTCGACAACCTGTGCGGTAGTCATCTTCAGAGTCAAAGTGAGTTGTGTCACGTCAGTTGATGGTATTATACTCTGGTTATTGATCTGATTGGTCAATAACGTCGCAATGTTATTGGTCGTCTGTCGGTTAAGCCATGATGTTATTGGCTATGAAGACTTGTAATCAGTGATTGGTGCGTTTCGATCCTTCTATTGTCACGGTTAACCAGTCGTCTATTGTTAGTCAAATTGTCAGTTCTCCAGTTGTTCTCTCGTAGTTAGTTTTCCTTGATCTCGTCAATAAGTCGTTTGTAAGGCGCTGGTGCAAGCCGCCATGGGGGCTTTTATTTGGAGGGGCTTATTCATGGAGGGGCTTATTTTTGGAATTTTATGGTACATGTAGCTTGACCCTGTGGTACAATGTAGTAGTTTGAAGAGGCAGGAAAAGGGGAAAGTAAGGCATACTAGAGTGTAATAGTGGGGCAAGGAAAAAGATTTAGGATACCATGCAAGCCAAGCGAAAAATTGCAAAAAAAAATAAATCAATAATATGGAGAAAAAAAATGAAATGAAAGCTAATTGTTGTCAATGAGTGTTTTTCACTTTAAACAGCGCATAACTGTAAATTATCCATAAAGTGAGTGATAAACCCTAGTCAGTAAAATGAGCACTTAACCGTAATCAGTGAAAGTTGACCAAGACTGCATGATTGTGCAAATATTTCAGCAGCAAAACCTAGCATACCCATAGGGAACTATGATGCAGGAAACGTTTTTCATGTATTTGCAGTTTTATAAAATGTTACTTTTTTTCCCATGGCTCACATAAATCGCATGGCTTGCTGGCTCACAGATTTTCTAGCACTAGGAATAATAGAAATGATGCCTTAGAGGACACTATCGTTTCACCCTTTTTTACTACCAGTTTCTTGTTGAACAAAACATGATTGGTTGTCAATCACATAAATTCGGATGGGCAGAATTGCATGCTAATTTCCATATGAGCCATTCCCAAATAGCACCCTAACAAGATTCTTACTGCAAGCTGAAGAAAACATAAACAATGTGGCATCAAGATTATCTTTTTGCCTTTTATCTCTTTTTAGCAAGAGATCTACTTGATAGTTTATTCAATGTTTTATTTTTTTCATTTCAGTGAATATTTAGCCGGAGATAGCAATGAAAAGTTTTGGAAGTTTGTAGATTTATCACAGACAGTTTCATTCAGTCATGATTCAGGTATTTATGTCAAACAAGCTATGATTATTAAAGGATGTAAGCACACTTTTGGGTATAGAATGGTTCCTCGAAAAATGTGGGTCTCAGAAAATTTTGGCTCCATCTTGAAATCTTACAAGTGATTTTATAGGTCTTGAAATCTTGTTTTTGGGTAATGTTGTGTCTCAGAGTCTCAAATACTTTTTGAGTCTTGTTCTCAAATTTTGAAACCGGGCTCTCGCAGGCACACAAAGTCTCAAATTTACCATTCTATACCCCTACTTTTATGATTTTAACTTTCAGATGGTATAATTCTTTTTTTAATGCATAATAAGGGATGGTAAATTATAGCTGTGCTCTTGCAGCAACCCAGTCATGGCCACCTGACACTTTTACAGTTTACTTTTGTTCTTAGACAACAAGGAAATTTTAGATTAATTGGATTGCATAAAGCCTTTTTGTGGGGCACCTTGAATCTAATTACATTGGTGCCCTTTAGTTTCACTTGTACACATTATTCAAGCTTAACATGCTCTTATGAGGTTATTTGTAATTAACTCTGAAATGATGTCTCATCATCCATCAAACTTCAAGACCATATATACCCTTGATTATTATTTTCAAGTAATTTGACATGTCACCATTTCTTTCATACAGTGTGTTATTGATTTCTGCTAATCTTAGTGGTAGATCATTTTTGTGATTTATTTGTCTTTTGCACTGTGTGAATTTTAAATAAAGTAACATAATGTTTTTAGCAATAGGTTTAGATTTGAAACTGATTTTTTTTCTCCTCAGATGAATATCAACATATTATAAAAGTTGCTGAAAAGTTACTAGCTCCTTTAGGTTTGGATTTCTTACAATTTTCCTTGTCGCTGAGATATTACTCTCCAAGGGTGGAATTATTTAATAGGGTGAGTATGATAATACTTGTCATGGTATTTCTTATTAAAGCCCTTTGCAATTTTGAAAAACCTCTCACTCTACATCAATACATGTATCTACTGTTTCAAGTCCAGATGTTAAGAATAATCTGTTAAACTGGTTGGTAGAAGATTAATGTATGATAGTTTATTATGCAAAAGTCACACCTGCCCAATAGTTTGCATGACTTTGCAGCATTCATCCTGACAAGTTATCAGCAAAGTATGATATCTCACCTTATATGGCAGTTTATTGTATAGGTCTATAGGCGACTACCTCTTTACAGACAACTCTATAAGATGGACATCTCACTAAATTGGACACCTAGAGTTGGTGCCTGCCTTTCTTTACTCTTTTTAGTTGACTTTCTATAAGACGGACACCTAGAGTTAGTCCCTGCCTTTCTTTGCTCCCTTTAGTTGACTCTCTATAAGGGGGACACCCAGAGTTGGTCTCTGTCTTTCTTTAGTCCCTTTAGTTGACTCTCGATAAGATGGACACCTGGAGTTGGTCCCTGCCTTTCTTTACTCCTTTTAGTTGACTCTATATAAGACAGACATCTCTCTAAGAAGGACACTTAGTGCTGGTTGCAATTAAGGTGTCCATCACAGAGAGCGTTGACTGTAAACATTTCAAACTGGAAAATGGAGTCTTGATGACATTGAAACACTGTTGGATTTATCATTGATTTTTTAATTGCCTATGTGTTATGATACCTTAATTTGCTATTAACATTTTGTGTACCATTTTGGAACAAACTTTTTCTTCTCCAGGGACCCATTCTTCCATCTCATCCACTTCCTTTCTAATTTGTTGTTTTCATTATATATTATCTTTGTGACTTCCATGAAACTAATTTTATCGCCAGTAGGATGGTCTTTGAGACTATTTTTTATTAGGTGGGAATATTTGCTGTGTTTTGATTTTTTTTATAGGTAGCACACGAAATTCCAGCACCAGACTGTGAAGCGTTTATTCAACTTGGCACTCAGACAATCTGTGATGTCACAAAGGCAGTGTCTGTTATCAAGCAAGCAGAAAATGTGTATGTCCCACTCATTAGTGTGCTCATTACAAAGCCCTATTTCTGAAATGACAAATTGTGCCCAAGTTTGTTACTTACATGCAAGGTGGCGTACACAGTTAACTCCCTTTATCATAAACACTGTAGGGACCTTGAGTTAGTGTCCTCATTAGTGAGAGCCCATAGTAGCGGGAGTCCATTTCAGTCAAACGTCTATGTTTGCATGGGATTTAGCTGCTGTCCGTATCATTGAGGTGCCTGTTATATCGGGGTGTCTGCAAGGTGAGAGTTGAATGTAATGGCCATTTGAAGTCTCTTTAAAGAAAAAACACATATAATCATGATTAAATAAATGCGATTGCCCCCTCCCCCTTTCTAATCCATTTTATTGAGAACTCTGATATACCATTATGTTGTACGCACCAGTAGCCCCCTCATCCACTCTTCCTTTGGTGGATTTTCTCTATTGTGTGATATGTCAAGGAAAACTGACTTCCCCATGTACCCAGCCCTCTACAATTTCATTGATCATTGAAAATTGATGTAAGCAACCTGTTGTCTTTTTTATTCTTTATACAGGCCAGTATCACAAAGCTTTGAATTTGATCATCACTATCCTAAGTCAGAAAACAATTCAGTAGCTGTAGTGTTGTACGCAGTGATTGGATCTGAGTCATTTTGGAAATTTCACCAACATCTCGAACACTTGGCAAAGTATGAGAATGTTCATTACATCCTCAGACATTATTTACAGGTAATACTGTATAATAACATTAATCATACTGTAATGGTACTTGATCATCATCAATATTTAATACATTCATGTGTCATGGACTCTCTAAATCTTGGATACTTTTAGACTTATGTCCTATGATTTTGGTATTAGGAACAGTGTAGGTCACTTACTTGACCCTGAGCCGCAATGCTTTTTTCTTAAAGCAGTCAACAACAGGTAAAAAGATGCGACTATCAGGGTATGGAGTAGAACTTGCTGTAAAGAAAACAGAATACAAAGCTGTGGATGACAGTAAAGTCAAAGATGACACAGAAGGAAAAGTACAGAAAACAGATGAAGCAGATGAAGATGAAGTTGAAGGTTTCCTTTTCGGGAAGCTGAGGTTTGTAGATTGAGTGCATTCAGTACATAAACTTAAGATGTCTGACTTATTAATTATCTGACATGCAAAAATTTGTTTTTCTGATCTGATTTGTTTACTGAGGTTGATTGGCCACTGCCCTCAGGAATGAGAAGTTCTCAATTCCAAGGACAGTGGCCAATCTATGGTTCTTGTAAAACAACTCAGTTAATTCAATCCAATTTTTGTATTTCATTTCCCCCTGATGTAACACCACAGGTTCTTTAGAAACTAACCCTTTCATCATCTGAGCTCTGAGTTCAATAATGTTATTTCTACTTGTGTTTTATGTTGGTTATTATCTGTTTAGAAAGAGCTACTCTCTGTTCCTGAGGAGGTACATGTAGATACTGTAATTTTAAACCAGCATAAGTCTAGCTTATCCATATAATGTTCTATGCGACTGCTCCTTGGTGGTTTATATCTCTGGATTTTTTTCTGGATCAACATTACAATTTTTGCTTTTGGTTTCAATTTCAGGAAACTTTATCCAGGTCTGAAAGAGAACTTAGAGCAGTTCAGGAAACACCTAAAGGAAGGTTCACAAGAAATGGCTGCTTTAAAAGTGTGGCAGTTACAAGGTATTTACTGTGAACTTTGCATAGAGTTACTCAGCCGCCTGTACTTGTGTCATTTTGTTAGTTATATGCTGTGCAATTTTTTGCCAGTTAATTTGTCTTAGTACCTGTTTCTCCATCATTATTTTTATAATTGTGTGTTATGTGGCTGTGTAATATTAGTTTTAGTGCTGTCCAGTATTTTTTTAATTCTTCAATTAAGCGTAAATTAAAAAGAAGCCCACATGTGTGAATTCATTGTGACCAATGTCCAACACACTGCTGTACAATGTATGTCCTGACCTCTGAATCGTAACTTCAGTTTCAGGTTTGTAGATATGGCAGTAATAACTCATCTGTTCGGGGACAGCATTTCAATACATGTATAGATGACCATCATCATCTTCAGACTGTTCTATTTTTCCCTTTAAAATGCAACCAGGAGCGAATGGTGAACTAATTATACCAGTACACTTGTGTAGGTTTATTTCCACTGTGCCTCTCCATACCATGAGACTGTAGTGAGATCACATGGTGATACTCCAGTCAACTGCAAATACAAAAACAAATCCAATACTCCTCATTGGCCATCTAACATCTCGTCTGTAAGCTGAAATGAGTGGGGTTTTTTTGCAGATTTGAGCTTCCAAGCAGCCCAGCGGGTCATGTCATCTGATCCACAAGGAGCATTAAAAGTACTTAGAGATATCAGTCAGAATCTGCCCATGCAAACAAGGTTTGTAACCTTTGATTGATGTGTGTTATTTTTGGGGTGAAAGGGTTACTGGGTATGTACCATGTGCTGCTAGATTTTCTTTTAGAAGGTGTGCAACATCTACGTTACTGTTGAAATGTTGTGTGTTTCAATACTGGCATTACATCTTACAGACTTGTTTAAAACCTGGTTGACTTAGAGGTCAAATTCAAATTTTAAAATTAGAAATGTTCTATTACAGTGGTCAGGGAACAAGTTGCTCACAAACTGGGATTTTACAACCTTCTTGTGAAAATAAATCTTCAAATAAATGGTTCATTCTGGCTTCTTATTATGAATGGGGGTTATATTTTTAAACTTCTATTCCATCCACAAAACAAATGTTGTTGTCATAGCTTTTTAGAGTACTCATGTCTGTGTTTGTGCTTTAGATCTCTCGTTAAGACAAAGGTCAAGGAGGAAATGAGAAAAGAGATTCAGTTGAATCAAAAGGTACAACATTTAACACAGGCACATTAAAACTTTTAGCTTACTACTTCTAGTGTGTCAATTTGTGAAATACGCATCTAATAATTCCTTCTCCAATGTAGCTGTAAATAATCACCTAATTGATACATGTGGTTTTGGTAATCTCTTAGTAATAATAAATTCACTAAACCATTTCTTTAAAGATACATTTGATTAAAGCTGTACTTTTCCTATTTTCCCAATTCTGATTCTTCTTGCAGCATTTTGCTCACCTGGGAATTGATGCAGGAGACAGTGCATTGCTGATCAATGGACTTTTAGTTCCTGTTGATGATCTAAATCCATTTCAGTAAGTTTGTTTCAAATTGTAAAACGCAATGTAAGTTCACAGTTCTTAGTTTTTGTGGCAAGTATGCAATAATTATGCACAATTGGCCCCATGGAATAGCGATGATGTAATAGGTATAACTCTCATTATAACTCTCCCGCATAAGCTTGTGTGATTGAATTGAGTTAAAACAGAGCACTAGTAGAGAAAGGGGGGGGGGGGGGGTGGTTAAAATGAGTGAACCATCAATGATAACTGAATATGTAGCACTCAAGGTGTCAAAAGATGTTTGGATCAATGGAGTTGAGAATTATTTTGTCATCTTAACTACATGTATTATATATTTAGGCTTTAACTGAAACGCGAATGTATGACTATGACTGTATCCATACCTGCAAGTTTATCAAACTCTACTGTTCCCCAGACTTTTAGACTTGCTACGTGATGAAGCACTTGCAATTGACAGACTTGCTTCTGTTGGAATCAAGGTAATAGTTTTCAAAAAAAATAGTAATATTGTGTGTAGCAATTCTCTGTCTATGTCCCCGGGTCTCAGTCACTCCTAAAGGCCTGTGTGTTAGCATACATAACACATACATGTATGGAAAGGTACATATGTATGTAGGTAGCTGACAAACTAGTATAATCTGTTAAGTAGCCTTTATGAGTGTTGCAGTAACTTAGAGAAATGATTCATGGGACTACAGAAAAAGCAGAGTTTTGTTTTCCATGGATCCTTGTTCTAGCTTTCTGCAATTCCTTAACCTGATTTATGGGAATATCCAGTGTCCTTTCCACTAGAAAACTAAAGAAGGCTGTGTATGATTGTTTTTTTTTTTCTTTCTGTTATTTTAGGGGGATGCCCTTAGCAAGCTTGTGTCCCTTTCAACTCAACCAGAACATGAGTCTTTTGTTTTAGATGCCAGGCATGAC
Source organism: Porites cylindrica (assembly GCA_964035525.1). Classification (NCBI taxonomy): domain Eukaryota; kingdom Metazoa; phylum Cnidaria; class Anthozoa; order Scleractinia; family Poritidae; genus Porites; species Porites cylindrica. The sequence goes on from OZ037783.1 coordinate 26,058,382, forward strand.
TCTATTGTGGTAAGTTATCTTTCTCTGGCCTTTTAGACTGAATCATGCAAACGATCTTTTCCCACTGTACAAGTAAGGTATCAAGTTGTTTATAACGTTAAAACTGGTGACATCGCAAAATAATGGTAGAAGGGACAAGCATCTGCATGTGTGTTGCTTGTTTTAAGCAAAAACAAGCAACACACGGTCATACAACTTGATAGAATCAAGAAATCAGCTTTTAGTCTACCTTAAGTTTGTTTTGCCATATCAAAACAAAAAATGTCAACTTCAACTGGTGTGGCGGGCTTATAAGGAAATATCACCTTTGACAAAATTAGGGCACAAAGACCACTCTTCCTTTCCTCCGCACTTTATTATTTTTCTGAGGTTAGTCAGTCCTACCTACAGCGTCGTCTAGGGAGAAAGTTCCAAAAAAAGAATGTATATTGATAACATAGAGTGCGAGAAGTCCACGGACTACCACACAACTGATATGACATTTTCATGTATATTTCAAAAGAACGTTTTGGCTGGCCAGAGTAACCGTCAACCATCCTTTTTAAGATCAGCGTTACATCTGCAAGCCGAAGAAGGCAGGTCAGGTCAACCGAAATATTGTTTTGAAATACATGTGCATCAGCGTACTGTAACAGCTTTGCAGTATTCTTTGGACTTCTTGTATTTTCTTATAACAGTCTGCAGTTTATTTCAATCATATATTTTTACTTAACCGCCTCTTGTATTTAACATGAATTATGTCTTATTTAGTTACTGTTGTTTTCAGTTTATTAATGACCTTGAAAAAGATCGACAGTATTGGGGCTGGCCCTCTGAACTACAAGAGGTAGGTTAACGCAGTTATGTAGTACAATGGAACCTCGATATAACGAAGTGCCAAGGGACTGGCAAAATGTGTTCGCTATAAAGAGGTTTCGTTATATCGAGGTTCTTTTCCATACATTTTACTATTACTGGGGTAAAGAAAATCGTTCGTTATACCGAGGACTTCGTTATATAAAGGTTCGTTATATCGAGGTTCCACTGTAGTCTGTACATAACAGTTAGGATGTCTGTTGTCAGCTTGTTCCTGGTTGAATGTCATTTGCCTACTCTTCAGGTGACCACCTGCCTAGTGCACGTACGGTGTCTTCCCAGTCCTTCATTTATCTCGCTCGGAACTCGTGACCCAAAACGCATCGGCCGCGCCGAAAAATGAAACCTAGGGGTGAGACAAAACGTCGTCTCCCCCAAAAACCAGAATTATGTTGCCCGAAATTTTAACTTGCTGAACAACATCCCAACATCCTGTTACACATTTCTCGCGCTCATTACCTCTCATCATGGCTTAGAGAAAGAGATATATCACATACACTACTTTATTCCACTTTTTCTCTGTGTATTACAACTGATAAACTTTTGGGCGACATAACTCTGGTTTTGGGCAACATTACTTCGGGCGAGAATTGACTGGTTACCCTTGTTCATTCTAGGTACTGTTATTTTTTAGGATCATTAATTTGCAGTCCGGGGTGTAAATTTTTGAAGCTGTGCACCTTGAATTGTAACCACGTCAGTGATGTACTTAGCTTGAAAGTAATGTTTCAATTGTCTGCTGATGATTAAAAGATTGAGAACACAGGTTTTGAAAAAACTAAACATTTTCTAGTGATGTAGTTTACTTAGACAGTTTGATGGTAAATGTGGATACAAAGGTTTTTCACGATCGTTGGTTTTTGCGTTTGGAGTGTTCAGTGATAATATAATAGTATGCTTTAATCTCTGATTCCAGATATTACGACCAACATTTCCTGGAATGATGCGTTACATTGCGAAGAACATATTTAATCTGGTAAATCCATCTTTTTTGTTTGACATAACCAAGTAAAAACTTGAAGGAAAACCAACGTTTTGCCGTCACGCCATCGTCAAGGCATTAAACAGCATGGGATGTAAAATTTACTTTGATATTTCGAGTCTGATATCTAGTTGCCAATTGACCCTCATTTGTTCTAATATAGATAGCGCTATTTACCGGACAAATGACGATCCAGCGGATAAGTATTAGAAAAAAATCAATGGCGCTAGATTGCGCTGGATTGAGATTCATCCAGTGGGTATAGTCAGGTCTCTTAGTGCAAAATATAGGCCGGATCGTTACAGACGTGACAAAAGTGTCAAATTTGGCACAGAGCTTCCTTAGCACCTACTGATTAATACTGGAGGGGGTGCCCGTTACAAATGGTCCAAATTACAGATAAAAGGGGGGGGTTAACTTTCACCTATAATAGCAGATTGGGTCCCCTGTGGTGAGTACTCTTCTTGTTTGATTTGGCTAAAAAACATTTGTTGCAAATTTTTAAGATTTTAATTTGGTAATGTTTAGTTGTTGTTACACTATTCAAAATAGTTTTACATGTACATAATACTGACTAGTGCCCAGTCTCTACACGGTAAGTGTGGCCATGTTCATTGTGCGGACTGTGCGGCTATCAGTGTCACTGCTAAGACTTGCCAGTGATAATATCATTACATATCAATTTAAACAGATCACAAAGCCAGCTTTCAAAGATGTCATACAATAACATAAAACGCAAATGTATCACATCCTAAACGACAGAATCGTTAAAGTTTGACATGCCACATGAACGACCTCATGAACCGTAACTGACAACGCGCCCACTTTGTAATTGTGCAGCTAAGATTAGATTATAATTTGCTTCGTTGGTAACCCTGTCCTTGAGATAATGATTAAAACGTTATCATTATCCATCATATCTGAAAGTTTCAAAGCTATAGCTTAAAACCTGTCCCGACTGGAGGTCGGAGAATTTGGTTTTTGCGTCTAAAATAGAGTGAGAGAAAATCAGCTCTAAAGATTTAGCGCGAGGTCCACGCTTGGCTGGTTAGCTCAGAAAAGGCTCATTTTAGAAGGGTTAAAAAGCACTTTCTGATTTTCTTTTTCTGCCAAAATAAAATTTAGGACTCCCTCATGCCAAAAATCCAAAAAAACCAAAATCGAGCAATGCACTAAAATTTTAATTTACCGAGACCTTAAAAAGAAGTGTATGAGGTCCCTGCATGCCTAGACACCTGTAAGCGGCTCATTCACTTCAGAGCTCTTGGAACAGAGTGTTAATGGTAGGTCTATAGGATCTTTCAAAAAAAAAGAAGGTCGTCGCGTGCGTTACAATTTACAAACAATCTAACTTCAGAAGAGCTGAAATTTACAGGAACAAGGCCTCTTTTAGCGAACCAATGATGCATCATTTATGAAAATGAATGTAATTTGTTTGATGCAATTAGGCGAATACCCCGTGGCTACGAAATCTTACGATCATGAATTCCTCAAGAGCAATTCAGTTACCAACTTTTCACAAAATAATGCTGTGGAAAATTACAGAAAATACCAAAAAAGCAAGGGTCAACAATAATTGTGGCCTGGTCCCTTATAATAATGGAGTGGTCATGATAAAGAAGCCCATGAGCCCCAACTTTGACCACTCAAACAGATTTTTGACAGATTACATACTGCAAAACTTTGCATTCACTCATGCCTATGTTGCCACACCAGGAGCCTAGAAATCAGCTCCTGGTCACACCTTGTTTTTATTGCTGAATATCATTCTAAAGAGCTTTACGAAATATTTTGTTAGTAGGGGTGTTTTGAACATGATTGATATTTAGAGATGGTGACAAAAACGAACACAGAAAAAGTCACAAAACGAGACGCATGAAACAACCGCAATCTAATATTCGTTTTACACCGATATAATGGCTTCTTTGGCTGCTATGCTGACATTCTTGAAGATGGCCGGTAGTATCACAGCTCGTCCCGGGCTAGGTATACCATTTATTACCAGTTTCACGGTTCCTGAGACTTAGGGCCTGTTAACATAAAGGTGGGGGACCCCAGGTAGGTGAGGTAACCTGCTTAGGTGGGGTAAAAAAATAACCCTTCTTTACATGCAGTCTTACAACCCCGCCATCCTGGGGTGCAGTTTCTCAAGATTATTGAATGGTCGCTAAGCATGTAAACAAGAAAAATGCTGGCAAACCACGTCTACGCTCAATTGCTGCTCTTGCTGCAACCTTCAGTGTTGTGGCTTTCTATTGTTACCTTTAATAATTATGTGAAGCCACCCAGCGCCAAAGTGAATTTTGCGCGAATTTGATGTATCACGAATCCGACCCCGACTAGCCTGGGTTTCCTCACCTTGAAACGTTGACATGGCAAAATTTGACCTCAGCTGAGAGGGTTACCTGGTGTGGCAGACCGGGCTACCCACCTTGAAGGGTGACCCCACCTATCATGTAAACGTGATCAAATTAAAATGAGAGATTATATGGACAAGTGGGTTACCCCACCTAAGTGGGTTACCATTCCTACCTGGGGTCCCCCTCCTCCATGTAAACAGGCCCTAAAAGTTAGCCCGGCCCCCTTTCTACAGTTTCAGAAGTTAAACCATTCACCATTTATCATTTGAGTCAATCTTGTACCACTTGAGTCTCACTTTTACGACTTGATAAGCTGTTATTATTTTTGGACATGAGTGCTTCAGTGCCAAGTGTAGAGGCTTCATGATAAACTGTGCTGTTTTTTGAAGCTTGGGCTAACTTGTTTCTTTTTTTCGTTTATGAGACCAGATTCTTTTTTGTTTGTTTTTGCTTTGTAAAGCTTAGACAAACTGCGGAAATTGTAACTGATATGACTTGTGCCACGGTGCTTGCTTCTCTGTCAAAACATGCACTTGCGTCCAGCAGATAACTGGATAAAGAGAGACTGAAAGGCATCCAGGCCTATGTTAAGCTGAAAAATTAATTACCTCCCTAGGAAAGAACTATTTTGGGTTCTGTCATTTCGTTATTTGCTCTTCATGAATAGCTGTCATAAATCCCTGATAATATGTGATACAACAGACTCTTTGACAATTTCTTTTTTCTGAAATTTTGTGTGTGAATCGCTATGCCATACGCTTTCTTCAGTTTAAAGTGACATGTAATGGCAAGTAATACTTGATAAATAAGGCTTAAGCCACACAATAAGGCCTTCTCTAATTGAAATACATTAGAAAAGGAGAAGAGACCCCAGAAGCTGAGTACTTGCAAGTTATGAAGCAAAGACGAGGCCATCTTAGAAATGACTTATGAAAATGTGGGCGGACTGTGGACTTGCTTTAAGGGCGCAGTAATAATCAACTTAATTATACAATCGATAAGCAAAAATGGATGGGAATGCCAGATGTTTGAGTGAAATTGTTGTTTACCACCTGAGAATAGAATTCAGAGTGATTTAAGGTATTAAATAACAATTTTCAATCAAAACACCACAGGGACCCCAGCAGGTGAAATTTGCAATAATTAAATCCTGTTTAGCCGCTTCAGTGGCATATTTGCATTGGACACCCCCTCTAATATTCATGGTACTGCAATAAGCTATCGCTGTGCAAAGTTTGGTGCTTTTGTCAACTCTGTAACGATCCTGACCCTAAGAGACCTGACTAGTAGCGTTATTCACCTTTTCAACAACTGGGTCTTGGTCTTAATTGTCGTATTAATGTTGGATTTACTGACTAAACAGTCAACTTCGTAATCATCTTGATTACGCATCTGCTAAGAATGCAGGAGGTAATCAGGGACCTTACCTGGATATTTTATATACAGTGTGACAGGACTCTTGTTGGACCTCTAAGTGGAAGTGTCTAAGCTGTATAACCCAACCTGTGATATACCGCGGTATCATGGGAAAAGCGCTGCGGCGCCTCCTTACATTGTTCGACAAGTACAATTGTCTGTGCAATTGGGGGATGGCCCTTCTGATTTTGGAATGACGCACTACTACGCAGTATCTCTTTTTCTTTGTTGATTTAAGAATAATAACAGCCAAGGAAAAACGTAACAAATGTTAGTTTTATAACAGTACACATTAGGCAATGTAAAAAAGTAAAAAAAAAGAAGAAAACATTTACAATAATTGTCGCATTGTTGTTGACAGGGTGCAGTGTACTGATTCGGGATAGCGCCCTGTCGAGTAGATACGTTACATGTATTCCACATTACAGATCTGCATTAGGCACACAGGTCACATTGAGTACTATACACAACACTTTGTCAGTTGATTATTTATGGTTCGTCTCATTTAAATCCCACAAAACAGGTCTAGTAGTTATCTGTTCTTTCATGCTTAGGTCCTTAAGTTACTTCCTAAAACTTCCACCGACGCTTGATAATCGAAAATGCAGAACTTTAAATGAACGTTCTCTCTTGTTTCGTTAGGCGTTGGCAAAGGGCTGGTTCTGCAGAAAATGTTGTTGTTGGTGTTTTTCTTCTTTTGGTCAAATGCAAAAGATAAAATACGTTACACTGCTTAATATTAAAACTGTTGTAAATTATTGATTATATACTGGAAGTTGTTTAGTGTTACCCAGCGAGCAGAGGTTTCTCTCTTGCATGGTTTTTAGTGTTTACGAAGTCGTTAGCGTCGCTTGTCAGTCGCCTAGTTGGTGGCAAGTGACGAGAACGACTTGGTAAAAACTTAAAAGCCATGCAAGAGAGAAACCCGACTCTGCTCGTAGAGTAGTTTGGTGCATGTCAGTAAGAGATAATCAGAAGCAACGAAATGAATATACATGTAGAGTGCTAGTCAACAGTTTTTAAATAAGACAGGGTTTCTTTGTTAAAATGTGTGACTATAGTATTAGTAAAAGAAATCAATGTTTGACGTGTGTATTTAGTTCGTTATTTAACGCATTACATTTTCTCTAGTCTTTTTTCTACTCATACACCTTGTCCGTAACTGTGCTCACATCGTGGGTTCCTCCTCCTAAAATGGTTTACAAATATATGTAGTAGAGAATTTAATGGAGCCGAAACTCAGTTGTGGAATTGCACACATTTAGGCATGCTGCCAATGAGCAGTTACGATATACAGATATTTCAAGCGACAACAATTTGCTGTCTGTCCCCTTTGAATTGGTTGTTGTAAACTTTCTTTAAAGGTTTTCTTTGTCAATCCAGTGGACTCCAAGAGCATTGAGCTTCTTAAGGTTGCTAATGAGCTTCTTCATAATTCATTTCCAGTTAGGTATGTATTAGTTAAAACTTTACACACAAAGCATGGTGTCGGTTTTTTTTTAGGGTTTTCGTTCTTTCTGTCATCTTTGTCATCAACAGGGTTGTATATTGTACATTGAAAATAAATTATACGTTATAGTGCGTCAATGGGAGATATACCCAGTAAAGCTTTTGGTTGGGGTATACAAATCAAAGTTTGGTTGGAACTGCTGTAAGGGTTCCATGTTCCTGGAACGTTATTATGAGCACTTCACCACCTCAAAATATTTTTCGAGCACCTTGTTGAAAATAAATTATTAGAGGCGAATCACAAGAACCACTCACTCACAAGCGGCAAGCAGAGTAAGCCCGAGGAGTTTAAGAGCCTTGTCTGTGACCCTTCATGCTCGTAATTTTTAAAAGATAACTTACTTCCCCCTCGGGTATAGATTAAGAACTAATTAAACCACAGTCATCACTTAATCTTACGCCATGAATAACTGTTATGAAAGAAGATATAAACTTTTGCGAAAAGGAAGTGAAACAAACTGAAATTATTGTATTTTGAGTCCGTGCATTCTTCTATGCTGCAGGTTTGGATTATGCTTGGTTGCTGATGTTCCAGTGGGTGTTGATGCCAAAACGGATGCCGCTGTAGGGATCACACGAGCATTCAGCTTCATTGTTGCCGACAAAGATCCACGGCAGGCATTTGATTGGCTGTTGCAGGTTAGTTTGTATACAGACGCATGGGTCCTCCGGTTATTAAAGCAAGGTTCAGCTAATGCAGGTCTCGTCTGTTGTTTCAAGTAGCGTGTCTTGCCGGAAATGAAAATGCTTAATGAAATCGCCAAAAGCGTGCAGGAAACATTCTTAATTATCTTGATAGTTTCTCTGGTTACCTATCCTGTTGTTTTGCCTAAGAGCAAGGTCCTGTTTTCCTAGTCTTAATTAAGAGTTTAAGATAACGAGCAAGGATTTCTCGAATGAGAGAAGTAATATAATGGGGAACAGATGTATTTTTAAGATAGCATATCGTAAACGTCCTTTTATGAGCCTTGGGTTTATACAACTTCGTAAGGGTTTTTTCGGAGGGCTTATGACCGAACCAAAAAAGCGTTTCAAAACAAGCTTCAACTCAGTGCTGATCAAAATACTTTTTGAATTTACTCGCTTTCAAACGTTTAGCTTGAGGTCTACTGAGGTTGTCGCCAACAAACTAGGTAGCTGTTTTTCCTTGTCTTGTTATCAGCTTTATGACAGGTTACCTGAGGGTGAATCCCCATCTGCCGAAAAGGTGATGGATTCATTTTCGTCTTGGTACAGTAAAGATGAAACAGAAGAAGTGTTTGGTGAAGACACAGAATACGATGAATATAGAAAGGTACAGTCAAATCCACACACACGACATGCCCTGTACACCTCATTTAAATGCGCACATCAGTGAGACCAGGAACCTAATTTAATACCCTCTGATACCCTGCTGCCCAACTAGTATCCGAGAGGTTTTCTGGCTTTATATCATTTTTTTGTTTCTCGTACGATTTCAAAATGTTAAACGTTTCATTTACCATCGTTGTTTTATTCTCCACCCTACCGAAAAAAACAACACCCCGTTATAGAATAAGAGCTTTTTTAACAGACACTACATTAACAAACAGTCTACAGACTAACATACATACTTGTTTTCCCCGATTTAAAAACACTTAACGCAGGCACCTTACTAGCTGACTCGTCCCCAGTCGTCCTTCAAAACCTCTCTCTAGTGACGCGCGGGGTGTGATGGGAAGGAGGAAAGCGCGAGAGAGTCTTCCTCACCGCTGTCTTGCCATCGCCCCCTGCTCCCGCCGTGCGCGTTATCCGCGACGACGACTGGGGACGAGTCAGCCCTAGTAGTACAATAAACAGACTTTTCAACCTTTTTTTTTTTCAAACGTTAACTGTAATGTTTATATGGGTGTCAAGTAGTAAACTCACTCGCTCATTTTCGCCTAATTATGCCTTTGAAAATGTACACATTATGATTAATTTTCTTGTTACAACACAGTACAGTTCGTAACTGGGTTTCCTTGTGTCTTATTCAGCCTTTCCAAAGGAATTATTGACTCACTTCTGTTTCACTAATAACGCTATCATTGCTAGTTAAAGTGACGCTGGCTTAATATCTCTTATCTATCTTTTAGTCCTCACAGCGTTTCTTTGGCAAAACTGGACTTCATAAATTGCCACAAGTGATCCTTAACGGAGTACAGATTGATGAAGAAGAGGTATGAGCAGGAAACAAAGATGCTTTTTCTTTTGAAAACTATGATGTTTCTTATTTTTAAGAGGGCCCACATGTAAACCTTACATTGATGGATGTGGTCTCCCCCTGACACATGGTTCTCTGTTGCAGTGATTAAACAACGGTGTATCAGACAGCGGACACGCTATATATGTTAGTCAGTAATCTTTGAAAAGTATTTTCTTACTATATTTATATTTATGTCTTAATTATTAAACTTTCCCTTGTATTCGTATTTTCTACAATAGCTGTTAATTTGCTGATAAATCCCTCGAAATGGAGTTGCAGCCTTAAGACAGTTACTCTGTTTTTCCATTTACTCAATGTTCTTCTCTCGGTTCATTAGTTTGACAGCATAGATGAAGCAATTATTCGTGAAGTGATGATGCAGACGGGCCCCATACAGCATGCAGTGTTTTCGGTATGAAATCTATAAAAGTACCGGTAATTAATCTGCTGTTTTTTCATTGTCAGTGCCTTATATGAGCCAAACTCAGCACTAGTTTTTAGTTTCGTTACAATAACTGAGCACTACAATCTTTGGTCTATTTGTTGTTGTTTTAAACTCCTGGGCCCAGTTGTTCGAAGGCCGATTAGCGCTTAACCCGGAGTTAAATTTAACCGGGGTTTCTTTTTCTTGTGTTCTAAAGCATTTTCTCCGATAATTTTCTCTGTTATTTTTAGAGCTTCCAATCATCATCTTGAACACAAAAAGAAATGAAACTGAAATGCTTTTTAAGCTTTTAAATCTGAATTCAAATCTCGCACTAACCCTGGGTTATCTTAACCCAGCTTTGAACAACTCGGCCCTGTTGAATATGAATGTTTGTTGTTTAGGGCGCTGTATACCGCTATTCCAGTGTATATGAGTATCTAATGAGTCAACCTAATGTGGTTCCCAGAGTAAATGCAATGGTTCAGTCCATGGAAAGACCATACATTGACTTAACAGCAGCAGCCAGGCAACACACATCAGGTACCGCCATCTCACAATTCTAAACAACAATTTCGCCGTAGCTTCTTTTGAAATTCCGTATCCGTGAAATGGGTTTGACAATTGACTGCCATTGGAGTGATTTTTCAGTATATTCTAGTATGGTAACCTTCTCTGAAGTTGACGCAAAGATATTGTAACTGGTACATGGACGGTAGAGATGATTTTCACACTTTAACCTTACTACTAATTGAGTGCTATTTCATTTGCTAAGTTGTACAGCAGTATTAAAGTACAAGTTAATTATGGTCCTCGTAAACCAAGATGGTTAAATTTTGTCACTCTAGAAACTCAACTGTGAATGACGTAATGGCAAATCGTAATATACCGTAAATTCTCTATAAGCCCTGCCTCTCAATTCAACCTCCCTGTCTATTAAAGGCCCCCCTCGAACGTGCTTGAAATGAATAAGCCCCTCGGAGGCTTATTAGAGGATATAGGTAGTTCAGACCAATAAATATAACGTTTTTTTGGTTTCCTTTTTTCTAGATGTAGATATCAATAACCCAGAAGAATTTACGAAGCTTGACAACGCCAATATGGTTTCTGTAGTTGAAAAAGACTTGAAATACTTCACTAAACAAGGAGGTAAACACGCATTGCAACTCAAAAATGAAACCAGACACTAAACTTGTCAGAATGCTCTGTTTTATCGTTATTCTGCACACTGAACCTTTCATGCATTTTTCCTCATTCATAGTTTTGTTGGCCTATCCCCGGTTCATCTTATTGTTCTCTTAGGACGCTCAGCTTTCCATTGTTCAACGGTATCTACGTCATTTTTCCCGAATATCCTACGGCTGACTCTGAGACTAAACGGATAATGCATCAGCCTCATTCTTATTCAGTCATTTTTAGGAGTCAAGATGCTCCTTTGGCTTTTACTCTTACTTTTAAACTGTTTGATTTGTGTTTTCAGAGGAGCTGAGTTTGAAGCCGGTAACTAATTGGGTTATTGCTGATTTGTCCATTAAAGAAGGAAGAGCCCTTGTCATGGCCGCGCTTAAACAAATGGTAACTATGAGCGTATGTAATAACAGACTTGAGGTTACTAGCCTGGGACCAGGCTCCGCAGACTACCTCTCGGCTCAGTTCGCTCGCCGATATTTTTTTCCTCCAATGCGGGGCCTGGGCCCGTTTCTCGAAAGTCCCGATAATTAACGGGCCCGTAAAGCTGTTGTTGTAATGTTTACATGCAAGATAGAGGTTTCAATAGTTTTGCATCTAACGTGATAAAACTATCAGTTAATGAAACAAAATGGAGTAGTTTGCAAGCCAGGACCTGCGCTCATATTCTTTATATTTCGATTTGAATATTTGATTTCGGGCCCGAAAAGTTACTGGGATTTGCATGTTATTAAGCTTCTTTTTTTGATTTGAATTTGTTTTCTGATTACTTCATATTAACATTACAACAATGTTTTGACGCGATATTAATCTTTAAAAGGGCTATGTCATCACGCTACTTGTTATCTTTTTGAAAAGCTTAAACATGTCTTCGCATGTATTGAAATCCAAAAATATTGGTCCAGTATATTTAGCCGGCATCGAAACTCTATCCTGTTGTCTGTTGCTCCGGATGGCAAGGGTGGACATGGACAGAAACTTGACCCAATTTTTCAACCTTTAATGCTTTGTTTGCAAAAATCACCAAAAATATTTGGTTAGTGCTCTCGGACGAAATTTGTGTGATATCTTTTTATTAACTCTACAGGTACGTGCTGTGTATGAAGAAAGGCATGAAGTAATTATTTAAACATAGAATTGACCTAAAACTGCAATATCTTCGAGACGCGCGGTAGCCCCTTTACACTAACCTTAGAACAAGATTGAGTCGTCAAAAATTATCCGAACAGTCCACTTATGGATGTTGGTTATTAAAGTTGAAATAAGGAAGAGGAAGCTAAGAACCCTTGAAGCTTTTTGGTTGAGCTTTTTTTTCTCATTAATTGCAGAAATCTTCTTCAAGTACAAGAGTCGGACTAATCCACAATCCAGTAATAAACCAAACAGATAATAGCCAACAAGAGCTGCTGGAGTTGGCCAGAACCGTAGAGGCTGTGTTAGCTTCAAAGTCGCATGTGACTCCAGCCATGTTAACATTTATGGAGAGCTTGCTGGCAGAAGACAATGACTTTGACAAACTGTCTACAGTTACCAAGGCAATGGTGGAACTCCTGACAAAGATCTCGGTTTGTTAAGATTCTTTGCTACGTCTATCAATTTTTGTTTTGTTTTAAGGTGGCTCGACTGGATTTTTTGGGGCTGATACCACCCAAGTTTGAGCATTAACTACGTCGGCATGAGTAAAGATATGGAAAAAAGGTTACCATAACTGTATTATATAAATATGAAAATTTCTTATGACCTGGGTTTCATTACAATCGGAGTCGCCATGGCAACGTAATGACGCCATTACGTTTTTCATTTATCGTTGTGTTTCTCTGTACCAGGAGTTTTTTGAAGAAATCGCTTAAGGGAGTATGTACCTGCCATAATTGCCTCCATTATGGCAAAGTTTGAAAATTGAGTTGTGCACGTGCACAACTAGCAAAAGATATAAATTTGCATCAAAAAGAACTCTCGATTACTTTCCGAAGAAATATCCGGAATATGCTAATATTTGGCTTGTCCTCACAGATAGCAGTGAGAGCCGAAACGGTGAACGTCACGGCTCATCGTGTAGGATGCAATACATGATTATCTTGCTCGGGTTATAACATCACAGAAACTCTCACAAAGACTTGCTCTGATATTATATAATGTATCACTAATCTCTTTACCCGGTAATTAGCATATCCCGGAGATTTAACCGAGGGTCTTTTTTGATGAAAATTCTATCTTTTTGCTAAATGTGCACGTGTATATGAAACTTGAAAACAATGCCAGTGAATAATGAGGACGCTCGCTTGTAAACACAAAATCTGAGGGGAAAATTGGCTATATTTGAGGCCCTATTTAAAAGTCTTCCCCGTTTTCAATATTCTTAAAACTTGCAGGGAATATTTCTTAACGATTGATCTGCGGATTGTCGAATTTGTAAAAAAATTTATCGAGCGGTTTTTGGAAAAATGCGAAATTTTTAGGCATGGACCAAATTATCTCCAAAAACTGTATCAAAAGCATCTGAATGCAAGTTAAGAAAATCCTTCTTACTCGCCATCGCCCAGAGCAATTCCCCTCTTTTTTTTGTAGGAAGTTTACAATGGAATCAAACCACTATGAGATGAAACCGCGTTCCCAAAGCTTATCATTTTCTTAAAATATTAGCGAATTGTGCGGCTAGCATGCTATTTCACTGTTTTTATGATTCTTAAAACTGCATTTCAAAATATTTCGAAAACGCTCTCATAGAATTTCTTCAAACTTTGCCATAATGGAGGCAATTATGGCAGGTACATACTCCTTTAAGCGATTTCCTCAAAAAACTCGTGGTACAGAGAAACACAACGATAAATGAAAAACGTAATGGCGTCATTATGTTGCCATGGGGACTCCGATTGCAATAAAACCCAGTTAAACTCATCAACAATAGATGAGCTTGGGGAAGGTGCCTGGAAAGATGGTGGGGCCTTGAGCACCGGAGCCGAGCGCGTAGGGTAACCATGACAACCCTGTGAGCGGCAACCACCAGGCACCGTCACACTGACAAAAGACAGTGGAACCATGATACTTACCACATACTTACCGGAAAAAGGGGGAGGGAAGGGCGGGGAGTAAAGTCGCCAAGCACCGTCGAAAAGGCAAAAGTGCACGTGCAAATGAGTTGACCTCAAAACCCGATCTGTAAAACCACGCGACCCCCTGCAGATCCCCCACCACTGCGCATGACCGAGACAAGGGAAACCCCAGACCAGCATTGTTTCGCGTTTAACTTAGCTTAAATTACATTTAACCACATTTAAACTCATCAACAATAGATGAGCTTGGGGAAGGTGCCTGGAAAGATGGTGGGGCCTTGAGCACCGGAGCCGAGCGCGTAGGGTAACCATGACAACCCTGTGAGCGGCAACCACCAGACCTCGCGCTCCAAGCGGAGTGCTTGGGGAGCGACGGGCCCGCGAGCAGGGTGGGAGAGGGACCGAGACCCCCCAAAAACTCTCCAAGCACCAACCCCAAAGCCTGCCGCTGACAAGAAAACAAAAAAAGGAGCATACATACCCAGTGATGACGCGCAAACCTGCAACCCGCAACAACAGGCTGTCTTCCGTCCCACTGACAGGGCTGAACTCCCTGACCAGAATCCCATTACGAGTGCAAAGCCCCTACTTGCCCCCCAGTGCTAACTGGCCACAGCATAACGAAAACAGCGCGGAGGATTCAAGTAACATCGGAGACAACTGTGCTAAGCACAAACCAGCATAGGTAAAGATACAACGGTGCCCTAATTTGTCCCCAGAAGACTGAGTGAAAGTAAAATCTGACGGAGTCTATGATGAGCAACCTGAAACACCGGTAGTCAATTGTTTAGAGAGTTGCGATAACGTCTCCGCAGGAGTACGAATGTAGGACAAATAGGCGGTGCTGGTCCACCGCCCCAAAGCCTGAATTTGATGATCTGGGATGCCATTACGAGCTGCGACAGTAGCTGCCCCAATACGAAAACTGTGGCTCGAGAAGTTGCCTTGGATGTTAGCCGAAGGCAAGATGCGACGTAACCAAGCTGTTAACAGAGATCGAGACAACGGGCGACCGTCCTGAAACAAAAATAAGGGGCCTGGTCTGTCGCCCCTTAAAGTCAAATACGCCAACAGCGATTGGACTGCGCACAGCGGAAACGAGCCACGGCCTATGTGCACGAAACACCCCTTTCGGAAGGGGTCAGTTTTGGATGCCTTTATCCTAATGCGAAGGCACGAGGGCAATGAACTAGCGTCCACAGCGATATCGGCCACACCCAGATGGATGGAAGGAGAGTAACTGGCCAAATTGGGGACGGTGAATTCCGCAGAGCGAAGAAAGCCAAAGTACGCCAGGCAACAGGCTGCCCAAAACATGCAATGATCCGCCATCGTGACGTCCAATGCTTTGAAGATAACAGCCATGATCTCATCTGTGATTGGAAGCCGTTGAGAAGAAGAATCGCCCTGAGTTCGCTTAATTCCTCGAAGCACCCGCTGCAACCTTAAACAGTTGACAAGAGGATCCGAAAAGCCCTGGTCGACGTGCAGGGAGCGCACGGCAGAGAGATACACCTTGATGGTGGAGTATTGCACAGTATTGGCCAAGAATGTTGCGAACAGGCATAGCGTCCATTCGTCAGCCGGGCAAGGGGAACCGGATGGATGAATCTTACCAAGCTGAGTACAAAAGTCATAAAACTTTTTCTGACCTGAAGCGTACGAGTTGCGTGTAGAGGATGCCAGCCCATGCACCAGAAGAGTATGGCACCGCGCCTCTAAGGTGGAGATATCAAAAGATCCCATAGCTGATGAGGAATTGGAGCTGGGAGTGGTAAGGCCTCGGGCGCCAGACGCCGGAACTCCTGCCAACGAAAGCGGGAAAGAGCATCAGCAATCGAGTTATGAATGCCAGGCAGATGTATAGCTGTAAAGGTAAAATTATGGCGAGCCGCAGCGGAAAGTAAGTGGCGCAGCAACTGCATAATGCATGGGACCTTTGAAGTCCTGGACGTGAGAATGTGCACCACTGCCTCGTTGTCCGAGCGGAACAAGACATGGCATCGGTGCCATTGCGGACCCCAGACGTGAGAAGCAACCACCACAGGGAATAGTTCTTTGTACGCGATTGATTGATCGTACTGGGAGGGGGCCCACGCTCCGCTGAACCACTCATTTTTGAAGTAAGCGCCAAATCCCAAGGAGCCAGCAGCATCTGACGTGACCTCCACATCTGTGGAAGCAGACAGACCCGGGAAAAGCCAAAAGCTCACCCCATGCCACGACGTGAGAAAATCAGACCACCACTGGATATCCTTGTGGAATTCCACGTTCAAACGAATAGGATGCTCGCGCGAGCGAAAGCAACAGAGGAGGTCGATCATGCGGCGTAGAAAGGTACGACCAGGCCACACAACTTTGGCGGCGTGGTGAAGGTGGCCGATCAGCGACTCGAGTTGACGTCTGGTACACCACCGCCTGTTCCGCCACGACTGAATCAGCTCCTGAAGGGCGGCTAACTTGTCTTCTGGAAGACGAGCCGATTGCTGCACTGAGTCTAGTTCAATTCCCAACACGGTCAAACAAGTGAGCGGGCCAACGCACTTGCCAGGGTGGAGGGGAAGGCCAAGCGACCGACAAACTGCCAGGGATGTTTGCAAATTATTAGTGCATTGGTTCGAACACGCCGGGCCTGCAGTGAGGAAATCATCGAGATAGTGCATAAGGTCGGCCACATTGTACCTATTAATAATGATCCATTCCACCATGTCTGCTATCGAGTTAAAAATATAGGGAGCCGAGCGCAGCCCAAAGGGAAGAGCTAAGTCAACAAAGAATTGGCCCCGCCATTTCATCCCTAACAGGTACCGATCCTCGGGATGCACTGCAACGTTGCGATAAGCGGCCTCGACATCGAACTTTGCCATCATGGCCCCACGACCGTGCTTGGCCACCATGCGGATAATCTGGTCGAGTTTGATGTAATGCATAGAGAATGCGTCAGCGCTAATACCGTCATTTACGCTGTACCCACCCGGGGAGGACAAGTCAACAATAAGCCGCCATTTGCCAGGTTGGCCTTTTTTGGGGATTACCCCGAAACTGCTTATTTGTAAATTCCGAAGGGGAATCGAGGGAAAGGGGCCAGCCACCCGGCATCTGGAAACCTCGTGGGCCAAATAATCGTCAATAACTTTCGGGTTCTGGAATGCCGAGGGTTTGTTCCGTTTGGCAGATTTGAGTGTACGAGTAGATTGGAATCCCAGGCGAAACCCATGTGTGAGACCTTGCAAAACAAAGGCGACTGCTTGCTGATCTGGGTGCCCAGCTAGGTCCAACGTGAATTGTGCCACATTCAGGGGAGACACCACCGACACTGGATGGAAAATGGGACCCCCTGATGATAAAATTGCAAAGAAAAGAAACACTTGCCAACTGATGAAAACCCAACCATAGCATTTTATTATCTAACATCCGAGACTGGTACAAATGCAAACAAGAGAACCTAGCAACGAGGCGGGTGAGCGAAAAGGCTTGATACCCTGACCCCTGCTAAACGGGGCGTAGGGACAATATAGCCGCACACGAACTGTCAAAAATAACAAAATAGCCCCAAACGAGACCACATTACGATAACTAATCAACGAAGGCGAAGTGCCACACTAACAAAAACGATAAACAACAAAAGCATGAATGTTCACGTGGGAATGAGCGAAGCAACAATACGACGCGGCACGGCTAAACCGTCAGGACAACTGCAGACTATGCGCACGAATGGCTGCGACACCCGGCAACTAACGAATCCCTCACGTACGGCGAGCTTTGGCACCGGAGGAAGATCCTGGAGAACTTCCGCGACGTTTGCGTTCTTCACGGCTGTCCCGGCTGGAGCGATTGGGGCACGTCGTCGCACGATGGGAGCCAGAACATAAATTGCAGCGGTGAGCATAGCGACACGACGCGAAGGGTGCTGTACAGCGCCCCTTGTTCCACGAAATGCAAACGACATTAGAAGACGAAGATCCTGGTGGCTCAGGGTACTCATTAGATTGGGCCAGTGTGGAGTCACGGACGGACGAGCCAGCAGCATGGAAATTAAATAATTGCACGTTCATCGACGACCAATCCGTCAAGCGAATGGCGGCGGCATGCTCACGGAATGCTCGGTCGTACGCGAGCCACACTTTGCCCGAGAAATGACGGAATGTGCGGAGGATGAGCAGCTGGTACTGCAATAAGTCCTTCCATCGATGCGGGAAGTGGGTGACCAAAATCATAGCAAAGATGGAAAAGGCTTCCATCCAGGACGCGATGTCCTCGATCTTCCGGCGCTGTTGCTTCGGTTGGGACGTGAGAACAAGGCGCCCGTCGAACAGCACTTGCGGCTCCGTTTCCTTCTGCAGCAAGTTCACGGCCAGTAAATCGCTCAGGTCAACGTACTTGCCCGCCACGATTTGAGCGACCAGCTTCGCCGGCACGGGCGAGAAACCGGGACCAACAACGAACGGCTGGTCCAACAACGACGCCGATGGACCGACAGAACGGGCGGCGACATCGCGAATCGCCCCGCTCTGCGAGGGGCAAACGTTCGAGGCGCTAGGAGCGAAAGATGACATGGATGGGAGCGAAAACGTGGACACAAAGGATGGCACAACAAGTGATTGGCTTGGCCTACCTTGTACGGGATGTCCGCCGAATCCTGTCCCCGCGGCCAACAGGCTTGATGCAGAATCGGTGAGCGACGGCAAAGCAGCGGGAACGCCTCCCGAATAAGGCGGTGTTGTAGTAATGGCGCTCGCTGCGGACAAAACCGGCTGAGATGTAGTCGAGGCAGCTCTCGAAGATTCCCGCTCGGCTGCGAGAACAGCTTGCACGGTCTGCGTGATCAACGCAACCATTTCTGGCGAAACTCCCGCGCTCGCCGGCCCGGCCGGTGGAAGAGACGCTTGAGAAACTTGCGACGAGGGAGGCGAGACGTTTTGACCAGCCGACGAAGACACGTTTGAAACCGAAGCCTCTTCTCCAGATGGAACAGGCAGCAAAACCGGAGCGGTTTGCAAGCTATTAGTCGTACCCCGCGAACCCATCGTCAAAAGGCAAATAAGAAATAAACACAGTAAAGTCGCCAAGCACCGTCGAAAAGGCAAAAGTGCACGTGCAAATGAGTTGACCTCAAAACCCGATCTGTAAAACCACGCGACCCCCTGCAGATCCCCCACCACTGCGCATGACCGAGACAAGGGAAACCCCAGACCAGCATTGTTTCGCGTTTAACTTAGCTTAAATTACATTTAACCACATATCACAAGAAAAATTTCATCTTTATATAATACAGTTGTTGTAACCTTTTTTCCATATCTTTACTCATGTCGACGTAGTTAATGCTCAAACTTGGGAGGTACCCCCCTCAAAAAATCCAGTCGAGCCACCTTGAACGTTGGGGTTGTGTATGAAATTACGGAGGGTCCTTCACCTTGTGTTTCATCGGTCCAAAATATGGTAATACTAAATGAGCGCACTACGTACCTCATGAAAGTAAGGTTAAGGAGGAGCTTGGCGAAAGGGGACTTCGTTTCCAAATAGTGGCCACATACATGTAGGTGGTCATTGATTTTACGATTTGGCCCGAAGTCATTTTCGATAAAACAAAGGAACAGAAAGGCCCAGAGAGCGATACACTTTGACATGTACCATTTTCGTTCGCTGATGGTTTCCACAAACCAAAGATAGGTCGTCGGAAGCACCGCGATTTGTCGACAGTTGCTTCACAACAAGAAGCACGTACTTTAAATCTGTGTCAGGAAAGGAGTTTTCAAGGTTTCATTATTTACCAACCGGACAACAGCACCACCGCAGGGATGTGTTAGCTTGTTTTTCTTTATTTATGCCCATAAAACTCATGACTGCCGATTAATGATGATGGCAAATGAGGAGTAACCACCAGACAAACTGGTGGAAGTAGAGTAGACTTGGGTTTATCCTTAGTTACCTTTTACAATGTTGTTTTTACTTACGTACGTTGTTGTGGTTAGTTAAGTACTTGTATAAATTATCCAAGGGAGTTATCGCTTTTTTCTCAGTCCAGGACAGTGTTACATCACCTCTTTAATGCATACTATCTAAACCATATTTAGGGTCTGAAAGTAGAAACAATTAAGGCCAAGCTGATGGACAAGAATCTCTTCAAAGGGAAGTTGTTTTCTCATCAAGCATTCTGTAGACAAGTTGTTAATCTTCGTCCAGGAGAGTCTGCTCTTATAACTAATGGAAGGGTAGGTAGCTATGAAACTTTTTGACCCAACCCCCTCCCCCCTGGAGCCAGTGAAGGGAAGCTCTGATACGTGATTATCAAATTTCTAGTTCATGTCAGATTTAAAAAGGCACCGTCGCGGGAATTCTCGCCATAAAAGTTTGTTTACTTGTGGACTAGTACTTCTGCTAGTTCACGAACTACAAGTGCAGCACCAAAGAGATGTTCAGTGGAAGGGAGTTAACAAAGAATTATTATTAGCAGTTTGTCTGACTCACAATGGCACAACTTGAAAAAAGCTTATCTAATTTTTTCAATTTGCAACCCTTTTCCCCACCTTCTTTGATTGTAAAAGACAACCGTGACAAGTTTCATGATTGCGATTTTAGCGAGATAGTATTTCGCTTGTGTTTATTTTTGCGATTTCGATAGGCAAATATGAAAAGAAGGGCATTAAATTTCTCGATTCAAGCGTTCTAAGCTTCATTTTATTTTTCAAAAAGTCAGAAATTTCTCAAATTTCTAGATAAACTTAGCCTGCGTCGCAGACACTCTAAACCTTCTGTATATACAGATGGTCTAGACGGTGATAGGTAGGCCGGCTGCAACGTAAGCTAGATCAACACTAAGAGGCTAGATCAAGTGAAACAAGTAAACGCATTTAGTTGTCTACCCATGTGTGAAATCTTTACGATTTCCGATGTCCGATGTCCGATGTCCGTTATCTGATGTCCAATGTACGATGTCCATTGTCTATTGTCTGATGTCCGATGTCTGATGTCCGATGTTAAGTATATATATTTTCCATTGTCTTCTGACTTCAGGTTCTTGGTCCACTTGCTGGAAATACGCTCCTTACTGAGGATGACTTTAAGCTTCTTGAGAGCTTTGACATGGATCTGTATGCCCGAAAAGTCAGGGATCAGGTTTGTTTTATGTTCAGCCATTATAATGGAGGACTGCATTTACGAGCACATACGGTGCGGCATGCTTCATCGTCAGTCTTCAGTGAAGATTTATTTTTTACTTCTGATTTTGTCCTTTTGTGTGACTATTAATGTATCATTGGGGGCAAGTTAAAAAAAACAACAGCAAACAAACAAATGTTTCTCGTCCGGATTTCTATAAAAAAGAGAGCGGCGGACGCGTTTTTTTTTCCCCGTTATTTTCGTCTTTTTATTATTACCAAATGAATGCTTTCTTGACAAATTATTACTCCCCCCTTGGATAAGTAAGAGTTAAACACAAATTTGGTTTATTTTGATACATGTTTTAAAACAGCGTGATCCGGCGTCATAAGATATATCTCAATAGGTAGGGTGCAATGGGCTGATAGCGGCTGCCACTGGCGCCCTAGTATGCTGACGCCCGAGGTTACTGTTAACATGTTAATGTACAATGTATAACGTAAAGAGGGCGCGTCTTGTTGTCCTCTAATCCATGACATTGCATTACATTAAAAAAGTCAATATTGGACTCAGTACAGTAAAAACTCGCGGATAGCAACATAGATTTGTCCAACTTAGCCTAAATAGGTTCTTATAGAAATGGTATTTAGGTGGATTTTAGGCTACTTAGGTTCTTAATTAGGTTCTTAATTTGATAGGGGCACCAGCGATCAGCACAGATAACTACTACAGGGCATATGTGAAATATATTGCTGTATTGAATAATTATCTAGAATACAGTTTAGATGAGAAACATACAGTAAATGTATCTTTCCAAAGTACTAGCATGCATGTCCTTCATGCTGCAGTGTCCATAAAATGCAGTGTTACATTTTTGATTCTTTGAATCTTACTGACTGAAACCTAGACTAAAATTTTCTCCGGCTGTATTTTCATCTGTGCCTTCATTTTTGTATAATAAGACCCTATTGAAAATTTTAGGCTAAATAGGTTGTTATGAAAAGGGAGTCTAAAATGAAAATTTTAGCCTAACAGGTTGTTAAATTTCGCGTTCTTAAACGCGGGTTTTTACTGTATTTAATCAGTGCTTCGTGTTATGAAAAGTAAGGCGTGTTAAGTAAGTCTTTGGAATAACTGAAAGTAACGCTCGTTAGGTTTTGTTCTTTCCAACTTTCCTGTAACAAATGATAAAAAAAGAGAGGCGGCCCCAATAAATAAAGCTGACGGGACGAGAAACATTTTTTTAAAACTTGGCCTCAAGTCTGTTTTCTTCCCCTGACCACTCGCATCCTTTTGCGGGTACTTCTCACCAATTCTCTGCTCCCTTTGCTGTTAAACGTTTCAATTAAGTCATGGTGTATAACCTTTTACCTAGCCAGTTGTAACTGGAACCACCGTTTCTTTTTTCAATTCAAACCATGATATTTTGATAGGTTGATGAAATGATATTTGAGGATTTGTCAGCTGATGATGATACCAGGTACGGTTAACTATTGTACCTTTCATATGCCGGACTCAAATCCCTGTTATGCTCTGTTATGTACACGGTCCTAATCTCATACTCATATTTCTTGCCAGTTTCGTGTCTTAGTCCCTCCTTTTTAGAAATCTGTTACTAATCTAATGTCATTTAAGGCTAGAGTCTTACAGTCTCAGTGTTTAGACTTAAGGGTATGTTCGATTGACCTTATTCTAGAATGTGGAAACATTCTTTATTATTGCGGAATACAAAGGACGCGGAAGGAAGCTGCTCGCATTGGAAGAGTTTAGATTGCCGACTGAGAGAGTCAGGATTGGCTTTCTCGTTTCCTCCTATAAGAAAATATTCTGAAGAGTTTCTTCTCTGCTCTATGTAAATCTTTTCATGCAGAGTGCTTTGTCTCGCTTGTGCAAGTGCATTTCATTTGTGAAAAGACTACGTCCACTTTTTTCTCTGTTGTTTCAAAAACTAGCCGCGTCGCTAGAAAAATGCCCTCATCATTTCGTTTTGTTCCAGGCATTCTGCCTCCGGGGGCAAAACGCATGGAATATATTCCACTTATTCCATAATTGGAATAGCATTCAGGTCAATCGAACATATTTTCCGAGCTTTGTATTCCTGTTGCAGAATAAGGTCAATTGAACGAACCCTGGGGCCACAGTCAAACTTGGGACTTTACATGTGACGAACCTACTGTTCATGAGCGGTTGCTTATTATTACGATGGAACATAACAGAAGCTCTTCTTTTTACAGTGAGTTTAGAAGTGACATTATTATGAAGGCCTCATCAGCGCTGATTAGACGCGAAAAGCGATCTCGACAGGAAATAACTTTCAAGGGCAGTGATCACAGGTGAGAGGAGCATACAGGAAATACAGTCGTGACCTTCTTTAATACCTTTGCGGAGTATGTACAATCCTTTAGTTTCTGCTGGTAGTTACAATGTAATTTTAATTTTGTGTAGTTCAAGTTCTGTTTTGAGGCAATATTAGGTTTAATTTAAACCCTAATCATGCAACTATTAGTTTATAAATTCAAGAGGACTTCTCGCATGTTTTTCTATTTATGGCTTTGTCACTAATGAGTTTGTGAAAAATAACCAAGAAGCGCATCGAAAGAGCTACTCGAAAGAGTTATTCATGGTTCACATGGTCGAAATCTGTGGACCAGCCATTGAAGATCATAGATTTCGTAAAGGGCGTTTTACAGTGTTTTTCGTTTCCGGCCACACTTATTTCAACATTGTTTGTTCCTGCAAAGCCATCTATTAGTACGACTTACAGACAAGTTGTGTTATGTTGCTTGTTAGTGTCATGGGCATCAAGCCGAAGCAGGAAGGCGCCAGTTTTGATATTGTAGTTGTTGTGGATCCCCTGTCGAAAGGTAACAACCCAACACCTTTCTTTAGTTGCGCACATTTTTTTACAGTTTTAGTAAGTTTGGTTTCAGGTTAATCTCTTACCTGTACTGTCATTGCTTTGATAGGAAACATATCATTCGAACAAGTTTATTTCTACCAATTTAAACTTTCAAGAAAAACATGAAATCAGATATTTAGCTGGATTTCATCATGTTGGAAGTTATTTTTTAATGCGTTAAATTGCGATGTACCCTTCACCCTATTCTCCCTGATCGTCTACAATGTGTTTATATCTGTCCTTTTCATTTTCCTCTCCTGTGTTTTTGTTTGTAGCTGCCCAGAAAATTGCCCCTATTCTCATGGTAAGTGTCAATCGTATCAGCAGTTTCTGTTTAAGTAGTTCTCACTCTTTTTGGCCCAGTAGGTTATTCCCGTATAGAACGAGGCAGGGGACCTGTCCCGCCTCCAGGCCTGTACTTACATGTACTTACCGCCCATGGTTTGTCTTAGTGTGTACCAAGTGATAATGGCGCCTGGAAACAAGGCGATAATGTAACGTGACAGAATGTTCTGGTGAAGATGTACCGGTAGCAAACTCAATAGTGCTTTGAACTAGACCTACTGACACAGGCTAACTGATATCCAATCTGAATGAGCACCAGTTATTATTATTATTATTATTATTATTATTATTAGATGTAAGTGTCATGAGCCCGACTGCCTACATAAATGTATTTTTCCTTATCTAAGGTACTTCAAAATGCTACAAATGTGAACGTCAAACTAGCGATGAATTCGCGTGAGAAGCTGTCAGAGTTGCCCTTAAATCGCTTTTACCGTTATGTCCTGGAGCCTTACGTCTCGTTTGATGAAAACGGCGCCATGACAGAAGGACCATTTGCCATGTTCTCAGACATGCCACAGTCAGTACTACTTACAATGGGAATGGACACTCCTCTTGGATGGATGGTGGCAGCCGTGTATTCACCTTATGACTTGGACAACATCAGGTTAAGGGAGGTAAGGATGATAGACTACAACAACCGAAGAGAGGGTGTCGGAATGGTCAGTGAGCTGGAATTGCAATCTGAGGTTCTGGGATTCAAGTCGCTTGAACTGGAAGATTTTCTCGGTACATGTAGGCTATGTCTACTCCTCCAGAGGCCTTGTATAATAACCTGCTAGTTGGATTCTTATTGTTGTTAGGACGGTGAACAAGTGACTGACTTCTACAGCATTCTTCTTCTAATTCTCACCTCCCAGTAATGACTTTTTTTCATCCCACCATTCCACATATTCACTTTTTTACTGTTCCTCACTCGCTTCGTTTCGTTAGCATTTTTGTACTGAGCATTTTGTTTTTGTTTATTGACATATTTTGAGTGTGTTATATCTTGATATGCTGTTTTAGTGGCTGTTTTTCTGTTCTAACTTTCCCCCCTAAAAATTTGTACAGTATTTACATCCCTACCTCCCCATAACGCCAAGCCCTTTACAACAAACAGTTATCTCCTTTCCCAAAGGGACTGTTGTAGTGAGGTTCGAAAGGTGTTTGGGCTTGTTATAACTAACACAGAAAAGAAGGGAAACAAGTATAAATCCCCTCTCGCAGAAAAGGAAGAAATACATAAGGTGACATAACCTCATCACGTGCTTGTCCTTCATATTACTCTTTTATTAATTCTTCATCATAATCTTTTTCTGATTTTAGGTAGAGAATCAAGTAATGGCCAAATTTGAGTTGGAATATATCTTTATCGAAGGTACAGTTGCCTGTTGGGGAAGTTTTGAATCAGTTTTCATTTTTTTAAGGGTACATACACACAGTTAAAAGCAATTTACCACAGCTTCCTTTGATCCAACTAATTGGTAAAATGCTTACAATTGAACTCCTAGCGATTCTGTTGCAGGCCACTGCTCTGATTTTGACACCAGACAGCCCCCAAGGGGACTGCAGTTTACACTTGGCACTCCAACCAAGCCTGTTATGTTTGACACAATTGTTATGGCAAACTTGGTAAGAGCGGAAATGTTGAAGAAAAGTATTCTTTCTTAGTTATAAACGTTTTAACAGATCACTTTAGGTACCCGTCCTTTACCGTTAAAATTCCACATAATTTCATGGTTGGGGTTTTAAGATCAGAACCATTTGACGATTAACAGTTGGAACTGTGTCTGGTTAATTTGTGTTAGATTCTTTGCCGTTATTGACTTGCTCTTCAAAATAGCTGAGTATTTATAAAATGTTGTTTGCTGATGTGACGGTATATACAATTTGCTCATGCACATTGTTCCTGGTCTTTCCAAGTTCTACAGATACCCCTACCATTCTAACTTACCATTTTGTTTTTTTCATCTAATTCAGGGATACTTTCAGCTAAAAGCTTATCCAGGGGCGTGGTCACTTAGCGTGAGAGAGGGAAGATCATCTGAAATCTATGACATTGAAAGGTACCACTTCTATTTCTTACTGTTATAACAATAAAGTAACCCAACAAAGAGTAACCAGTCAGTGATTCTTTTTAATTGTCTAGTGTTTCTGGTAGCATCAAAGAGGATAAACATTTCACAGTTGTAGTGGACAGTTTTATTGGAAAACTAATGAAAGTAAAGGTGAGGGTACCTCTACAGAGTTATTCGCTTTGGTAAATAATGACAGACACTCGGTGAATATAAGAAAAGGCAACATTCATCATGTGACGATCAAGAGCCAAATATGCGATGGGTTTTTTAACCCATGGGATCCTGTCAGGTACTCCGATTTTGTCTTAGTCTCACGGTGGTGAAATTACGAATATTACGTCTGTCTCATTAGCTTTTGTATAGTGAAATTGTTTTTATATGGTGTTTGACTTTTTTAATGAAAAAAACATTCTTTTCAATAGCTTCTGGTTTCTGTCCACAGGTACTTAGAGTAATTGCATTGCTGAGTGCTCACCCGACCTGTGATTTGTACTAAAATGTGGTTGTGTACTTAGGTAAAGAGAAAACCTGGAATGGAAGGAAGAGATCTTCTGGGTGATTCAGACGCTCAGTCAAGAGGCATATGGGATTCTTTGTCAAGGTAATGTTACTACACCTTGTAGAAAGAGATATAAATATTTTTCCATCTGTATGGGCGGTCCACATGGCTTTCGAGCAGTTTCGTTTGGGAGAGGACGCTGTTTTCAGGTGTTTCTTGCTGTAAAAATTGTGATTGTAATTGATTGCATTTATTTGTGGTTAAATAGCTAGGGGTCGAAAAGCATTGATTAGTTTAGGGCTCGAGAAAAGTAAAAAAAGTAAATTTGTAAAAAAAAAAAACACTCAAAAGAACTGTCTAATACCTTTGTGATTTTTAGTTGTGTGAAGTCGTTAAAAGTTTGCTACAGTTACGAAGTAGCGTCAACGACAAGAAAATCTTTGTCTTTTCTTTACCTGCGAGCAAGCTCTCTCGGCTTTTCCCCCTCGGACCTGGAAGTTGGGCGGGGGGAGGGGTTACTAGAGGACCCGCCCCCTAAGCCGAGCTCAGAGATCGTCAAGTGGGCTAAGTGGGCTTTCTCGCCAGCCAGACATTTTTAAACAAACTTTATGTGCTAATTTTGTCTCAGTGGTTGATGTCATATTTACTGCTCTCGTGCTACGTTTGTTTTAGTGCACACTAACACTGGTGGTTTTCTTCATTTAGTATCGTCGGAAGTGACTCCAAGGAGAAAGCCTCCGACGACGAGACTATCAACGTTTTCTCTGTTGCATCTGGGCATCTTTATGAAAGGTTCTTGAGGTGCGAAATGAGCAAAATTTTTTTTATTATTCCTTACAACACTGCCTTTAAAACACATGATCAACTCATTTTTACATATAGCAAATGAAAACTCCATTAAAACACCCCCCCCCCCTCCCCAATCATCCTGTACTTTAATTCGGTGGTGAATTTTTGAAAAGTGATCATTCCGCTTGTTTTTGTAAACTTAAGTTGGGGACCAAACTAAGAAACATTTTAAACTTTTTTACCGCAGAATTATGATGTTGACCGTCATTAAAAATACCAAGAATCCTGTTAAGTTTTGGTTCTTGAAGAACTACCTCTCACCTACTATAAAGGTAAAGTAAGTTATAACGCTATCACGCGTACCTTGATTTTTGATAATTTTTATTTTCATTTTTCGAGGTTTGTTCTGCTTTCTTGATTTGATGTAAAGGATTTTTGGCTAATTGAAAGCCAAGCTTACCTGATATTTGGAGGAAATCTCTATTTTTTGTCGTGTTAACATGTTGTCACCTTTTCTTACAAGGCCTTTCTACCACACATGGCAGAAGAATATGGTTTTAAGTATGAACTTGTGCAGTACCACTGGCCACATTGGCTGCATGCTCAAACGGAAAAGCAGAGGATAATTTGGGGGTAAGTATGTCTTTTTTCATCAGAGCCAGTGACTTGGTCTTAAGTGATCGTTATTATGATCCGTTGCAGTAGAGTCAAGCCATTTTCTCATTTGATTACATTCACGTAAAGTATGAGGTGTGGACTCTAGAACTAATAGGTGGACTTCTTTCAAATATAATCCGATTAGAATTCGATCATAATTGTGATTAACGCCTAATGTAAACTGTATTCCTCCGATAAAGCTTAGAAATTTGTGTCCGTCGTAGCATTTTTCACCATTGAATTTGGCCCGGTTCAAACGTCGAACGTTTCATGTTCTGAACCTAATCCCTTCAATTAAGTACATGAAAAGATCGACGTTTGAATCAATCAAGTCCGACATGTCTTTTGGGTCGACCCTGAATTAAGATGTGGAGCGACTTCGTTTCAAACGTCGAACTTCTCATATGCCGAACCTAATGCAAACTTACTATAATTTATTTTCACTGGTAAGCATTGTAGACCATTGTACATGGTGAAAGTGAATTTAGCCTAAATTCGACGTCGAAATCAAGCGTCGAATTTGTGTCATTTGGGTCGACCCAAATAGGTATCAAGTGCGGCACATGAAAAGTTTGACGTTTGAACTGGGCGTCAGTTAGGTCATTAGTATCGACGATAATTATGAAAATGGAAGTTACACAGTTTGCCGTTAAAATGGAAAATGACTTTGTTATAGGTTCATGAAGATATACAGATGTCAAGACATTTGATAGTGTCCCGTTACTGGCCTGTTAGTTACTTGCATAAAGTTTTTATCACTGTGTTTGTTACTGCTATAATTCAGTGTCGTCATTAATTTTGTTTCAGGTACAAAATTTTGTTTTTGGATGTACTCTTTCCCCTCCATGTCAAGAAAATCATCTTTGTTGATGCAGATTTAGTACGTATCTCTTTATCAACATTCAGTTCTCTCCCAAATTGCATGGAGTATTATAGCCTGCATGCGATCAGGTGGTCCTTTTTCCCTTTTTTTCTTTACCGTCCGCCGGCTGTTACCCCCCTTGAAAGGCAAAAACAAAACAAAAAGAAAGCCTGATCGCAGGTTAGGACTATTGCACTTGTTAGTTTCAAACAGGAAGGTGAAAGTGAAATGTGCCGATATTTAATATTTGAGTTAGGCATTTCAAGCCTTAGTTCTTAAGTGCTACGGTTAGAACACTTGATATAACAGCAGTTGGTTAATTCCCGATACTACTGTGACTATAACTCCAGTCTGCCACATGTTTCCTCTATCTCATCCACTCTCTAAAGGCCTCTTTACATGGAGGTGAGCGACCCCATGTAGGCGAGGTAACCCGCTAAGGTGGGGTAACCCGCCCGTCCATATAATGTATCATTTTAATTTGATATCGTTTACATGATAAGTGGGGTGACCGGCCAAGGCGGGTAGCCTGGTCTGCCAGACCGTGTTACCCTCTCAGCAGGAGTCAAATTTTGTCGTGTAAACGTTTCAAGATGGGGTAACCCGCCCATCCGGGGTCGGATTCGCGATACTGAATTCCCGCAAAATGAAATTCACTTTAGCGGTAGCTTTCCATCATTATTAAAGGTAACAATAGAAAGCCACAGCACTGAAGGTTGCAGCAAGAGCAGCAAATGAGTGTAGAAGAGCATTAATCAACAAAAAAACGTGGTTTGCTAGCATTTTTCTTGTTTACGTGCTTGGCGACCAATCAATAATCTTGAGAAAGTGCACCCCGGGATGGCGGGGTTGTAAGATTGCGTGTAAAGGAGGGTTATTTTTTACCCCACCTAAGGGGGTTACCTCACCTATCTACCTCACCTTCATGTAAACAGGCCCTAATGCTATTTATAGCATTCAAATGAAAAA
Source organism: Porites cylindrica (assembly GCA_964035525.1). NCBI lineage: Eukaryota > Metazoa > Cnidaria > Anthozoa > Scleractinia > Poritidae > Porites > Porites cylindrica. Next base: position 26,088,550 of record OZ037783.1, read on the forward strand.
GGAAAGGTGTGGACGGGTCTTAAGATACAATATTATACGGGCATGCACTTATTACCAATCACTAAGTAACACCTGGATTTCTCTGGTTTCTAGATTGTTCGAGCAGATTTAAAGGAGCTTAATGATATCGATTTATATGGTGCACCCTATGCTTACACTCCATTCTGCAGCAGTCGCAAGGAGATGGACGGTTTTAGGTATGATCAATTATTTCTTGGACTGTTAGAGATTACTCTTCCTTCGGGCCTGAAGTTTACCGACAGCTTTGGGTGACGAACGAACTGTGAATTCCAAAACTGCTTGAAAAGGTTTTAGTAAGAAAAGGAAACGAAAGGCGATGCTCTCTTCTTTTAGACTGAACTGGACTTCATATGAAAGAGCTGATCGTAGGCGTGGTTTAACCTTTGGTTAAGCCAAATTTTAAAGCGAAGTTTACTTGTCAAGGAGCGCGCATCTTTAACTTTAAATTATTTATGCTAAACCTTTACTCTGAGATCCAGTAATAGTAAGACAAAGTGTCACTCTGGACCGCGGTCCACTATCGTGGAATTAACTTTTAACCCTGCATTAACGCGCTAATCGGTCTTTGGGCAGGACCAGGCCCTGTTCAACAACGAATTCAATCCGCGTTTGACGTAATCGTTGGTTTGAACGCAGGTGAAATCGTCGTGGGGAAAGCACCCGTTGTCCTAGATACTTCAGTCTCTGCTTTGATGTTAGCGTCTCGTTTCTTGTTTTCTGCCAGGTTTTGGAATGTTGGCTACTGGAGAAGTCATTTAGGAGGACGGCCTTATCACATCAGGTGAGAGATTTAGCGACACAAATCATAAAAGACCGAAGTTTAGGTTTTTTCATTTCACTTTCGCGGTATGCGCGTAGTCTTAAAGGGTGTTAAAACTAGTACTGATTTCAGGAGCTATAGAGCGTTTTCACTCGCGTGGCTAGCAACTGTACAAATTTATTGGAACAAAAGAAAGTTTTTACATAGGAAAAAGGTTGGTTCAACTCCCCACAGGATTGGTTTGGGACACCAACATGGCCGCCGTCTCATTGTTTCGGGACACCAATATGGCGGACGTGACGTCAGGTGAAAACAGTCTATTAAATGCAGGAAACATGCAGTGGCGACTGCAACTTCGGTATTCTCAAGGTTAAGACTGTATTAACCTTAAGCACAAAGGGAACGTTGCAATTACATTGGAGGATCTAATGAGTGTCTTTGGAGAAAGAGAGCCTTGTTTTGACGATTTTCTTTTCTCTTTGTGTAGTGCACTGTATGTTGTTGATTTGGATCGATTCAGGCGCCTCGCTGCTGGTGACAGACTCAGAGGTCAATACCAGGTAAGGCTGGGCAAACTGATTATACTGACATGCTTAAAGAATGTCCAGCTCCTGTTTTCTAAGAGAAATGCCCCGAGAACAAGGTTTTCCTTTTCCCTTATGTTTTGACAGCAGAATATTCCCGATCACCTCCCAAGACATCCAAGATTTTCTGGATTAGAGTTTTGAAAGTAACGCTAGGATTCTATTATCGATATACGATGCTGATAGCTCGTTTGTTGTGTTTTGTTTTTTCTAGGGCTTAAGTCAAGATCCAAACAGTCTTTCAAACCTTGATCAGGTGAGGTTTTCCGTTTTTCTAAGTGGTTTCATTGCTGTTGTAAGTAATACCGAACAGTGCAGAATATCCCGCTTAAAAGTTAACTAGAAGCGCGTGACTGTGGCCTAGTTTGAGCACAACTGAAAGAAGACACTAGTTCTGCCGTGGAGAAATTCTAAGGTGCTATTAGCCAGTTTAGTCGTTTGTTACCTCAGTTTTGCCGTTTTAACTTTTAACCGCGTGTACTCTTTCAGGATTTGCCCAACAACATGATTCATCAAGTTCCCATCAGGTCCCTACCTCAGGAGTGGCTTTGGTGTGAAACATGGTGTGATGATGAATCCAAAAGCAGAGCTAAAGCTATTGACCTGGTACGGATCACAAACTAATCTTTTTAACTTTTATCGACCGAGTTAAGTTACATGATAGTGTACAGTATATTGAACAAAATTTACAGATGAGAGCAACGTACGTAGTCATAGCCTGGGCCATCTTTTCGAAGCGTCCGGAAATCTTTGTCGTTTGCAATAATTATCTTCAATTTCAAACTGTGGATAATTTGAAGTCTCAATCAGGACTCCACGTGAGGTAGAGGTTTGAGATCGATGTAGTAAGCCACGCGCATTCACACATGTACACAAAGTCGAATATACAAAATAACGTTTATTATATACATACTGAGATATACTCACCGAAAAGCTATGTCGTAAATTTTCATACGCAAATGAGTTCTAGCCAATCAGAAGGACGAACGATGTTTTGCACACATGAAAAAATGATACGTCCAACCAGAATAGTGAGCGCTGTTTTTCACGTGTGAGAAAAATGATACGTCCAATCAGAAGCCACAGGTGTGTGAGTTTCGCGCCAAAAGTAGTGCTTTTTATTGAAACTACTTTAATTTAGACTTAAGCTTATATTCAAACCAGCCATTTTATAAATGTGCATTCATGACAAAAAGTTAATTTTACAGTGCGTGTAATTCTTAGATTACTCCATATCCGATACCGATACCGCCGCCTGGTTAGCTCAGTTGGGAGCGCCGGTCTGCCGAGCGGAAGGTCGCGGGTTCAAACCCCGGCCGGACCAACACTCAGGGTCTTTTAATAACTGAGAAGAAAGTGCTGCCTTTGTAATGACATCTGCAAATGGTTAAACTTTCTAGTCTTCGCGGATAAGGACGAAAAACCGTAGGTCCCGTCTCACAGCACTTTCACTGATTTGTTCTTGTGGGACGTAAAAGAGCCCAGCTAGTCGAAAAGAGTAGGGGTCGTAGTGGTCGGTGGTGTGGCCAACCTTTACGGGTTGTGGGATTGGGTAGGGATGGCACCGCGCATGGGACCTGAGTCCTGTTCGTGCACATTCCCTCTGGGCAGGCCTGTGTCCAGAAAAGCCTCCTTACCCTCTTTACATTTTTAACAAACGTTAGCCCTGGCTAAATCTATATATTTGATATATTATTTCATTTGTTGTTTCCCTAGTGTAATAATCCAATGACTAAGGAACCAAAACTTGAGAGTGCTGTACGCATAGTGAAGGAATGGCCTGATTTCGACAATGAAATCAGAAACCTGCAAGAATCTGTGGCCGCTAAGATGGCTTCGGCAAAATCACAAACAGCTACGCCAAGCGGTTAGTGACCATTTAAACTTCATTCGAAAAAATTTTCTGGTGGAACGGGAAGGTTTATGTTCTTTTTTATTTTTTCACCATTGCGGCGATAGTGGTAAATTTACTGTACGAGTTCAGGTAATGGTTTCAAGCAATGGAAGTGTAAACACAATACCTTATTAACAGCTTTGCAAAGTTCACCGACTGTTGTGGCTACATTGAAGAGGAGCTTTCGGGTCCTCTGTTTTTTATACCAGAACCACTGTTTGGTGATTTGCCTTATTTCATTACTTGAGAAAATCTCTTTCCAACTCTTTGATAAAAAGGCAAAAATTTTATTTTTTTAATTTTTCGGACGACGACTCGAAATGTTTGTGATGATTGTGATTAACTCGAAAATACTAGGTTACTGTGGACTCAACCGCAAGAAGAGTCTCTGTGGATTCTTGGGTTGGTGATTGGAATACATTTTATTCGTTGATAACGAATTGCATTCAATTGTTTGAAAAAAAAGTTGCACGAAAAAACATGAGAAAACATGCAGAAATCGTCTAGTGACGTTGTTTTCCCTTCAAACCTTCTTCATCAGGTGTTATTTTTCTTGCCCAACGCAAAAAAGCAGTCAACTCAATTGTCAGTGTTACGGTCTTTTGCCCATCTTCCAAGGGTAACTGCTTAAGATTTGTGCGGCAGGTTTGATTGTATTTCGATGCTTTTTTCCCACAGATTCTTCAAATCAAGCAAAGGATGAGCTTTAGTTTTTTTTAATTCTCTATAACTCCAGCATTCACGTCGCAGACCTGGGAAACATTTAATAATATCAAGATGACGTCTAACTTCGTGTTCCAACGACTCTTTACTCTTTCACTGCTAGAACCGAACAACGTCACCGAACATTTTCCACAATGACAAAAGATATCTCATATTTTGATAAAAAGGTATATGAGTATAAAGTATTTCATGCAGATTTCTTTCAGTGTAATAGAAACTATTATTTTCTAGGGTATTCTATCGTTGTAGAAATGTTAATGAATTTTCTTGAAAATGTTTTGTAGTTTCCTCAAAATCATAACCCCGGGGACCCACCCCTCCCTTTAACACCTCTCCATGGTCTCTGAACCCACCAGGCTCAGTATTTCAGTGTTTCTCTGTAGAGGTCAGGGTTCGAATCCTGGCAAGCCTGAATTTTTCAGGCTTTCTTTTCGCAACGGCGTTAGTTAAATGCGTCTTTACTGCGATGATTTTCCTTGCTTTTATTTATGGTCCTGTTACACATTGAAGTTTTAAGGTAACTAGCGAAGCATGCGCGGGAATAGTTTTTTAAAGTAACGATCTGGGTAACACGGAAAGCCATTTCTTTTGTTATGTCGCCATACGCGTTCCTCACATAGGAATATTTTTCATTTTTACCTAGAGAATGCATAAACCTACAAAAATGCAGTTTACGAAATAAAATGTATTTAAAGACCATTTTTAAAGGGCGTTTTTTGTGTTAAAAGATTTCGACAAATCATGAGAGTTGCAAACAATAGCCAAGAAAAGTTTACAATTTACATGTTCCTCATATAGGATTTCTGTGTTAGTTAGACTCAGACGAGATTAATATACATGCGGCTTTGCGAAGATTTGGTAAAATTTGATGTTTAACCAATCAGAAATTTAGTACAGACAGCAGTAAAGTTAGCACCTTTATGCATTCCGACGCGTTCATTGCGTTTGCTTCTTTCCTTCTTGTCTGGACCATTACTTAAAGTATATTATAACATAGCTAGAAAATTCGCCTAATCAAATTCAATAGCGCGAGCGTGCTTCATATTCCTATTGAGCACGCTGATGACGTCAATAAACTATTCGTAATTCCTCGAGTGGTTGTGAGCTTAGCAATCCTGAGTCTCCTGAGTGCATCCATAACTCAGCAATAGACAAGGAAGCGTTTACGATGTGTTTTATAAGGAAATTTAAGAGGAAACGTTTGAATTTGTTAACCGATAGTAAGGAAAAGAGGTGAGTGTTGTTGTTGTTGTTGTCATCTCCGCGAGCTGTGCGGGCTATGGCGTGAGTTCATTCTTTGCAAACTTGTTTTCTCTCAATAACAATTTTTCGGTAAATTAATAGTTTTCCGGCACCTAAATATGGATTTTATAATCATTTTAGAGTACACTTTCTCTCAGTTTCAGGATAAAAACATAAGATTAACTGTGAGGAGAAAAATATATAGTCACGTAAACATTGACGCGTACTGCTTTGAGCGCACCCTACAATAATAAAATTATAAGTTAACTGATGCATTGATCGCTTTGATGATGTTATAAAACAATTAGTTCATGCTGCAGCTGTGCGTATGTCGAGTTATTGAGCACTTGGGAAGTTTGGAGAGCACTCAAGAGGCTAGAGTTGCACTCGGCTGCGCCTCGTGCAACTCTTACGCCTCTTTCGTGCTTTCCAAACTTCCCGCGTGCTCAATATCTCGACATACGCACGCTGACGCATGAACTAATTGTTAATTGACTTTTTGGCAAAGCCAGAATTGCGCACTAGTGTGGGCCAAGGCAATGTTCACACTTAGACTACAAGTAGTCCCCATTTTTCCTCCGGGATAGTAGAGCAAGCGAAACGCGAGCGCGCGTGAAAATCACCCCACGCGGGAAAAGTGAGACACCATACCGGATAGGGCTTCTGTTCACACACAACAACGGTGATTTCTCTGGCGCCATTTCTGTAACAGAGCAAAGCTGTGCCATGCAGATCTCGACGTTGGGGCGTCACATATCGGATAGGTTCTGTGCCACACTAGTGTGAACAGGTATTCGGACCGTATCGGAGAATAAGTAGGAGCGAGAACTGGGACCCACTGAGACGGAGGTAAATATTCAGGAGTGAGCATTAGGATTAAGAGAACCAAACCTTCTCGGCCAACCGCCTCAGAACGATGTTCCATGTGTGTGAACGACTTTTTCCAGTTCTGTGCCGTTGCTGTTCATGCTACGGCCGGTTAGCTTTTTGTGCCTGCACGAGAATCATCCGGTTTAGCCAGTGAACATGGCCTTAAGTTTTCAGCGTGTAACAGGACTATTTCAGTGCAAACAGGTTCCGCGGACCTGTAACACACGAAAGCAATACAAAGAGCCGAAGAACAACGACAGGAACGATGACGATACGAATTTTAAGAGTTGTTGTTGTCGTTTTGCAGGCGTTCAGATAGTGGTGACGGCGCAGCGAGGCGGTTGGGGAGAGAAGGCGCGAGTTCTCTCCTTTTCCTACACCCTCTCCTACAATTTTTCTCTTCACCTCTATTTCGCGTCACTTTCCACTATCTGAACGCCTGGGACAGGCTTATCACAGACATAATCATATAAAGGATCGATAAATTTCTCTGTTATGAAGATTCTGTCTATCATAAGCGTCGTTAATTGCCAACAGTTTTTTTCAATACTCCAATTTAAAATAAACGCGTCATAACGGTGCTTATGGTTATTATTACGATCATTATGACGCCATTGAGAATTGAACCCGACAAAAACAGTAACCCCTGCTCATTTATTCATTTACACCGTTACATAAATTCAAGCGAAACTTTTTTAAAAAAGAACAGTTTGAACGGTTATTTTTGTGTTGTTGTCACTTATGTCCTTCATTCAGCGGTGTCTTTGTGAAGAGAACTTATAGCTAAAATATTGTTATTGTTATCAAAACAGTCAGTCTTTACATTTTCTTTTCCTTTCTACATAAAATTTGTATTATTTAAGCTGTACTGAAGATTGGTGAATTTATAGAGTGGAATAATCAAGTTAAATTTTTCACTGTGTGATCCGACTAAATAGCTTTTTCCATGTCTGGAATTTTGTAAGAAACTGTAGTGCCTCGTCGTTGGACAATTTGAACGCAAACAATTTGCTTTAACCCTTGTGCATGGAGTTGCAAACCCTCCTCTCCCTTCCCCCTTCCCCCTTCCCCTCCCCCAATTAGTCCCTAGTCTATCTGAATGCCTGCGAAGGTAAATAGATAAAACAAAAATAAAATATGAACAAACTAAAATGAATAACGATCAGGGCAACATTCGTACAATAAACGAGCTACTGATGTAAATAGAAATTTAAGCCCGTTTCAAACGTCTTGCTATGTGCCGAACTCAATTGATCGAATTAAATTCGACTTTAGCACAGCAGTAGCGCGACGTTTGAAACCAAGTCGTGCTACTGCCGTGTAGCTGCACGTCAGTAGCTCGACTTGGTTTCAAACGTCGTGCTACCGCCTTGCCGAACTCAATTCATAAATTAAAAATACATAGGAATACATTTAAAAATTTGTTAAACCGTTTCTTTATTTTTGTGTTTTGTTTTTGGCAACAGCCGTTCTATTCAACTGAATTAAAATCGACGTATGAAACCAAGTCGTTGCTAGTGTTGTGCTGCAGTCGAGCTACAGTCGAGCCAACTTAGCATGGTAGTAGCACGACGTTTGAAACAGGCCTTAGGGAGCGCTCCTTAAACATAGAGAAGATATAGAGTGATATATGGAATGAGTAGTATTGCCTGGTAAACTTTGTTTTCCAGGGTCTTCCAGTGATAACGGAATGATAACTAACTGAATAATCTCCCGCACGTCATATAGCCCGTGCACAGGCGCCCTGGCCTTCCCTCATTTTAGGGGATGGGGTGGCTGTACAGAGGCTACACGTCACCCTTTTATAACATGAGTTCTTATTGCTTGTCATTACTTCATCTATCTACAGTACGTAACCGTCCTTTGATCTGCACTGAGACGAGATGTCATTCAAATGAATCGCTTCCTTGTTGCCTCCGTCCAATCATAAACCGAAACTTCACGTATCGTGATTGACGGATCCCTTGTGACTAATTTCACTATTTTGAAGCTGATAGCATAAACAGTTTTTCCTCGAAGCACTTGGGGAAATGGATGTATCCTCTTGTGTCCAATAGTACTTCCATATTCGGGATAATTAACCCATCCATGTGAAGTGTTGAATCTTAGCTGGTACTCACTCACTAACTGACCAAACTTTGCCACATCCTCCATTACAACCACTGATCCGTTTGCCACATTGAGAATTCTGGGTATTCTCCACACTTTCTCGACACCGATTTTTAGTGTCGCATTTTTCTGTGTTATGATCAGATCCTTGTAGAGCAGACCAATTGCTTGACCAAACCCCTTATAGGCATGAAGATCCTCGTCTTCGATCAAGCCGAAAGGATCCGGGTTCAAGTTAAGTATCATGTGACAGCCCCGTCCAACGCTGGTTAAGTATTCACTAATGAGTGTACTCACATTTTTGACTCTGTTCCTTGTGCTTGGGAGCCAAAACCATTTATGTTCACGTACAACAGTATCACAGAACGGAGGACGGAACTGATCACCTAAAGGATCCCCTAAAACGACAACCAGTATAATAACTTTACAGTCAAGGCAGGTCAAGCGTACCCCCAAAGATTCTGTTAATGAATTGGTTATTTGAAAAATGAATCCGTCAGTCGTTCCGGTAACTGGTGTCAAATTCAAATCGGAATTCCTGCATGCGTAATGAGCTGTGAAAATTCTACGAGAACTTCTCTTCTCTGTATTTGGTCAGATTAAAAATCGTTGAATGGGATAAATTTCATAGAAGACATTTACATCAAATTCAGGGAAACTTAGCTGGTAGAAATTTCGTAACTGACTCGCGCGTGAATTCACGGCTCATTACGCATGCAGGAATGCAGACATAAATCTCAAATCTACAACTACCAACGGATTCAACTTTCGAATAATAAATTCATTAATGTAATCTTGGGGGGTACGCTTGGCTTGGTTTAACTGTAACGTTGTCTAGCTTAATGTATTTAAATCTACTATAATTGTTGTCGAGGCAGTCATAAGAAACCACATGAGTTCGCCACAAAATTCCACCCTATGGATTCGCCTTAAAGGGGTCTGATCTCTTGCGAAGGTTGTCAACTGGAATGAACAAAAGCTAAGAATAATAGTTCTATTAAGAAAATGGGTGTCCTTAGACATGTGTTGCACGGAAAAATTGCTCACTAACTTGTTACAATACGTACCTGGCCTTATTCAATTGCCTGTAAATACACCTTCAAGGGGCTTGATGTAACGAGTACCTTGGAACATTCCCATCAATCTCAGCGCCAACAAAAGGAGGCGACTTTATGATTAATTTTACTAACCATTATATCCTCCATTGCGCACTGCATACCAAAGAGGTAACGACGCCACAGCTCTCTCGTTACCAATCCATCGCGCTCCTGCAATCCCTGAAGAAGCTGGACACTTCAAACAAATAATGTCTTCGGCTAGAGAGTGAAATATTGGCACAACATTGGGGCTGATTCCGCTAACAATACCAGCATCGAACCAAAATAGAAAAGGATTCGCATACTTCGAGCTTGGATTTAACAATTCTCGTATTTGTTGTTCAACAATACGATTATAAACTGTCTGCCCTCCTGGACTGGGTGCCCTGTGGTTACTGACATTCATATACCAGTTTTTATTCACACTGTAGTAAAAAGCATGTTTAATACCATATTTTGCACAAGACTGAATGAAATCTAGGGCTACATCTCCAGTCTTGTTTCTCCAGTTACTGCTCTTTACGGAATAACTGTAATTTGTTTTCGTAGGCCAAAGCAGGAAGCCACTGAAGTGATCGAGTGTGAGCACAGCATATTTCGCACCAAAACTTTTCGCGGCCCGGAGCCATTGATCCGTGGACAGTTTAGTTGGGTTAAAAGCATCTGGGGAAACCACGTGTCCTGTTCAATGTAAATAATATCAGAGGGCATTGTTAAAAAAAGTTAATGGATCTGTAAGCTCACGTATCGACGTTAATTATGAAGACTAAACGCTGTCGTATGAAATTCAAGGTATTTCAGTCCTTAAAAAAAATGTCGCCGCGATTATTAGTTCTAACCCGGCTTTTTGAAAGCAGTCAGTCAGATAGCCCTGTCGGCGTAGCAGGTTGCTAGAGAAAAAAATGGAGAGTGAAGAAATGGGAAAGGCCTTTCATACGCTGTCAAGTCTCTCCGTTCGTTTCGGCAAAGAAAATAAACTCACTCACCCGACTTCATGGTTCCATTAAACGTCTGCATGTTGAAGTGAATACTTGCTCCGATTTCATAATCAAGGTATTTGGCTTGTGATACACTTGGCTTAGCCACTGACGATGCTCTTGAATAAGGAAAAATCAAAATCACTTTCCACACGGTTAACCACAGTGCTGACCATTGCATTGTTCCCCGGAATTTTGGCTCTTATAGATGTTTGGCGGCAACTAGCAATTTTCAATGAAAGCGAAACTATACATGAACATTGCCTGCTGTCAAAAAGAAGTAAAACCACCTTGATCGGCAAAGAAGTAAAGAGTTAAAGACGCACGAAATCAAAACATTAAAGTGTTTTGACGGCTGAAATTCTCTCATTCGATACATAATTAAGGAGTGTTCTTTTCATTACCTGTTTTCAAGGCCAGTCATGCTGTGAAAGAGGCATGTCCTCGCGATATACTATTTGGATTTCGAGTTAGGATTCTAGTTGGATTTTAGAGTTGGATTTTCAAGTCTGGATTCGCCTGAGGATTCGAGTTACATTTTCGAATTAGAATTTAATGTGGAAACTTGATTTTAAAGTGAGGTGTTGACAGATTAAAGACCAGGGGCGTAGCTACCAGTACGCACGTGCGTACCTGAAAAAGTCGAGGGTGAAAAAAATTATAATAATAAAATAAGATACAAAAGTGAATAATGAAAAAGCAAATTTAAAGCAAAGGATAAGATAGGTAACATATAATTATTTTACGTTCACAGTTTGGCTCAATTCATTTAACAACGGGCTGTATAATTTTCAGTTTTACACCCGAATGTCGGCTTCAGAAAAGAGGCGTTATACTTTGGTGGACCGAATCTTTAATGATATATTTATAGAAACAGCGAGTTTAGCTAAAGTGTAAGCGCGTTGTTTTCTCTTCGGCCTGTCTTCGCACTATAGACGAAGATTACATCAACATAGGGTGCTAGCCTTCGTCGGTCAAAAATAATGTGGCAAATAGCGGTAAAAGAATCACTCATTTGCAAATAAAAGTCTGAGATACCGCTAGATTACATTTGTCAGCGGCATTTGTGTAATTGAGCATATCTCTGAAAAAAAACCTGGCTACGTCCCTGAAGTCGACTCATGAGCTCGTGGTAGAGTGAGACGTGACCTTATATAGTTATCTAGGATGGCGGGTCATTGTCCGATGATTACTCAGCTTAACCTTTTCGCGCAAACTTACTTGTATTTCCAATAATTCACAAAAAGGCGAAGTTAAGCATCAGTATTTTCCACTTCTAAACATTTCTTCGTTTAATTTTACGATATTAGCCCTGTCTTTATGACACATTTCCGTATAGTCATTTGTTGTGCGGTATTAGTCTTCTTACGGCTTTTCCGTACTATAACCAGTTCTCTTGTAAATTGTCATGCATAATGTTACCGCTTCGCAATGTGTAGCGTGTTCCAGGCTCCGAGATAGTCGGGTCCGCGAAATTTAAAAAGTGCGAACACGAAAATATTCCCTTACGCGTTTCTTTTTTGCGGCTAGAGAAAAAAAACCGTCTCTCCCCAGTCTCGCTCTCTGTTTTCAGCCTCATTCCAGACCTTTTGTTTGACTGCTCGAAAATATTCCCTTACGCGTCATCCCTACTATCTGAGACCCTAGCTGAGCCTGGAACAGTCTAAGTCATATACAGTTTTCCGTCTGTAGGTTTATTTTTACACTTTTTCTTTAATATTAGTATTGTTTTTTATGACTTTCCTAGTTTCTTTGTACCAATAATAAATTCTTCACAGGCGGCCCAAACTCACGTTGCGAGAAAAGGTTGTAGTGTAATTTACATAACATAGGTGACGCGCCGGTGTCTCGTTACAGGCGACCGTTGAAAATATAAGAGACTTTGTATGAGAAATATATTACTGAGATCTGCGAACGCTAAATAACGCTAGACCTTACTTTTTCTTAAATGAAATGATTAAAAAAGTCTTACCTGCAATCTATTCCACTGCGTTTTGGTGTCTGTTTGTCGTTTTACTGTTTTTTTGGCTTTATTGCGTAATCGCTGTTACTCCTTCGTTCTATGAAAGGAGTAGATAGATAAGGCGAGAAAAATGTAAGTGTAAAAATAGGTAAAAAGTGCCTAAAAATAAATACAATCGTTAAACAATGTAATTATACAAACAAGAAAACTAAGGAATGCACTGATGTTTTAAACAAAGGCTGGAATTGACGTGCTGTAACTTTCGTTTCCAGTGCAGTGTCAGAAGCAAGAGGAGGGTCTAGTAAGCCTAGAAAAACCAATGTATAAAGCAAATGGGAGAATAAAAATAATTGGCTTCAACTACGTGGACAAGGTAAGATATTGACGGGCCTTTTGCGGTATACACAATTACATAGGTGCTGGGAACAGCAAATAATTCTCCGCTTTGTTATTTTGAAGAGAACTTAACACTTCCTGAATTGTCGGGGAAAACTGGATTCGTCCAGAGTACTCTCACTTCTATGTTTTCCTCTTCTCTGACAATATTTCTTGGACACGGCCCGATGATAGGTGGATTTTTTAATCACTTTTATATATTTTTGTTGCAGATGGAAGGAGAGAGCGCATACTATGTTAAGATAGACTGCAAAACAGTCGGTTTTTTTCTCAAAATCAGTAAAGAAATCGGTAAAGCGTGGCGTAAGAGTCTTACCCGCGCGAAGCGCGCGAGCCACGGGCGTGTGCGGCTAGAGAAAAAAAACCGTCTCTCCCCAGTCTCGCTCTCTGTTTTCAGCCTCATTCCAGACCTTTTGTTTGACTGCTCGCGCGTACTTGAATACGCAAAAATACGGACTGTTTTGCAGTCTAATGTTAAGAGTGACAACACCTTTGCTGTGAAGAACAGGAGAGTAAAAGTGAGGAGGAGAGTAAAAGGTTGCGTTAGTACTTGTATACAACCCTCGATTCTACGCTAATATATATACCTTTTATCTCAAATAAACAACTAAGTTTGTAAAATGTTCATTTCGTATATTAAGGCTGCTTTAGCCGTTTATGGAACAGTATTAATTTTTTTAACTACTTCTTCATAGTTACGTTAAACATCACAAAACTATATTATTACAAAGAAGTTGCCAGTTGTTTCGTTTTCACACCGGCTCGCTACACAAAATATCAGGCACTAAGTATATAGTAAGTACGTTAGGCAATCAAGAACTTTGAAAAGCAAATGGTTTTTAAATTAGAGTTAAAAGTCTAATACTTTCTCAGGTCGTTGGAGTTCCAGAGCATTTCCAGAGCATGTCTTGTCGGATTGACAAACGCGCACCTCAGAGCCTTTCAGCTGGTACCCAGCAGGGCATTTAAAGGCACAGTTGGAATTAACACGGTTATCAGTAGCCGAGCAAGTAACACTAGGTGGATCAGAGTTAAGAACCTGAAGCGTAGGACATCTAATAGCTACAAATAACACGCGTTGGCAATAGATCATCATCTTCATGATCACCATTTTTCTGAATTTAGTGAAATAACTTCTGAAAAAGGCCATCTTAAATTTCAATATTACTATGATCAGGTATTGCGTGTATGTTAATTATAGTGTATATTCTTAATGAGTTGTAGGCTCTGACTACCCTCCCCAGAGGTTCGAAAGGTGTTACTGGATTTCCGTTGAAAAGTGAGTGAAGGCGTGAAAACCAAAAGATCGAAGCACATTTTGCGCCTGCGCTCACTTTCGCCATGCCCCTTTGAGCCTCTACAGGGGAGAGAGGGTTGTGGCCAAGGGTAGCCGCAAAAGCAAGTCAGCATCGGCCTTTGGAGAGTTTTGTTCTTTAGTGC
>OZ037783.1:26110125-26137625 GCA_964035525.1 Porites cylindrica
CACAACTAATCAAGCAAGCTGTTTCCGAAATACAAGAAGAAGGTGACGAAGTTCGGATTGGAAGTTTTAACAGGTAAAGCTTTGTCTTTTTGACACGAATTTATCGATAAAACCGGTGAAAAAGTTTTTTGTTTACAAATGCAAATTAAGTGTAAGTCTTGCGTTACTTTATTTAGTTGAGTTGTTCATAAATAAGCTTAAAACCAAATGTAATAATTTTTTTTATAGAATGATTTTAAATACAAAAAGAATTCACAACTCCTTTTGAAGAAATTTCCCCTCAAGAGCTAAACAAATGCCTTCAAAAGTTTTAATTGTCGGCAAGAAAAGGCGACGCCCGCGGCCGCCCGGTCATATACGCGCCAAAATAGTAATCGTTGGCAACAGTATTTGCGTTAAAAATCACCATTTTTGTGCTCAATTATCTCACTGTTTTAGTATATACTAAAACAATTATTCACCTCAGTGTCGGTGGCTAGTCGTGGATATTTACCTCACTGCTTCGCAGTTCGGTTAATATTTCCACGACTAGCCACCTCCACTTCGGTGAATAATTGTTATATATTTTTGGACTTTTATAGATTATAGCGCTTGAAAAGTCTGCTTACAGTTCTTTGCAGTGGCCAAGTCATGATGAAAACTAGGTTGATAACGCCACAGTCATACCATTCTCTGTTTCTATTATGGAATGTGCTTTAAAAGGAGGTGCGCTCTAACTTTGCGTATAGCCATCTCGGTTGGAAAATAGGCAAAATGAAAATCGCCTTTTGGCTTTGACTAAAGATCATAGCGTTCAAAAGTTGAATAGTCTTTCAAGCTTTCAACTTCGTCCTAGCGAAAACGTTCGAAATCGATTTTTGAATCTCGTTACTTCCTTGATCTCGAGGAGCTGCTCTCTAGCAGCTACTAGAACAAAACTCAGGAATGTTGCAATTAAGCAATTGTAGCAATTAATTTCGGCCCCTGTTGACTGGCCCGAACATAAGTCGGGGGACTCGGGCCCCTGGGCCACTCCCATAAATCCGCAACAGTTTATATATGATTGTTCATGAAACGAAAACAAAACATTCATACCAACAACTTCCCAACACCGCGTTTTTATTCATTTCTGTCTCAGGTTTCCTTTAACTGACGAAATTTATTGACATATGCCAACCAAAGTAATGCTTTATTTAGTATAATAATTAGTGTCTCTTGAAGGAATTTAGCCTAATCAATACGCTCTTCTCACTTATGGTAATATGCCCGTCTAACCTCGTTTACGGGTAAAAATTCTTTTGAAATTCAAATACGAAAACGTCGTCTGATTAGCATTTCAAAGGACTTTTTACTCAAAAACGAGGTTAGACGGGCATATTACCATAAGTGAGAAGAGCGTATAGCACAGAAGGAGTTGACTAATAATCTTTGATCAGTTACCATCTCAAACTAGTGTCTTCTGACACAGTATCACCGGGGCATTAGTTACATGACTTCCCAGTTCGCAGGAGAAGTCATTCCACTTTTTCCCCAATCGGTGGTTCCCATACATTTGGACACAATTTTCGGAACCGCCGGCATTATTTGGTTCTCCGCCAGCCCAGATCGAGTAGCTTCCATCTACTGGAGTGTTGTCAATCCAATAGAATTTTCCGTCGGCCTTTCGTTGGATTCCGATCCATGCACCCCATTTTGTGAATGTTTTTTGGCTTTGTATCAAGCTGAAAATGAAGTTGTTTTGATTTTCTGACTTGATTATGGCCAGATGTCCCCCCAGATTTTGACAGTGTTGGCGAGCATCGCTCTGTTTCAATGTCGGGGTATCTTTGACGTAATAACACGAGGATCCATTGTTAACCCATCCGGCTGGACAGTTTGACTCCTCTACAAAGAACAAATACAGCAACCTGTTACAGTGGACCCTTTCCCTTGAGACACCTTTATTTAAGAGACACCTCCATTCAGGGGACACAAAATTTGGTTCCGGAGAAAAATGCACACATAATCTTTGTATCTGTTACCGCTATTGAAGGGGCACCTCTAATCAGGGGAAAGGAACACTTTTTCTGGGTCTGGAAACCTGGGTTTTTAACCTCGATTTAGGAGGTAAAAAAAACTTTGATAAATTGGAGGGTACACTAGTCACAATGACCACAGCTTTCATGAACTATCTCACTAAAATCGATGTACTGCTTTTGTGGGGATTCAACACAAAATGTCGCAGAGATAAGTTAATAATGATTTTTATACATTGATGTAGCTGTTTGAATTACCGTGTGGCCCGAAATTTTTGCGGGAGTTTATTTTTGCGGATTGGTGATTTTTTGTGTTTTGCGGGAACTAATTTTTACGATAAGGACAGATTGGTTTTTCTTGCTGAGAATTAATTTTTGCGATTTTCGGAAAGTACCCAGTACCCAGCATTGATAGCATTTCTAGTATAGACTAGTAAAATCAGTATTTCATTGACAATGTATAAGAGACAAGTTGTAATTGATGTCCAATATGTGTGCATTATCAGTTTTCCTGTGCTCCTAAACTAGCTACAAAGTATGAGATTGACCATTGATCGCGACCTAGTAAATCAATTAACTGGTCAGCGAACAGCTTCCAAATAAATCATGTCACCTCAATGAGTTGACACATGAGCCCGCGATATGGTAATATGATACTGGTCAGTGGCTATCCTGTTCTGACAGCTATCAATTGACCATATTGCGAATGTCCAATATAAAAGATGTGGATTTGCCAAGACACGCCTGAGACACCCCTCCCTTCCTTTTGATAGTCTCCCCTACACTACCCGTACAATCTGTAGACGCGTACGTACGCTCGGTCAATCACGTGAAAACCAAACGAAAAGAGGTTGACCATATTCTGTGAGTATGGGGTTCTGTCCCACTCACGCTTCGCGCGCGTAGGAGCCCCGCTATAACGTGACTAATTTGACCTAACCGGAAATTCCAATATATACATTTTTTTGAGGTGGTGATCTACAATGAGCACATTCCTTTCCTGTAAGAATCTCAATAAGATCAAAGAGACATGGCCGTCACATTTTAAACCGAATTAAAGTGTCATTGATAGCTGTAGAGACGTCTTTAGTCAATGGATGTACACACACGCACTGTAGCTACACACCGCAGACAGATTTGCAATCACGTTTTGGAAGGGAATAAACTCATCAAAAGGTTTAAACTTGAACAAAAAGTGAAGAAAAACCACAAAAGGTACTCATCATGGCATCTTTTGAAGGAGACGATGAAAAAGCTTAGTACGCTAGCTTCAAACACATCTTCATTTTTATGATGGCTGCCTTTGCTTAACATGATTTATAGTTACCAAGTTAATTTTAACAGCGTTTATCACCATAACAACGAAAATCCCTAGGATTAATAATCTCTTATTTGCCTTATAGGTATTGATCTGAAATAAGGTCTAGGGTCAGGATTTGGAGAGCCGGAAAACGCACCCCCCCCCCCCCCCCCCTGGATACCCGTCGGATTTGTCAGTTAATAATATGATTGCGTTCATTTTGTGAACAAAAAATCCCGGAGGGGTACTCCCTTACATTTGCCTAATAGGTATTGGTCTGAAATAAGGTCTAGGGCAGTCTAGGGTCAGGATTTGAAGAGTAGGACGGCACACCCCCACCGCGAATTGCTAGAAATACCACTCCGGTAGCTTTATCAGACAATAATGAACATATGGTAATGAAGCAAAATGTAATCAAGGATTCGCCTAAAGCTGACCATAGACCAACAACGCAAAAATGGCTGCTAGATTAATATTCTTTTGTTTAAATTAAAATTAGCCTGACTAGCCTCGTTCTCCAGTACAAAATTCAAAAGAATACATTATCTCAAGCGCGGCTAGTCCGGCTAATTTTAATTTAAACAAAAGAATATTAATCCATGCAGGCTTTAGTTTGTGATTTACCGATGATCTCAGGATAAACTAATATTTCATCCTTCAGGCATATATTTAGGGGACTCTGGCAAAGGCTAGGAGGAAAAAACGGAGCCGTTAACAACTGGTAGAAGTTTTCTTTGATGGTGGCCTGGACGTTGGAATTATGCGGATCTCCATCATAGTAATGATATTGCAGGTTCGACAACTTTATCGATGAAGGATTCACCCCAGCTGCATTAAGAAAAAAAACAAGGAAAAAAAATGAGAAAATCCTTATATTAAGCGGATCCAGTTGATCATTCAAATCCAGCATTGTTTTAATTGAGCGTCATCCTGGCTTTTATATGATCTTACTGGTTAGTTCAATTTGTCAGTTACCGTTTCTTATTACATTATCACGAATAATGTACATATATATATCTGTCACTCAAAAAGGTAAACTGTTTTTGTTGCTGGCGCAGTATTGGATAGTATTGATGAAGAGATGGACCCACTAGATAAAAAAAAAAGCACCGCGAGTGCTAGTTTTCATCCGGTCCTACTTGTTGAAAGGCGTCGTTCGGTAAATAATTTGTGTTTAAGCAAAGCTGTTTACTACAAATTTTCTAGAATTGAAATTCTTAAAATGATTTTGATGAAGGTTTTGCTCTTAAAAAATTCAACTTAGTTGATTAGTTTCTTGATCAGTTAACTAAATCGGACGTATCTTTAAGCTTTATCTCTTTTTCAATACGATATTAAGATATGTGTATCTGATCATCAAAATGGGGAACCCCTATTGGCTAATAGCCTTCTAAATCATTAATGAACCTTTAAAATATATCCAAAGCACTCAAAACGAAAAAAAGGAAGGTTATTAAGAGCACTAACCAGAACAGTTTGGCCAGGGTAAAGATGGAACAGAAGAGAGCATCCCAAGGTAAACCCAAATTCCAGCTGAACAAAAGTAGAGCAAAGGCGTGTCAGAGTTGAAGTCGGTGCCAGTAGGACACATAACTGCACAAATTTGATCAGCATTTTTTTGTTTGGTGCAGACCAGGGCACCACCTTGGGGTGGCGAATAAAAAGGACACTGTTTTTCTATAAAGGAAACAATCGCAACATAACTTTCATCAATGAATATTTAACCTGTGTTAGTTTACAGGGTAGAAATAAAAGTGACACCGTAAACTCAGCCAGGATAATGGTAGTGAAACAATTGACCGGGCCGATGCCAATTTTTCTTCTTTTGGAAAGGTACAGTCTAAATTAGCAGTGTCAACTCGTTAATCTCGGCCTTTCTTTAAAATATTCCTATTTCATAGTTTTCCAAGTAGTTAAAGATGCTTGTCTCCTTTCATGCTGTCCATCCAACTGACGTCAAGAAGCTTTGCGTCGCATATCGTGCCCTTTTTTCACTTGATTAGAACATGGCGAATTGTCAGAGAATAGGATTCGTTCAGCATACACCCTCTCCTTCTCATCCTTCTCATCATCTTTTCCTGTCGAACGCACTTCTCGAATTTGTAATAAATAGTTAACTAAGCAAGTGCATGATGGAAAGGACAAATACTACGGATAGATTTGTTTTAAATGTTGTGTAGAGCGAACACATAATTACTTATGATTGCGTTAAAATATCTGTAGCAACTTACTTTTCAACGTTATCCTGAATGTACAGTTCTTGTTCGTGTTTCCAGAACTGTCAGATGCGGTATATACAATTTCGTAGGAACCAGGAACGCTGAATTCATCTCCATTTTGTCTGTTTGAGATAATTGTCGGTAGGTCGCCTGAATTGTCGGTGAAAGTTGCCCGCTGCCAGTTTACTCTGATCCGATCGCCTTGTATCTCTTCTATCGCAATGTCTTCAGGGCAATAGGTCAAAGTTGGTGGTTCAATATCTGTGGTGAGATAGCATTGTAGAAGATAATACATTGTACATAGATTTAGCCAGGGCTAAAAGCGAAGCTCTTTTTGATATTAATAGTTTCCTTAAAGAAAATATAAAATCGAGTAATGCTGAAGACAAGGTGAAGACAACGGGAACGGTTAAAACCAAGTAGAGCTAATTAGGCGAGCAAAAAAAACAACAACAACAACAACTTTGCACGTGCAGCACTCGTTTTTTTCTATTTGGTAAAAAAAAAAACCTACTTTGCACGTGCAGCACCCTTTTTTGTACATTACCAACCCGTTGTTTTGCACGACTGAAACGTGAAACTTCTTTTAACTTCTAACCCTACCCTTTTCTTCAATTACATCAACCGTCAACACCCTAATATACACTTTACAATGGAGCGGGAAACTGACCATGTTCTACCTTTCCTAGATGTTCTAATCAACAACACCGACTCACACCGAAGTGTGACCACCGTTTACCTGAAAAAAGCTTTCATAAGTTTGTTCACCAGTTACCTGAGTTTCACCCCCTTTACCTAAAAATTGGAGTTAACCAAAACCTTGATTGATAGAACCTTTAAGATAAACAACACTTGGATGGTGTTCCACGCTGATCTCCAAAAATTGTGTGTCATTTTAAGGAGGAATCTCTTCCCTGAGTCGTTCCCTGAGAACCTTATAAACAAATATATTTCTAGATATATTCAGACAGTTGTCAAGAGAGGGAAAACACAACCTCATTCAGGAGTCGAGCCCCAGGAAACACCTAAGTTTTATTTTAAAATCCCTTATGTTGGGCATTTCTCAGTCACGGCACAGAGATCATAGAAGTATCCGCAATCAATTATCATCGATTATCATGCAATTATGTAAACTCGTCAATGTCAACATGTGTAAACTGTAATGTAATGTAAACTCATCAGTCAACTCATTAGGGCCATTTATACGAGGAAAAATAAGACGCATCTTACATGGGATGCGTCTTAAGTAAGACGCGAACTTTCCGTATAAACGACACATTTCGTCTAAAATAAGACGCGGCTTAGCTAAGACGCGTCGTATTTTAGAACAGCCCCTAACACCTGTTCTTAGATGATACGCGTCTTAGCTAAGACGAGAAAAACTTCGTATAAATGACCTTCGCGTCTTACATAAGACGCGAACGCATAGTACGCATGCGTTAATTTTTGGCGCCGCGTTGGATCGCGTTGCTACGGGCAACATTCACATGAAAACGAGTCAAGAACAGAAATAAGACGCAAACCATTTATACGAGCTGTTCTCGTGTTAGATGAGACATGCTCGTATTAATGGTACAGTTCGCGTCTTATTTTTCCTTGTTTAAATGGCCCTATTGTGTCAACTCATCAGTTATGTAAACCTATTGATATAAGGCTTCTCCTTACTACTTTCAAAATCAAGTCCCTGAGGGGCTTCGCACCCGAGTGGTTCTTAAATTTTCCTGTGCAAGTTGTAATGTTTGTTATGTTGGTGTAACCAGCCTACATTTCTCCACACGAGTGCGCGAGCACTTACTTTCCGACAGGTCTTCGAACGTTTTTAGACAACTGCAGAGTTTAGAGTCTTGTCGAACATCCTGCACACCGGATTGCTTCGAGATCTTGGACTCTGCAGCTACTAAGTACCAAGTTAAGCTTAAATAATCTATGTTCATAAAATGGGAGAAACGCGACCTCAACCAGCTGGTGAAACACGTAAACCTGACTCTCTCCCTGTAAGTAGCTAAGCGTTACTAATTTTAAACTTTTTAGTACGCAATATTGCCAACGTAATGTAACGAACTTTGTAACATCGCGCGCGATTCATAAATTCAACGGCGGTTTCAAAATATGTGACACTGAAGATAACGGATGTACTGTCGAAACATGTCTGGTAAGTTAAAGAAAGTTGTTTTGTTTATGCAGCTATTTATATTGTTGCTTCTATCTAGATCTTTTAACTTCCTATTTACACGTTTTATGGAGGAAATGTTTGTGTTCCTGTTCACTGTGTTTTTTCACTGGCGCTCATTTTCACCTTGGTAGCCGCTAGCATTTCTCATGTTTTCCCCGCTGCTACATATTAAATTTTCAAGTTTTTCTTCCAACGAAATTGCTCTCCATTGTTATTTATTTCTCGCTTTAGCTCTTTCCCTGTTTTCCAAGTTAATTTAGACATAAAACTTTGGTGGAAAAAAGGCCCTTTTTGTTGTTGTTGTTTTTTTTCCCTCTTAAAGTCCGGAAGGCCACGTGATTTACCGCCGAAACGAGCGGGGTGCTGGAAATGCAAAATTTCACGTGACTCCTGACTCCCTTCCCCCTGCTCGAGCTCCCAGCGTCTGTAAGGAGGGGAGGTCGTACGCAGACGTCATACCCGAATTTTATCGGACGGATAGATTACCAAGTTTTCTTAGCTAGCTTTAGCTATAGGGCTCCGCTCGCGCGTGCGTGGAGCTCCGCAATAAATATCGAAAAAATCTGAAAATATGTCTTCTACATTGAAGTCTCTGGGGGTTTATATTTTGGAATTTCATTTAATAGATAACACCATATTCAGTCTCAAAAATACGAGATAAGGCCGGGCTTCTTCCTTGATCATTTTAATTTTATTACTCTTCATAACTTTTTGTCTGATGATTTTAATACTGCATGAGTTGATTCTCTTAAACGGTAAAAACTTCCATGAAATTTATTGTCCGTACAAAGAGATCCCATTTTCAGTAAACTCTATAAAGATTTTATGTTTGGAGGGATTGTATTGCCACGAACTTTGAGGGAAATGCCAGGCAATATTATAATTTTTACATTGAAAAAAGATACTATTCCTTCTGCCTTTCCTTAGGTAGTACCTCCATGACGTGTCTTCGAGGCCCCTGTTAACGTTGAAATCTTTAATGTAGGTTTCTGGCAAAATGCCCACTAACCCCTCCGCAAAGCCAATATTTTCCCCTAAGTCAGAAGTAAGTTTTAACGTTGAGTTAGGTGAGGAGTAGGTGGGCAGTTTCCTTGCCTAAATATATTGTTCCGGAAACTTTTAAACATCTATGATTTAATTTTGAGGTCAAATTTCATCTTGTTTAAATTGGAATCTCTACCGAGGGAATAGCACTAGAAACGTTAGCTTTTGATGTCGTTTTGCGGTGTAAGCTATCACAAGTCAACTAATATTTATGTCTCACAATCGAAATTAGAAAGGTGTATGTCCCTTTTGAACATTGCCATTCCTGTTAAGGTAAGAAATATGAGTAGCAGTATTTTTCCGTTGCTGTATCGCAGTATACCACAGTAACAGAGTAAAAACGTGACCATGTGTAAAAAATATTTGTAAAATATCGAGTTATCGTATACAAACCTTCAAATGCGCAGGAACCAATGACCCTTTTGGACATGATCGCAAAACTTGAAGCGAGGAAGTTACGAAACAAGCCAGAAATGCTGTGAACTTGAACATGATTTCGTCTGAGTATGTTTCAAAAAACTGAAGGTGAAAGAACAACCTTTTTATCCATAATAAATGTTAACGGGATTTAGTCTCAGTAATTTTAATTAATTTGTTTTCACCCTGGAGCATTAAAATGCGCCAGGTGTGAAAACAAATGTTCTGAGAGTTGGTTTAGGAAAAAGGCTGACAAAATAGAGATTTAGAAGGTCTTGAATTTTCCATTGTGCACCTGGTATTTTTTAATTAATGAAGAGTAGCACGCAATGACCATTGTTGCGAAAATTTCCGTTTTTATCTACTGAACTTTTAAGTCGTCGAGACTTATTTATAACGTCTAATTTTAAGTCGTCTGTTAAGTGCGTCTGAACAGCTCACTTAACACGGTGACGGTAAAAGGAGGAATGAGTTTGCGGAATGGCATGTGGCATGGCTTGCGGAATGACATAATTATGCGAAATGTAATATATGCAGAATGACTCAGAGAAATGAATTAAACTGAAAAATGCTCTCTTTTTGGCGCAAATCAATTTGCAAAAGCAACCGCTTTTTTAATGTTGCGGGATTAAGGACACCTTGATTTCTCACTGTCGGTTAGCCTTTTTGGTAGAGCCACAAAGATTGTACTTGCCTTTGTTAGTCGGGCTGCATGGCAGCACAGATACTACATCACGAAAGTCGGCCATTGAAGAAAATTTTAAAATAGAACAGAAGTGATAAGGGACTGATCCCTTTGCGGGATGCGAGAGAGGGACTCTCGCAACCAAAAGAGCTTTACGTTAAATACTTTCTTAGAGAGATCGAGACTCTTTCACTTCACAGTTCTTCTATGTCGTTTCACAACTTCTCAGTAAACTTCTTTCTAACAGCGTCTTTCTTCAAGGTTGGATCTTGCTCTTCTGTAGTTCGCTTTCTCTAGAAAACTACACCTTAGGAGCTCTCTTACTCTTTACTTGCTTGGTCATCGCTAATAGGTTTACATTAATGATAATGCGCAGGAGACGTTCTTATTAGCATACGATTATCTCGTAACCTAAAATTTCTTGGAAAAGCTTTTCTTCATTTCTGAAGCAGGATAACTACTAAAGAAAACTAACTATAAAGTTCAGTAAAAGAAACACACTTTTGCACAGTTACTTTAAAGTTGCTCGTATCTTTGAAGCTAAATCTCAAAGGTACAGTGAAACTTTGTTCATGGTAAACAAAGGACAACTGATCCCATATTCATAAATGTGACAACAAGATAATTGGATAGGACAAAACTTCCTAACCTTAATCAAACAATCCCTAAAAACAGAAAACTTTTTCAACAAAAGCTAGCCTTAAATCTTAGGCTTCCTTCGTTAATTACTAAAAACGTTTATTTTAAAGAGAAGCGTTTTCTGAGGGACGTCAAGTTTTGAGACATGATGTCCCACTCTCCAAAACCTTCTTAACTTACGAACTCACGGAAGAGGAAATTCGTAAGTTAGTTACAGTCTTCAGATCATTGAATGTACAATAATGATTTGTAGGTACATTTGGGTACAAATGGGAGTTACCCTTGGTTAGTAACCAACTAAAGAATGGTGCACATGTTCTGATTCCGTGCCGCAGGAAAGCACACTATTTAGAATTTATTCTTCTTAGTATTAGTTCATTGTGCTTTATATCTTATTTTATTCTTATTAATGGACAATTAAAATGTGCCAGAACCTAAAAAGCTTTCTACAACGATATATGTCGGTATATATTTCAACTTGATCATATAAAATTTGTCAGCAATCAATAAAATATATTTCATGCTTTACCGTTTTATATTTTAAATGTTGTTTATTGATATTATGTTTTACTTATTCCGTCAAGGATACATTTAGCTAAATCAAGTTAGATATCGGTTTTACTTTAAAAATCATTGGGACGATATATAGAACTTTCATTAACTCATAATATTTTTCATAAATCGGGGAGATACGTCCCGTGACAGTAGACTTATCCTTACGGCAGGAAGGGTGATAACTGATAGGAAAAATAAGGAAAGAAAACAAAAATAAAATGGTGAATAATATTTGTCCGATATTTCGGTTTGCAACACAGACCTTCTTCACCCCTATACATTATGTACTTCGAAAGAGGACGATGTGTAAACCGCTGATCATTCCTTAACTCGAAAATCCAACTCAAAATCCTAAACCGAATCCTAACTTGAAAATCCAACTCGAAATCCTAACACGTTAAAGAGGTATCCTCGTTTTCACCGGAGGCCCAGCCTGGTGGGCGGACTGTGATTTCATGTTTTTCTTTTTCTGCGCGAGTTGGCATACTGGGAATTTCGCTAGCGATTTCATTGCCTCAATGGTTCTTTGGGTTGTTTGCCACCAAGAGAGGATAAAGGGGACAGAGAAGGCATCCTCCATCCACACCCTATTCCATAGGTAATTCGTCTCGAGTAATTTTTAAGACCACAGATCCCAAGGGGGATTAGACAACAGCCAATCACATAGCGCGAATTTGTTCCGCGTGGATGACTTACTCTCAGAGCCACGCGTCCTTCACGAATTGAGGCAGAAAAAAAAATGGCGGAAGACGCGGAGAGCAATATTGCTATTCGTTTTGTCGACGAGAACGACTAAAGAGAGATTTCTGCTAAATCTGTGTCAGCGAAACGGAAATTAAAAAAGAATCGCCCTTCCTCTCTTGTATAGAGCTAACAGTACAGCAGGGAAATCCTTAACACAGTGAATATTCTCTCGAGGAGCTGCCTTCTAGCACCTACTAGAACAAAACTCAGGAATGTAGCAATTAAGCAATTGTAGCAATTAATTTCGGCCCCTGTTGACTGGCTCGAACATAAGTTGGGGGACTCGGGCCCCTGGGCCACTCCCATAAATCCGCAACAGTTTATATATGATTGTTCATGAAACGAAAACAAAACATTCATACCAACAACTTCCCAACACCGCGTTTTTATTCATTTCTGTCTCAGGTTTCCTTTAACTGAACAAATTTACTGACATATGCCAACCATAGTAATGCTTCATTTAGTATAATAATTAGTGTCTCTTGAAGGAATTTAGCCTAATCAATAGCACAGAAGGAGTTGACTAATAATCTTTGATCAGTTACCATCTCAAACTAGTGTCTTCTGACACAGTATCACCGGGGCATCAGTTACATGACTTCCCAGTTCGCAGGAGAAGTCATTCCACTTTTTCCCCAATCGGTGGTTCCCATACATTTGGACACAATTTTCGGAACCGCCGGCATTATTTGGTTCTCCGCCAGCCCAGATCGAGTAGCTTCCATCTACTGGAGTGTTGTCAATCCAATAGAATTTTCCGTCGGCCTTTCTTCGTTGGATTCCGATCCATGCACCCCATTTTGTGAATGTATTTTGGCTTTGTATCAAGCTGAAAATGAAGTTGTTTTGATTTTCTGACTTGATTATGGC
The DNA here is from genome assembly GCA_964035525.1 of Porites cylindrica. Classification (NCBI taxonomy): domain Eukaryota; kingdom Metazoa; phylum Cnidaria; class Anthozoa; order Scleractinia; family Poritidae; genus Porites; species Porites cylindrica. The sequence goes on from OZ037783.1 coordinate 26,122,766, forward strand.
CAGATGTCCCCCCAGATTTTGACAGTGTTGGCGAGCATCGCTCTGTTTCAATGTCGGGGTATCTTTCACGTAATAACACGAGGATCCATTATTAACCCATCCGGCTGGACAGTTTGACCCCTCTACAAAGAACAAATACAGCAACCTGTTACAGTGGACCCTTTCCCTTGGGACACCTTTATTTAAGAGACACCTCCATTCAGGGGACACAAAATTTGGTTCCGGAGAAAAATGCTCACATAATCTTTGTATCTGTTACCGCTATTGAAGGGACACCTCTAATCAGGGGAAAGGGACACTTTTTCTGGGTCTGGAAACCTGGGTTTTTAACCTCGATTTAGGAGGTAAAAAAAACTTTGATAAATTGAAGGGTACACTAGTCACAATGACCACAGCTTTCATGAACTATCTCACTTAAATGCTTAGAACTTAAAAGCGCTATATAAATATTTTATTATTATTATTATTAAATCGATGTACTGCTTTTGTGGGGATTCAACACAAAATGTCGCGGAGATAAGTTAATAATGATTTTTATACATTGATGTAGCTGTTTGAATTACCGTGTGGCCCGAAATTTTTGCGGGAGTTTATTTTTGCGGATTGGTGATTTTTGTGTTTTGCGGGAACTAATTTTTACGGTAAGGATAGATTGGTTTTTCTTGCTGAGAATTAATTTTTGCGATTTTCGGAAAGTACCCAGTACCCGGCATTCATAGCATTTCTAGTATAGACTAGTAAAACCAGTATTTCATTGACAATGTATAAGAGACAAGTTGTAATTGATGTCCAATATGTGTGCATTATCAGTTTTCCTGTGCTCCTAAACTAGCTAGAAAGTATGAGATTGACCATTGATCGCGATCTAGTAAATCAATGAACTGGTCAGCGAACAGCTTGTAAATCACGGTAGGTACTTCATGTATGGGGACATGTAATGTACTGCTTTTACCTACTTTACTTATACCTTCACTCCTTCTGCTTGGTTCCTTGTTGCCTTGAAGCTTTGTTCTCTGTTAACTTGTTGCTTTGTCTCCTTGTTTCCTAGTTACTCTGTTTCCTTGTTACCGTGTTACTCTGTTACCTTGTTACCTTGCTACTCTGTTACCTTGTTACCTTGTTACTCTCTTACCTTGTTACCTTGTTACTCTCTTACCTTGTTACCTTGTTACCTTGTTATTCTGTTACCTTGTTACCTTCTTACTCTGTTTCCTTGTTTCCTTGTTACTCTGTTTCCTTGTTACCTTGTTACCTTGTTACTCTGTTTCCTTGTTTCCTTGTTACTCTGTCTTGTTACCTTGTTACTCTGTTACCTTGTTACTCTGTTACCTTGTTACCTTGTTACTCTGTTACCTTGTTACCTTATTACCTTGTTACTTTGTTACCTGGTTACTCTGTTACTTTGTTACCTTGTTACCCGGTTACCCTGTTACCTTGTTACCATGTTACCTTGTTACTCTGTTACCTTGTTACCCTGTTACCTTGTTTCCCTGTTACCTTGTTGCTCTGTTACCTTATTACTCTGTTACCTTGTTACTCTGTTTCCTTTTCCCCTGTTACCGTATTTCTCTGTTACTTTGTTACTCTGTTACCCTGTTACTCTGTTACCTTGTTACGTTGTTACTCTGTTACATTTTTACCCTGTTACCTTGTTACTCTGTTACCTTGTTACCGTGTTACCTCGTTACTTTGTTAATCTGTTAGTCTGTTACCTTGTTACTGTGTTCCCTTGTTACCTTGTTACTATGTTACCGTGTTACCGTGTTACCTTGTTACTCTGTTACCGTGTTACCTTGTTACTCTGTTCCCTTGTTACCTTGCTACTCTGTTACCTTGTTACCGTGTTACTCTGTTACCTTGTTACCGTGTTACTCTGGTACCTTATTCTCTTGTTACTTTGTTAATCTGTTAGTCTGTTACCTTTTTACTCTGTTTCCTTGTTACCTTCGTTTTACCTCGTTAGTCTGTTACCTCTTTGCTTCGTTACCTTGTTACTCTGTTACCTATTACCTCAAGGTATCTAGGAATGTGTGTAGACGTAATACGTCACATGCACACTTGTCAGAGTTAAAGCGCACTTGCTATTGAGATGCCTAGGACGCCGGGATCAGTCAGTACCAGATTGTGGTAATGTTTAACTTCCCCCGCGGCCTTGTTTGACGGTTTGTATGGTATGGCGTGGCAGTGCGTAAAGAACTGTAAAAGAAAAAAAAATGCGATATATATGTCTAGGAACGATCTTGTTAGCAAATTCTCTTCGCAATTTTCGCAAAGAAAATAATTCACCGAAAATTTTGTGAGACAATCACTTGCATATATCGCAAGAGTAGAAAAACCAATAAAACAAAATTCTAGACTACCTGCTACCTAAAAACACTGAAAAGGTAAGAAATATTGCAAAAATAGCAAAAATGACAAATTTAAAAAATTCTAGACTTAGAAAGAAAAATGGCCAAGAAGAGCCTCCAAGAGCCCTCAAATCTTGCAAAAATCGCAAAACTAACAATGATTTTTCTTGCTATGTGAAGAGATTGAGTGCTTGAAATATCGCAAAAGCAAGAATAAAAAAATAAAATAAATCCTAGGCCAAGAAGGTGAATTCTTTTCACAAATTCTTTTTTTTTTTCGATTTATGGCAAAATTTGAGGCCTTCTCGTGGCCCTCCATTGTCTTAATCTTTTCACATAGCAAGAAAAATTCTTGTTAATTTTGCGATCTTTGCGAAATTTGCGGACTTCTCGAAGTCCTTCTAGGCCTTTCTTCTTTCTAAGTCTTGAATTTTGTTAAATTTGTTATTTTTGAAATTTTTGCCATATTTGTTACTCAATCTTTTCACACACCAAGCAATTTCCTCGTGTTGTGCGATTGTCAACGATTGTCTCGATAACAGATAAAGTATGATTCAAAAAGGAATGCAATAAAACTTCAGCCTCACTTGTGTGGTATTGATTAAAAGTATCCAAACGTTATACCCGTTGTAGCACCCTGCCGCATTGTTAAGTCGTTTTACAAGGGCGCCTTAAGAAATTTCGCTTACATTTTTTGGAAAATCATGATAATAGTATAAAAGCCAAAAGAAAGTATAAAAGGCTTCAGGTACTATAGCATTGAGACACAAAGCCTTCGTCATAGAGTACCGAAGTGATGACGTCATAAAAATGAAATTTGTGAAATTATGGGATTTGTTAAGCTATTCTGAAAGAACAACGTCCAAGACGCCTACTCGCCAAAAATTAGCAATTCGGGGCAAATTGTCTCTGAGATATTAGCCCAGTTATGCTGTGACGATTCCATACAAATCCTTCTAAATTTGGCTTGGTTCATAAGATTAGGAACCAGGTAAGATTTAGAAGGATTTGTATGGAGTCATCGGAGCATAACTGGGCTAATATCTCAGAGACAATTTGCCCCAAATTGCTAATTTTTGGCAGGTAGGCGTCTTGGACGTTGTTCTTTCAGAATAGCTTAACAAATCCCATAATTTCACAAATTTCATTTTTTATGACGTCACACTTCGGTACTCTGTTGTCCAAGCACTGTTCTCAGAAAAGGAAACTTTTGTTTGATTTCCGTCAAAGAGAAAAAATGTACCAAATAAAGCTGATTGCTGCTAATTACCATAAACGAAAAACGAATTGTAATGCAAACCATTCAACAACGACCATACTCCAAAAAAACGCGTCCAATCGGGAAAAACCAATTGCGACTTGTCATACAAAAATAAACTAAAATTTAGGCAACAGGGTAACAGAGTAACAAGGTAACAAGGTAACATAGTAACAAGGATAGAAGGTAACAGAGTAATAAGGTAACAGAGTAACAAGGTAACAGAGTAACAAGGTAACAAAGTAACAGAGTGACAAGGTAACAGGTGACAGAGCAACAAGGTAACAGGTGACAGAGTAATAAGGTAACAAGGTAAGAGAGTAACAAGGTTAGAAGGTAACAGAGTAATAAGGTAACAAGGTAAGAGAGTAACAAGGTTAGAGGGTAACAGAGTAATCAGGTAACAGAGTAACAAAGTAACAGGTAACAGAGTAACAAGGTAACAGAGTAACAAGGTAACAGAGTAACAATGTAACAAGGAAACAAGCTAACAGAGTAACAAGGTAACAAGGTAACAGAGTAAAAAGGGAACAAGGGAACAAAGTAACAAGAGAACAAGGTAACAAGATAACAGAGTAACAAGGTAACAAGGGAAGAGAGTAACAAGGTTAGAAGGTAACAGAGTAACAAGATAACAGAGTAACAAGGTAACAGGGTAACGAGGTAACAGAGTAACAAGGTAACAAGGTAACAAGGAAACAGAGTAACAAGGTAACAAAGTAACAAGATAACAAGTTAACAGAGTAACACAGTAACAAGGTAACAGAGTAACAAGGTAACACAGTAACAGAGTGACAACGTAACAGAGTAACAAGGTAACAAAGTAACAGAGTAACAAGGTAACAGAGTAACTGAGTAACATGGTAACAGAGTAACAAGGTAACAGGGTAACAGGGTAACAGGGTAACAAGGTAACAAGGTAACAGAGTAACAAGGTAACAGAGTAACAAGGTAACAGGGTAACAAGATAACAGAGTAACAAGGTAACAAGGTAACAAGGTAACAGAGTAACACGGTAACAAAGTAACAGAGTAAAAAGGTGACAAGGTAACGGAGTAACAAGGAAACAAGGTAACAAGGTAACAGATAAACAAGGTAACAGAGTAACATGGTAACAGAGTAACAAGGTAAGAGGGTAACAAGGTAACAGAGTAACAAGGTAACAAGGTAACAGAGTAACAGGGTAACAGTGTAACAAGGTAACAGAGTAACAAGGTAACAAAGAAACAGAGTAACAGAGTAACGAGGTAACAAGGTAACAGATAAACAAGGTAACAGAGTAACATGGTAACAGAGTAACAAGGTAACAAGGTAACAAGGTAACAGAGTAACAAGGTAACAAAGCAACAGAGTAACAGAAAAACAAGGTAATAGAAACACGGTAACAAGGTAACAGAGTAACAAGGTAACAAGGTAACAGAGTAACAAGGTAACAAGGTAACAGGGTAACAAGGTAACAGGGTAACAGGGTAACAAGGTAACAGAGTAACAGGGTAACAAGGTAACATTGTAACAAGGTAACAGAGTAAAAAGATAACAGAGTAACAAGGTAACAGGGTAACAAGGTAACAGAGTAACAGAGTAAGAGAGTAACAGAGTAACAAGGAAACAGAGGTAACAAGGAAACAAGGTAACAAGGTAACAGAGTAACAAGGCAACAAGGTAACAGAGTAACACGGCAACAAGGAAACAGAGTAACTAGGAAACAAGGAAACAGAGCAACAAGTTAACAGAGAACAAAGCTTCAAGGCAACAAGGAACCAAGCAGAAAGAGTGAAGGTATAAGTTAAGTAGGTAAAAGCGGTACAATATAAGTTAAGTAAGTAAAATCGGTACAATACATGTCCCCATACATGAAGTACCTATTAAATCAAATCATGTCACCTCAATGAGTTGACACATGAGCCCGCGATATGGTCATATGATACTGGTCAGTGGCTATCCTGTTTTGACAGCTATCAATTGATCATATTGTGAATGTCCAATATAAAAGATGTGGATTTGTCAAGACACGCATGAGACACCCCTCCCTTCCTTTTGATAGTCTCCCCTACCCTACCCATACAATCTGTAGACGCGTACGTACGCTCGGTCAATCACGTGAAAACCGAACGAAAAGAGGTTGACCATATTCTGTGAGTATGGGGTTCTGTCCCACGCACGCTTGGCGCGCGTAGGAGCCCCGCTATAACGTGACTTATTTGACCTAACCGGAAATTCCAATATATACATTTTTTTGACGTGGTGATCTACAATGAGCACATTCCTTTCCTGTAAGAATCGACATTAGCCGTCACATTTTAAACCGAAAAAAGTGCCATTGATAGCTGTAGAGACGTCTTTAGTCAATGGATGTACACACACGCACTGTAGCTACACACCGCAGACAGATTTGCAATCACGTTTTGGAAGGGAATAAACTCGTCAAAAGGTTTAAACTTTAACAAAAAGTGAAGAAAAACCACAAAAGGTACTCATCATGGCATCTTTTGATTGAGACGATGAAAAAGCTTAGTACGCTAGCTTCAAACACATCTTCATTTTTATGATGACCGCCTTTGCTTAGCATGATTTATTGTTACCAAGTTAATTTTTATAGCGTTTATCACCATAACAACGAAAATCCCTAGGGGAGTACTCTCTTATTTGCCTTATAGGTATTGATCTGAAATAAGGTCAAGGGTCAGGATTTGGAGAGCCGGAAAACACACCCCCCACCTCGGATACCCGTCGGATTTGTCAGTTAATAATATGATAGCGTTCAGTTTGGTCTAAAATAGGGTCTAGGGTCAGGATTTGAAGAGTTGGACGGCACACCCCCACAACGAATTGCTAGAAATACCGCTCCGGAGAAAAAGGTATGTTATAAACTGGGCCAGCCTTCGGCCAGCCCAGTAAAAATGTTGTTTTTTTAGCTTTATCAGATAATGATGAACACATGGTAATGAAGCAAAATGTAATCAAGGACTCGCCTAAAGCTGACCATATAGCAACAATGCAAAAATGGCTGCTAGATTAATATTCTTTTGTTTAAATTAAAATTAGCCTGACTAGCCTCGTTCTCCAGTACAAAATTCAAAAGAAACATTATCTCTAGCGAGGCTAGTCAGGCCAATTTTAATTTAAACAAATGAATATTAATCCATGCAGGCTTTAGTTTGTGATTTACCGTTGATCCCAGGATAAACTAACATTTCATCTTTCAGGCATAAATTTAGGGGACTCGGGCAAAAGAAAGGAGGAACAAACTGAGACGTTAACAACTGGTAGAATTTTTCTTTGATGGTGGCCTGGACGTTGGAATTATGCGCATCTCCATCATAGTAATGATATTGCAGGTTTGACAACTTTATCGATGAAGGATTCACCCCAGCTGCATTAAGAGAAAAACAAGGAAAAACAATGAGAAAATCCTTATATTAAGCGGATCCAGTTGATCATTCAAATCGAGCATTGTTTTAATTGAGCGTCATCCTGGCTTTTATATGATCTTACTGGTTAGTTCAATTTGTCAGTTACAGTGTCTTATTACATTATCACGAATAATATACATATGCATAACTGTCACTCAAAAAGGTAAACTGTTTTTGTTGCTGACACAGTATAGGATCGTACGATGAAGAGATGGACCCACTCAGATTTAAAAAAAAAACACGCGAGTGCTGGTTTTCATCCGGTCCTACTTGTTGAATGCGTTGTTCGGTAAACAATTTGTGTTTGAGCAAAGCTGTTTACTACAAATTTTCTAGAATTGAAATTCTCAAAATAAATTTGATGAAGGTTTTTCTCTTAAAAAATTCAACTTAGTTGATTCACGGTTTCTTTATCAGTTAACTAATCGGACGTATCTTTAAGCTTGATCTCTTTTCACGATATCAAGATATGTGCATCTGATCAAAATGGGGAACCCCTATTGGCTAATAGCCTTCTAAATAATTAATGAACCTTAAAAATATAACCAAAGCACTCGAGGTTATTAAGAGCACTTACCAGAACAGTTTGGCCAGGGTAAAGTTGAAACATAAGAGAGCACCGAAAAGTAACTCCAATCTCCAGCCGAACAATAGTAGAGCAAAGGCGGGTTAAAGTTGAAGTCGGTGCCAGTAGGACACATAACTGCACAAATTTTATTAGTGTTGTTTGGATTAGTGCAGACCAGGGCACCACCTTGGGGTGGCGAATAAAAAGGACACTGTTTTTCTGTAAAGGAAGCAATCGCAACATAACTTTCATCAATGAATATTTAACCTGTGTGAGTTTACAGGGTAGAAATAAAAGTGACAACGTAAACTCAGCCAGGATAATGGTAGTGAAACAATTGTCCGGGCCACTGCCAATTTTTATTCTTTTGGAAAGGTACAGTCTAAGCTAGCAGTGTTAACTCGTTAATCTCGGCCTTTCTTTAAAATATTCCCATTTCATAGTTTCCCAAGTAGTTTAAGATGCTTGTCTCCTTTCATGCTGTCCATCCAACTGACGTCAAGAAGCTTTGCGTCGCATATCGTGCCCTTTTTTCACTTGATTAGTCAGAGAATAGGATTCGTTCAGCATACACCCTCTCCTTCTCATCCTTCTTATCATCTTTTCCTGTCGAACGCACTTCTCGAATTTGTAATAAATAGTTAACTAAGCAAGTGCATGATGGAAAGGACAAATACTACGGATAGATTTGTTTTAAATGTTGTGTAGAGCGAACACATAATTACTTATGATTGCGTTAAAATATCTGTAGCAACTTACTTTTCAACGTTATCCTGAATGTACAGTTCTTGTTCGTGTTTCCAGAACTGTCAGATGCGGTATATACAATTTCGTAGGAACCAGGAACGCTGAATTCATCTCCATTTTGTCTGTTTGAGATAATTGTCGGTTGGTCGCCTGAATTGTCGGTGAAAGTTGCCCGCTTCCAGTTTACTCTGATCCGATCGCCTTGTATCTCTTCTATCGTAATGTCTTCAGGGCAATAGGTCAAAGTTGGTGGTTCAATATCTGTGGTGAGATAGCATTGTAGAAGATAATACATTGTACATAGATTTAGCCAGGGCTAAAAGCGAAGCTCTTTTTGATATTAATAGTTTCTTTAAAGAAAATATAAAATCGAGTAATGCTGAAGACAAGGTGAAGACAACGGGAACGGTTAAAACCAAGTAGAGCTAATTAGGCGAGCAAAAAAAAAACAACAACAACTTTGCATGTGCAGCACTCGTTTTTTTTCTATTTGGTTAAAAAAACCCTACTTTGCACGTGCAGCACACTTTTGTGTACATTACCGGTTGTTTTGCACGACTGAAACGTGAAACTTCTTTTAACTTCTAACCTAACCCTTTTCTTCAATTACATCAACCGTCAACACCCTAGTATACACTTTACAATGGAGCGGGAAACTGACCATGTTCTACTTTTCCTAGATGTTCTAATCAACAACATCGCCTCACACCGAAGTGTGACCACCGTTTTCCTGAAAAAAACTTTCATAAGTTTGTTCACCAGTTCCCTGAGTTTCACCCCCTTTACCTAAAAATTGGAGTTAACCAAAACCTTGATTGATAGAACCTTTAAGATAAACAACACTTGGATGGGGTTCCACGCTGATCTCCAAAAATTGTGTGTCATTTTACAGAGGAATCTCTTCCCTGAGCCTTTCCCTGAGAACCTTATAAACAAATATATTTCTAGATATATTCAGACAGTTGTCAAGAGAGGGAAAACACAACCTCATTCAGGAGTCGAGCCCCAGGAAACACCTAAGTTTTATTTTAAAATCCCTTATGTTGGGCATTTCTCAGTCACGGCACAGAGATCATAGAAGTATCCGCAATCAATTATCATCGATTATCATGCAATTATGTAAACTCGTCAATGTCAACATGTGTAAACTGTAATGTAATGTAAACTCATCAATCAACTCATTAGGGCCATTTATACGAGGAAAAATAAGACGCATCTTACATGGGATGCGTCTTAAGTAAGAAGCGAACTTTCCGTATAAACGACACATTTCGTCTAAAATAAGACGCGGCTTAGCTAAGACGCGTCTTATTTTAGAACAGCCCTTAACACCTGTTCTTAGATGATACGCGTCTTAGCTAAGACGAGAAAAACTTCGTATAAATGACCTTCGCGTTCTTACATAAGACGCGAACGCATAGTACGCACGGGCAACATTCACATGAAAACGAGTCAAGAACAGAAATAAGGCTCAAACCATTTATATGAGCTGTTCTCGTGTTAGATAAGACATGCTCGTATTAATGGTACAGTTCGCGTCTTATTTTTCCTTGTTTAAATGGCCCTATTGTGTCAACTCATCAATTATGTAAACCTATTGATATAAGGCTTCTCCTTACTACTTTCAAAATCAAGTCCCTGAGGGGCTTCGCACCCGAGTGGTTCTTAAATTTTCCTGTGCAGGTTGTAATGTTTGTTATGTTGGTGTAACCAGCCTACATTTCTCCACACGAGTGCGCGAGCACTTACTTTCCGACAGGTCTTCGAACGTTTTTAGACAACTACAGAGTTTAGAGTCTTGTCGAACATCCTGCACACCGGATTGCTTCGAGATCTCTGACTCTGCAGCTACTAAGTACCAAGTTAAGCTTAAATAATCTATGTTCATAAAATGGGAGAAACGCGACCTCAGCCAGCTGGTGAAACACGTAAACCTGACTCTCTCCCTGTAAGCAGCTAAGCGTCACTAATTTTCAACTTTTTAGTACGCAATATTGCCAACGCAATGTAACGAACTTTGTAACATCGCGCGCGATTCATAAATTCAACGGCGGTTTCAAAATATGTGACACTGAAGATAACGGATGTACTGTCGAAACATGTCTGGTAAGTTAAAGAAAGTTGTTTTGTTTACGCGGCTATTTATATTGTTGCTGCTATCTAGATCTTTTAACTTCCTATTTACACGTTTTATGGAGGAAATGTTTGTGTTCCTGTTCACTCTGTTTTTTCACTGCCACTCATTTTCACCTTGGTAGCCGCTAGCATTTCTCATGTTTTCTCCGCTGCTATATATTAAATTTTCAATTTTTTCTTGCAACGAAATTGATCTCCATTGTTATTTATTTCTCGCTTTAGCTCTTTCCCTGTTTTCCAAGTTAATTTAGACATAAAACTTTGGTGGAAAAAAGGCCTTTTTTGTTGTTGTTGTTTTTTTTCCCTCTTAAAGTCCGGAAGACCATGTGATTTACCGCCGAAACGAGCGGGGTGCTGGAAATGCAAAATTTCACCTGACTCCTGACTCCCTTCCCCCTCTTCGAGCTCCCAGCGTCTGTCAGGACGGGAGGTCGTACGCAGACGTCATACCCGAATTTTATCGGATGGATAGATTACCAAGTTTTCTTAGCTAGCTTTAGCTATAGGGCTCCGCTCGCGCGTGCGTGGAGCTCCGCTATAAATATCGTAAAAATCCGAAAATATGTCCTCTACATTGAAGTCTCCGGGGGTTTATATTTTGGAATTGCATTTAATAGATAACACCATATTCAGTATCAAAAATACGAGATAAGCCCAGGCGTGAGTTTTAACATTTTTGATTTCTATGAACATTAGGCTCTGACCGTATGAGGTACAAGACTTGTCTCGGTCATCTCTCCTACACTGGACCGGTCGGCTGTGATCACCCAGTAGGGCTAAAAGTAACCAAAGCTTTATTATCTTAACCCATTTAGCTACAAACAAATTAATTCTTCAGACTGATCTCCATGCATTTTCTTAAAGAGTTATTTTATAGAATTTCCGGATAAAAGATCAAAGCATTTCTCTTCCGTGATCATTTTAATTTTATTACTCTTCATAACTTTTTGTCTTGATGATTTTAATACTGCATGAGTTGATTCTGTTAAACGGTTAAAACTTCCATGAAATTTATTGTCCGTACAAAAGGATCCCATTTTCAGTAACCTCTATAAAGATTTTATGTTTGGAGGGATTATATAGCCACGAAATTTGAGAGAAATGCTAGGCAATATTATAATTTTTACATTGAAAAAAGATACTATTCCTTCTGCCTTTCCTTAGGTAGTACCTCCATGACGTGTCTTCGAGGCCGCAGTTAACGTTGAAATCTTCAATGTAGGTTTCTGGGAAAATGCCCACTAACCCCTCCCCAAAGCCAACATTTTCCCCTAAGTCAGAAGTATTTAAAGTTTTAACGTTGAGTTAGGTGAGGAGTAGGTGAGCAGTTTTCTTGCCTAACTATATTTTTCCGGAAACTTTTAAACATATATGATTTAATTTTAAGGTCAAATTTCAACTTGTTTAAATTGGAATCTCTACCGAGGGAATAGCACTAGAAACGTTAGCTTTTGATGTCGTTTTGCGGTGTAAGCTATCACAAGTCAACTAATATTTATGCCTCACAATCGAAATTAGAAAGGTGTATGTCCCTTTTGAACATTGCCATTCCTGTTAAGGTAAGAAATATGAGTAGCAGTATTTTTCCGTTGCTGTATCGCAGTATACCACAGTAACAGAGTAAAAACGTGACCATGTGTAAAAAATATTTGTAAAATATCGAGTTATTGTATACAAACCTTCGCATGAGCAGGAACCAATGAATCCTTTTGGACATGATCGCAAAACTTGAAGCGAGGAAGTTACGAAACAAGCCAGAAATACTGTTAACTTGAACATGATTTCGTCTGAGTATGTATCAAAAAACTGAAGGTGAAAGAACAACCTTTTTACCCAGAATAAATGTTAACGGGATTTAGTCTCAGTAATTTTAATTAATTTGTTTTCACCCTGGAGCATTAAAATGCGCCAGGTGTGAAAACAAATGTTCTGAGAGTTGGTTTAGGAAAAAGGCTGACAAAATAGAGATTTAGAAGGTCTTGAATTTTCCATTGTGCACCTGGTATTTTTGAATTAAAATTACGCTTTCAAAATGTCTTTTAATTAAGAATAGCACGCAATGACCATTGTTGCGAAAATTTCCGTTTTTATCTACTGAACTTTTAAGTCGTCGAGACTTATTTATAACGTCTAATTTTAAGTCTTCGGTTAAGTGCGTCTGAAAAGCTCACTTAACACGGTGACGGTAAAAGGAGGAATGAGTTTGCGGAATGGCATGTGGCATGGTTTGCGGAATGACATAATTATGCGGAATGTAGTATATGCAGAATGACTCAGAGAAATGAATTAAACTGAAAAATGCTCTCTTTTTGGCGCAAATCAATTTGTAAAAGCAGCCGCTTTTTTAATGTTGCGGGATTAAGGACACCTTGATTTCTCACTGTCGGTTAGGCTTTTTGGTAGAGCCACAAAGATTATACTTGCCTTTATTATTAGTCGGGCTGCATGGCAGCACAGATACTACATCACGAAAGTCGGCCATTGAAGAAATTTTAAAATAGAACAGAAGTGATAAGGGACTGATCCCTTTGTGGGATGCGAGTGAGGGACTCTCACAACCAAATAAGCTTTACGATAAATACTTTCTTAGAGAGAGATCGAGACTCTTTCACTTCACAGTTCGTCTATGTCGTTTCACAACTTCTAAACTTCTTACTAACAGCGTCTTTCTTCAAACTTGGATCTTGCTCTCCTGTAGTTCCCTTTCTCTAGAAATCTACATCTTAGGAGCTCTCTTACTCTTTACTTGCTTGGTCATCGCTAATAGGTTTACATTAATGATAATGCGCAGAAGACGTTCTTATTAACACACGATTATCTCGTAACCTAAAATTTCTTGGAAAAGCTTTTCTTCATTTCTGAAGCAGGATAACCACTAAAGAACACTAACTATAAAGTTCAGTAAAATAAACACACTTTTGTACAGTTACTTTAAAGTTGCTCGTATCTTTGAAGCTAAATCTCAAAGGTACAGTGAAACTTTGTTCATGGTAAACAAAGGACAACTGATCCCATATTCATAAATGTGACAACAAGATAATTGGATAGGACAAAACTTCCTAACCTTAATCAAACAATCCCTAAAAACAGAAAACGTTTTCAACAAAAGCTAGCCTTAAATCTTAGGCTTCCTTCGTTAATTACTAAAAACCATCATTTTAAAGAGAAGCGTTTTCTGAGGGACGTCAAGTTTGGAGACATGACGTTCCACTCTCCAAAACCTTCTTAACTTACGAACTCACGCAAGGGGAAATTCGTAACTTAGTTACAGTCTTCAGGTCATTGAATGTACAAGAATGATTTGTAGGTACATGTGGGTACAAATGGGAGTTACCCTCGGTTAGTAACCAACTAAAGAATGGTGCACATGTTTTGATTCCGTGCCGCAGGAAAACACACTTCTTAGAATTTATTCTTCTTAGTATTAGTTCATTGTGCTTTATATCTTATTTCATTCTTATTAATGGACAATTTGCCAGCACCTAAAAAGCTTTCTACAACGATATATGTCGGTATATATTTCAACTTGATCATATAAAATTTGTCAGCAATCAATAAAATGTTTCATACTTTACCGTTTTATATTTTAAATGTTTTTTATTGATATTATGTTTTACTTATTCCGTCAAGGATACATTTAGCTAAATCAAGTTAGTTATCGGTTTTACTTTAAAAATAATTGGGAAGATATATAGAACTTTCATTAACTTATAATATTTTTCATAAATCGGGGAGATACGTCCCGTGACAGTAGACTGATCCTTACGGCAGGAAGGGTGATAACTGATAGGAAAAATAAAGAAAGGAAACAAAAATAAAATGGTGAATAATATTTGCCCGATATTTCGGTTTGCCACACAAACCTTCTTCACCCCTATACATTATGTACTTCGAAAGAGGACGATGTGTAAACCGCTGATCATTCCTTAACTCGAAAATACAACTCAAAATCCTAAACCGAATCCTAACACGAAAATCCAACTCGAAATCCTAACTCGTTAAAGAGGTATCCTCGTTTTCACCGGAGACCCAGCCTAGTGGGCGGACTGTGATTTTATGTTTTTCTTTTTCCGCGCGAGTTGGCATCCTGGGAATTTCGCCGAGCGATTTCATTGCCTCAATGGTTCTTTGAGTTGTTCGCCACTTTATTCAAAAATTTAAAACGGTTCTTGAAAAATCGAGCCCAGAATATAGTAGCTACAGAGGCTTGCGTGCGCACTTTCCACCCAACACTCTAAGTAAGTAGCCATTTTCAGAGGATTTCAAAAACTCATTAATAATTCATGAGCCCAACAACTTATCACGTTTGCTAAAATCCGTCACGTGCTCGTGTTTTAAACCCCGGTAAAACGCTGTCAAACTTTAAAAATTTCATCCTCATTAGCATTCT
>OZ037783.1:26145125-26147625 GCA_964035525.1 Porites cylindrica
TTTCCGAGAAGATTTTATTTAATGATTTAGTTTTAGTTTTTAAATGTCTAAATGGTCTTGCACCAGGTTATTTAGCTGATTATTTCATAACACGTTTGGCAAACCATAGTAGAAATTTAAGAAGGTCTGGAGACTTGAGCCTTCCACGCTGCAGGTTGTCAGCGGGGCAACGAAGATTTTACTTTCGCGGAGCTAAACGGTGGAATGACCTGCCTAAGGACTTTCAGGGCATTAAAGACATTAAGGTATTTAAGAAAAGATTGGGTAATTATATATTTAATGTCATTACTTATTATCTATCTGATTTACTGTTTTAATAGTATTTTTAACGAATACATAGATTGGATCTTAGATCTTATTCCTATAATTTCATGTAATTAGTTAATTGCCCAGTAAAGAGAGACTCAATAAAACGTATGTATGTATGTATGTTATGTATGTATGTATGTATGTATCCCACATGACTTATGGAGACTTCGGTATAGCAGTAGAATGACTTTGTGGGGACCTTTGTCACTGTGAGGACAAACCTACGTCCCCACAAAGTATGTATGTATGTATGTTTTTATTACTGAATTTAAGAAAAAAAGTATGTGGAAAGCTCAAAAGTCTTCAAGCTACACGGCTTACTCGTAGCTACTGAAAATGAATAGTAAAATTATGACTTTTTCAAGATGCATCAGCAACCCATTTACAGCAAACAGATTTTAACTTCACTATTATCGAGACGGTCGTACGGGTTGTAGATGAGAAGTACTGATGGAGAAGCTAACTGAACAGGTCGCAATGAAGGAAATCATTCAAGTGTCGCAGCCGCACTGTAGAGCTGAAAATTAAACTTAAAGAAAATAATGGAGGTAATAAACTTACAAAGAATAACATTTTCGTCTTCAGTACCACTGCTGGGGTTCCGGGGGGAGCGATTTCAGGGCCGTTGGGTGGTATACTGAGGCACCATTCAACGCGCCATTTAAGCTTGCTCGGATCGTGATTCTACACAAATGAGAAAAACAAATCAAAACACAGGTTTTAAGGCATCTTTGCAGAATCTTGTATAATTAACAATATTTCCACGAGGGCGCGTTGAATATGAGATGCTAGATAGTCAACGAGGCGTGTAGCGCCGAGTTGGCTATAATCATCTCATATCCAACAAGCGCGAGTGGAATAATTGTTTTATTAAAAACGCCCTCAAAATCTCGATGAATTTCCCCCACTTGATTTTGTTAAAACAAACCGGAAAAGACAACGGACTTCCGCTATTCACACGTCACACGTCTATCAAAACTGTCAACGCGCGAACGGACTGGATGAATAAAAAATCAAAACATTATAGCGATGAACACTTATAAAAACTCATCAGGATTCGCGATCATGAAGAAACCACAATTGTCTTCTTTCGCAGATGGTCAACGTATTTTAGTTTCATGTATTTTCACGTGTTTTTCGATAGACTTTCAAACAAGCTCTTGTGGCTTTTTTGTTTCTTTGTTTGTTTTTCCCCGATGAAATTGCATTTTCTAGTATACTAAGAGCGCCATTCTATCCTTCACGAAAAAAATCTCAGCTAACTTTCAATTTTAAACTGACGCGTACACCGACCATATATGGAGAGCATGGTATAATGGCTCACATACCATAACGGCTAAGCCAATTAAAACGCTAAAATTGCATTATCAAATGAACCAGTTTTTAATAATACTCTATGTTAATTAGCGCGTGCGAGCGAACTCACCAATTCTAACTTCATTATCTTGATGCAGTCACGCAGTATATTGGGTGGTGCACCGAGAAGTCGAGCAAAGGCTGTAATGGCGCTTCCTTTATAAGGCGCACGGGCAACCTACAACAATAAGAGAAAATTAAGTAGCGGCATCTCCTGATCAGGTTTTTTTCTGCAATGCCCTAGACTGTTCACAGTCCCTTATTTTTTCGTACGATCGTCAGGATTGAGCGCTTACCTGTCTGGCGGCCACCTTGGTTTCATATATACTGAAGGGGAGGGCGTCGGGATTTATAGCGCTTCCTCCCAAATCGGCCCCCGCCCCCTAAGTAGATTGGACACTCACCCAAGAAGGACGCCAGTAACGCTAAGTCTTCAATCTCCACGATCTTACGGAAAAATGTGGGGGTTGTGAACAGTCTAGCAATTAAATGTCCTCACTGCCTGACAGCATTAAGCAGATGTCGACGATTACTTGTGATGACCCAATGTGTGCTACATGTAAATCTAAACCTATGATCTAGCCACGCTCCTCCCTAAGGACATGTTCCCAAACACTCTCCTTAGAGAGACCATGTTGCATAGCCTACAATCAAAGACGGCTGTCCCATACAAACACACTCCAATTTGCATCAGGAGTGCGTTCTTCCATATCGAAAAAAATACGGCTTGTAGCCTTAGAACCTTGTGGTTTGAAATAGATACTGAATGTTCGCTATCTAGTTTCCCTATTTAAGAGGCAATGTTACAAATTTGAGGTACACGAACCTTTGTTTC